>CAJQUN010000469.1:0-428968 GCA_907163345.1 Haberlea rhodopensis | reverse complement strand
TCGCGCAGCTTCTTTCAAAGTGCGGTTCCTACGCTCAGCAACTCCGTTTTGTTGAGGAGTTCTAGCTGCAGAGTATTCGTGTTTAATACCAAGGTCATCTAGATATGATTCGAGTGATTGATTGGTGAACTCAGTACCTTTATCACTGCGAATTCTATCTATCCCACACGATTTCTCATTTTGGAGTCTTTTCAGTAATTTGATCAGCTTTGGAGTAGCCTGATCTTTGCCACTTAGGAACAAGACCCACGTGAAACGAGTGTAATCGTCTATTACCACTAGAGTATACTTCATTCCCCCTAGACTTGTTACTGGTATAGGACCAAATAGATCCATATGCAGCAACTCTAGGCACCGAGAAGAAGATTTACTCCCATTGTTCTTAAAGGAGGATCTGATTTGCTTACCAAGTTGGCATGCTGCACAGATCTTGTCTTTTGAGAACTCAATTTGGGGCAGTCCAACAACTAGATCAAGTTTACGCAGACTGGCAATAGTTTTAAAGTTTAAGTGACTCAACCGTTTGTGCCAAAGCCAATTTTTGGATGAATTCAGAGCAGCTAAGCAAGTAGAAGAGATAGGCTGATTAAGATTCCAATCAATTTTATATGTGTTATCATGCCTTCTACCTACAAGTAGTATACTACCATCAATAGATTTGATTGTGCATGAGTGCTGATTGAATTCTACGGAATGACCATTGTCACACAGTTGACTTATGCTAATCAAGTTGTAGCATAGATTTTCAACTAAAAGAATATCTTTAATGATGATGTTACCGTAGATAATCTTACCCTTACCCACGGTTCTACCTTTCGCGTTGTCTCCAAAGGTTATTCTGGATCCGGTGGAGTCCACCAGTTCAGACAATAAGCTCGCATTCCCTGTCATATGTCTATAGCACCCGCTGTCCAGAAACCATTTTGAGCTCCGAACTGGATGTATTCTAGTTTCCTGCAATTAAAGCGATAGAATGATTGGTACCCAATCCTACTTGGGTCCTAGTAGGATTAGTCCTTTCGGAACCCACACTTGTATGACCCTGAATGACTTAGGTCGGTGTGTGTTCTGAAATGTGTGTGCATTTATAGATATAGGTGATGATTTTGACTGTGGAGTGTGATAATATGTGTATGCATGTGCTTTTGGTTTGTAGTTCCTGTTATTTAGCATATACCTCTTCTGGACAGGTTTACAGTTGTAGTACCAGTTGGGTTTAACCTCTCTAGCTGCTCGACCAGTGGGTTTAAGTTCATTTCTGAACTTTTGCCTCGGTTTAGCCTCTTTGAGTGGCTCTACATAACCGATACCTCTGTGTTGTGCCTGTTCCTTGATGAGTGTTGCTTTAACAGGTTCTTTAACCAGTTCGTAAGGGTCATATACTGTGCTAGATCTTACAAAGTTCATTGATTGAACCTTGCCTTTTGTTAGACACAGTTGAGGTTCATTACCAGATGAACTGCTGTCATTGCTATTATAGCCTATGCCTGTTAAATCACCAGCAAGCCTTATAGACTCAAGCATTTCATCCTTTCTGGTAGTCGACGCATTCCAAGTGCTAACCAGTTTGCTAAGTTTCTGGTAAGCATTCTTGGCTTCATCTCTTTCCTTCACTAGAAGACTGGCTGTTTCCCTTAGGCAGTTCAACTCCCTTGATTGTTCACAATCAAGCTTGTTTTCATGCGTTTCAGTTTGGGTTGTATGCACAGTCTTATAGCTTTCAAAAGATTCATATAGCGTCCGATACTCATTTATCATGTCCTGCAATGCATTGGTGAGTTCACTATGTGTAAATTCAGATAGGTTTGATTCATGTACCTCATTTTCATTATTTACCATTAAGCAGTGGACTTCCTCGTCTTCACTCTCGCTTGATGAGCTAGTTAACTCTTCTGATTCTGATTCAGAATCAGCCCATTTGCTCTTACTTTCTTCTGCCATCAAGACCTTTTGATCTCTGTCCTTTTTGGATGATCTTCTGGTTTCTTTGGATTTTCTGTAATCCTTGGATCCTCTTTTGTGATCATCCTTCTTGGGTTTAGGACAGTCCGCAATGAAGTGTCCTGGTTTGAGGCAGTTGAAGCATACTCGCTCTTCTTCTTCTGAATTTCCTTTGGAACTCTGCCTCCGAGGATATGATTGATAAGATCTCTGATTCTTCTTCATGAATTTCCCAAACTTCTTTACAAACATTGCCATAACATCATTACACATCTTTTCTGGAGTCATTTCTGTAGGAGTGGGCAGAGACTCCGATGCAGTGAGAGCTTTTGTTGGTTGACTGGTACTTGGTTCATCTTCAACCCGAATGCCTAATTCGATTTCATAGGCTTTTAAATCAGCAAACAGATCATGTAGATCTATTTTGTTGATGTCCTTCGATTCTCTCATAGCAATGGTCTTGACATCCCATTCTCTTGGTAGACCTCTCATTACTTTGAGAGTGACTTCTCTGTTGGGTAATTCCTTACCCAGACTGTTTAGTTCATTGATTATTCCAGTCACTCTTTCATCGTACTCGTTGAGAGTTTCTCCATTTATCATTTTGATATGCTCAAACTTCTGTAAAGCCACAGTAAGCTTGTTTTCTTTGGTTTGATCATTTCCTTCACAGAGTTGAGCAATCTTCTCCCAGATTTCTTTGGCTGTAGGGCACATCTTTATTTTTGAACATATTTTTGTCCAAAGTTTTGAACAGAATGTCCTTAGCAACGTTGTCTAGATTTGCTTTTTTCTTGTCTTCATTTGACCATTGAGATCTTTCCTTTTCTACCATTTGTGGATCTCCACTTGTGATAGAAGCAGCTGTATAGATTTTCATGATCTTCAAAGGTCCTTCAGTGATTACATACCACATATCATCATCTTGAGCACTTAGATGTGCTTGCATACGGATCCTCCAGTCATCATATTCGTCTTTCTTGAACATTGGAATCTTGCTGAATGAGGCCATCAGTTTTTGGTAAATGGTAATTTCTCAAGATTGAGAAGACCTGCACTCTGATACCACTTGTTAGGATCGGGGTAGTGTTTAGAAGGGGGGGTTGAATAAATACTAGATACAATTTCGATTTCTTTTTCTGGTTAATTGTAAACTGTTAAGTATTACAGTTGCTTCTCAATATCAGGCAAGTTAGTAGACACTTGTTATAGTGCGGAAGACGTCTACAAAACTTGTGAGGAATAAAACTGAAGTAATACAGCAATAAACAAATAACACGAGAGTTGTTTCTGGAAGTTCGAAGCACAACGCTTCTACGTCTCCCCTTCTTCCTTTGCAGGAAGGATTCACTAGAAGACTTGGTTTACACTTTTACAGTATACAACCTTCTTAGGCACTAACACACTTGGCCTAAACTCCTAGCAATCACACACTTCTTAACTTTGGTTACAATGGATTCTATGACACTCTTTACAGAATACACTTTCTAGCTTTGAGAGTTTTTGAGCAGCAGACTTCAATTGAAGATAATCTGTCACAGATTCAGTTTTGCTGTTTGTCTGCTCTTCGCTGAACGTTTGGAATATCAGTCGTATGACTTTCGTGTTTGCTTTGAAGTATATCTCTTAGTTGGAAATCGCTCAGCACCTCTTCATTCTCTGCTTGGATGAATTTATAGGTTTTGATGTCCAACGGTAGCCTTTCTGTATATGGAAGAGATTAGCTTTCCAATTTCATATTGTCTTCTTTCCTATTTTGTAAAGCAACGGCTCTTTTTACTCTGACGGTGGCGGAGATATAGCAGGGTGCGCCGCTCTGTTGTACCTTTGTCAGAGAATGTTGTACTGATTTTGTCTCGTTGCTTAGTGCTCTAACTGGAAGCTCAGACTTCTGCTGGTTTTCTTTGTTCAACTGGTCGTTCATCCTCTTATGACCAGTTGATGTCCTTGTACAGTGAGAGACTATTCAGTTGATAGTTGTCCAGTAGATGTCCATCCAGTTTAAGTTTATCCGGTTGATAGCTTGTACGGTTGATGTCTTCGCCCGGTTGATGTCCATCCAGTTGGTAACTTCTTTCGGTTGATATCCATCCAGTTGATGTCTTATCCAGTTGATGACTTCATCCGGTTGATGACTTATCCAGTTGATGACTTCATCCGGTTGATGTCCATCCAGTTGATGTCTTATCCAGTTGATGACTTCATCCGGTTGATGACTTATCCAGTTGATGACTTCATCTGGTTGATGTCCATCCAGTTGATGACTTATCCAGTTGATAGGCATCCAGTTTATATCTTCACCCGGTAGGAGTCTTTTTCCAGTTGGTCTTTAATGTTCGGTAGGACTTCATCCAGTTTGTCTTTAATATCCTGTTTGTAATTACCAAAACTTTAGAAATCATTTTCCCAACATTATTGCAACGTTAATATTAGAATCGTTATAGCTTGACCATAGAATAACGAATGAATTAGGAAAACTCGTCACCTTAGAACGTATGAATTTAAATCTTAACTAATAGGTGAATTATGGGGATTACATGGGTGAACCGAAGTCTTGATAATTGTCTCTACTGATTTTGTTTGGGTGAAATAATGTGTCACTAGTTAAGTAAGTATAATTTGTATCACTAATTATCATAGGCTAAATATAGTTAAACCACTTGAAATTGGTACTTATTTTCTAGTCTCTGTGGGTTCGACAACCTTTTCTTAAAATCTACTATACTAAAACTTGACACCGTCCACTTGCGGTATAATCGCTACACTGATAATTTTCTATTTAAATAAATAGCGATCATGGCTTCTACCTACCATCAGAAGCTCAAATTCCCTGTTGGTAGGGAATTTGGGGTCTTATGCGGAGATCAGAAAGCAGCTCACCCATGCTAAATAGAGGAAGTGAAAGACGATGGAAAACGAGCTCATCGAGAAGTCAGATTTATCGAAAGGACCAGGAGATTTGCAGAAAAATATTAAAACTATCTCATCTCTGCTTTAAAAATAATGAATATATCTTTGCTTGGAGAGCTCATGATCTTAGAGGGGTCAGCTTGAATGTTTTGGAACATCATTAAATGTGACCCTAGGTGTTCGCCCAGTAAAGCAAAAGAAGAGGCATTTTAGCCTAGAAAAAGAAAAGGTTATAAGAGAACTAGTGGAAGAACTTCTCAGCGTAGGGCACATTTGGGAGGTTAAGTTTCCAACCTGGATCTCGAACGTGATCCTTGTACACAAGAGCACCCTAGAATGGAGAATGTGCATTGATTTCCGAGACCTTAACAAGGCATGTCCTATAGACTGTTATTTGTTGCCTCAGATTGACCAGCTAGTCGACTCCAGCAGACCATCTGTATTTGTGTTTAATGGATGCCTATCAGGGTTATTATCAGATCCCTTCAGCTGAGGAAGTTCAGGATAAGGCGAGCTTTGTCACCTCGGATGAATTGTGATGTGCCTAGAAATAAACACATTTAGTGGATTTAATTGCCAATGATTTTGTATTTTTAATGATTAATTTGATACATATGTTACCTAATTGAATTATTATGTGAATGTTTGGTGGAATCGAAGAAATCGAGCTAATAATGACGAATAAGGATCAAGAAATGCATTAGAGATGATAAATGATCAAGTATACCAAGAAGAATGCATAAAAGTGGACTAAGAGGCGAGATCCATCGTGCGGAAAATCCTGATCGATCGCGGCTGACAGATATTTTAACCAACGAAAAAATCATCCCACCGATATCGGCGCGCGTCGAAAAAAAATGAAAAAAATAAGGAGCGATCGATCGCGGGAAAGCACCTGTAAAAATCAATCCAAAAAGGAACGAATGTAGTAAACCTAACGGTCAAAAGTGACAACCAAATAAAACAAAAATAAAAATTACAATTAACTAATCTCGTATGATATTATACAAATTAGTCTCCGGCAACAACGCCAAAAACTTGATCGCTATTATTTTAAACAATATTTCTCAGTGTAGCGATTCTACCGCAAGTGTACGGTATCAAGTTTTAGTATAGTGATATATAAGAAAGGATGTCGAACCTACAGGGACTAACGTATACGTACCAAATAAAATTAGTAAAATTATATTTAGCCTACGAAAAAGATGATTAATTAACTAATTAAACTAAAGAATTAAAAACTCAAAAATAAAGCAACTCCTTTGAAGATGTGAAGGAATTCCGCTCAAGAAATCTATCAAGATGTTTGTTCAATTGTGTATCGTCAATGATTTGTTTGTTAAAACAATTACTAATCAATCAATTCTTAAGGTGACGGATTTCCGAATATAATCAATACACTCTCTCGAGCTGTATTGAAACTAGTAATAAATTGACACAAGTAACTCTCGTTCACTTATTCAAATTTAATACCGAATAAATCTCTATGAAAACCGTTGAGCTTTAAATCTTTCAATTTAAAGTGACAACGTATGTGATTTAATCTCTCGATCTAAATCTTAAACATACAACATGAATTATTTTATTGTATTATAATTTCATCTCTCGATCTCAATTATAATTCACAATTTCAATCAAAGGTAGCTAGGCTTTGATAGCATGAAGCATATAATTCATGAACAAAAGATATCGATTCACTCAAACACAACCAAAATCAAAGATTCAAACACAAAATTCCTTAAACTGGATAGAATAAACTCAAGTAAATTCAAATCAAATTAATAAGATGCTTAATCGTCTCTCAACCTCGAAAACATCAAATGAAATCTGAAAATCAAATTAATCTAGAGTTTAGAAATACGATAAACGTAGGAGCGACTCCGTGCGTTGACCGATGCTTCTTCTCTCGCTTCCTTCCTTGCACTTCAAAGGATTCTTCAACCTTCTCTTGTTCAGGGTAGATGAAAGGCGGCTAAAGAATTATTTAGGTCTGATTCTATTCAGAATAATGGATCCAATTTTCGTGCCTCTTTTCCTTATTTATAGAGGGGGGAGATATGGAAGTGTTTCCAAAAATCAACCAAATCAAGACTTTTATTTTCAGAAAATTCTGCGTCTCGATCGATCGGTTGATAAGTCTCGATCGATCGAGCGCCTTTAGCTTCCGAGTCTGAGTTTCTCTGCCTCGCTCGATCGATCGAGTTGAAGTGTCCGATCGATCGAGATTTCTTCTCATTTTCTTGCCAATTCTCTGCCTTTCTTGATCGATCGAGCTGGTGATTCCGATCGATCGAGAATGCCTATTCTTTGTTGGCCAAAACTTCTGCCTTTGTCGATCGATCAACCTCCTGTTCCGATTGATCGAGAATGCCAGAACTCAAACTCTTCATTTATTGGCTTGATTTGATCCGTTTTCTTCCTTGTAGCTCAATTCTTCCACATTCCACCTAGATTCCTGAAACATTCAAATATATACCGAAAAGCATAACATCTTCACGGAATCTACACGAAAATATATACAAATCAAAGCCCAAATACGCGTAATAATCAACCATATCAACTCCCCCAAACTTAGATTTGATCGTCCTCGAGCAAACATTAAGATCAAAATGCAAAGTTCATCATCAATACTTTGAGTGAATTAACTTAGCAACTCAATTGTAAAAGCTCAGAAATCCCACTAACACTTCAACCATAAGTCAATCCAAAACTAACAAGAAGTGTTTTCTCCTAAGCCAAGCAATATATCACAAAAGCGGAACGTGCGTGTGTGTTCATGTCAATCATGAGTTTCATATATACTTTTAGGATAAAAAATTGCCATTAAACTCAAAGTCAAGATTTACTTTTAAACACTTCATAAGCCTACTTTTCAAGCACTTCTCCACTAATGTAGTTATTCCCTAGACTTGGATTAATAGGTCTTTTAAAGCTTGTAATGTTTGGCCTAGGTGTTTGGCTTCAAAGAAAAGATAGGGAAATACAAAGAAGAGAGTATAATCATAGAAAATTCTCAAATTTTTAGCACACTTTGAGCTCTTCTTCTTTTTTCTAGCCTTGGCCACTTTGGGTCTTATTTATTCACTTTTTTCTCAAGGCTTTTTCTATCTTTTTCTTTTCCCATTCATAAAATTTTTTAACAATAAGCTCATCAAAGTTTAGCAATTCAAGTGCATCTAATGAGAATCATTATACTCCCTCGGGGTTAAGATAAAAATCTTCCATTTAGGCTCAAGTAGGTGGGTATAATGAGGTTGCCAAAAAAATGTTGAATGTGGGCTAATAGTATGTCAAACATACTCCATTCTCTTATCATTTATGCTCAAATTTGGGAACTAGAGATTGATATAAACATGGTAAGCTTGAAAGGCTCAAACGATCCAAAGATCGCCTAAATCATTTCCAAGTCTAGTTCCTAACTATAAAATTTCGCCTCAAAGTGCTCTCAACTAGGTTCTAAAGTGTTTTAAGATCCTCAAGATAAATCATAGTTAACAAAATTGTTCCAATATACAATTCACTCAATCATGAGCCAAAAGTGCTCAAAATATTCCTCAATTTTTGAAATATTAACTTAACCTAAGATATTCACAAACAAGTCAAAATCTTCAAGACTTAAGTTGAGATGGGGATTAATATCATCATGTAATACCACTGCAATTCTAATTCATTATTTCTAAATGATGAACTCATTTTCGAGAATTTTTTTTTATATATATGCCCAAAAACGATCTAATCTCATTACAGATCAGTCATGCAAGGAAGTACCACAAGTCAACAACAGAAACTAGTAAACACCCCCCCAAACTTAGTACATGCATTGATTTTGGATGCCATGCTGCTCCAGGCGGAGGTCTTGGAGATCCCTGTGAAGGGAGTCAAAGGTAATCGCTGAATGCTCTGCAGCGGAAGAGGAGGATGGCCCAGCATGTCTGCTGCTCGAGGGCCATGGCTCGGCCCTTCGTCGGCCTGTAGGAGGTGGTGGCCCATCAACCACAATTGGTCCTTTAGGTGGTAGGAGTTCCTCATCGGTGTCCCACTTCACCCCACCTCTCTTACAAAGGGTTGTGATCGTCGATGGAAAAGGCAACGCAGAGGTGGGCGGACTCCCACCGATGTCACAGATATGTTCATTGATAATATGCCCCAAATCCACCGTTGGCCCTATAAGTATGGCATATACCAGGGCAGCTCTCTCTTTGGTAACCTCAGAAGTGTGGGTCGATGGCATGACCCTGGAGGCTATGAAAGAGAACCAAGCTTGTGCCTCTGGCTTCAGATGTTTCTTCAGGACCAATTGGGGCTCTCCAATGTTGTTTCTTTGCCAATCAATTCCCTCGATACCAATTACAGAAATAACCTCGTCATAGTTGATTTGGCTTGTTTTGAACGCTTGGTAATCACTGTTCTTGATAGATGGCATCCTAAAAATCGCATTCAATTTGAATCGATCATATTCAATATCCTTACCCCTGACAAATACAACCTCTCTTGAATTTAGGTGGACCGTCCTCAAATTAGCATAGAATTCCCCCACTACTGGGACCACCGCATCAATAGGTTGTTGTATGAATTCAAACCACCCCCGTCGCCTAGCTTCTTGAATGACCGGGCATTCAAGCTTATCCAAACTCATTCCCCTTTCGCGACTGAGGGGTTTGCGGTGATAGCTAGGGTACAATTCCGCCGCTACGGAATTCACAAAGCGCTTATCATCATACTCTGCAACCAAAGTGGTGGCTTCGACTTGCTTTTGCTTTCTCTTTGGCTCCATTGATCAATTTACAATTCTTACTTTGTCACCCCCAACCACAACAATAAATCACCAATATCACAACCCACCGCAAGAATGTACAAATCTTACCAACCAACCTTTCATTTCCCCAAAATTCAACTACTTAATTTCCAAATTCACCAAAAACTTCAACCTTATATATCCAAACAACAACAATCACTAAATTATGGATATAGAGAAGAGGTGAAACCATATACCATGAAAATCGAGGTGATGGTTTGGAATCTTTCTTGAGTTCCTCCTTGTTGATGAAATCTCCCAATTTCAGTTGTAAATCTTCAAATCTGTTGCAAAACGTGTGATTAGATGAAGCTTGGAAGCTTAAATTGCAAGATTTATGAGTGTATGGGAAGATTATAGGAAGAAATTTGGGGATTAGGTTAAAATGGGCGATTTTTTTGTGTAAAATTTTTGAAGGATTGAGTTCTTTGTTCTGCTGAAATCGCGTGGAAAAACAATTTTATCTATCACTCGATCGATCGAGAGATGCAGCTCGATCGATCGAGCGAGACAGAACATTTTCTCATCTTTTGATAACTTTCCTCGATCGATCGAGACAAGTCACTCGATCGATCGGCGACTCCAGAAAAAATATAATTTTTGCAACTCCTGCTCGATCGATCGAGCTTATATCTCCGATCGATCGACCCTTCCAGACCAAAATTGTTTTTTGTTTTCCAAAAATTTTCAATGATCGATTCGCCCCATCAGTTGGATTCATTCCATTTTTTCTGCATTTGAAAATTAACGCACGGAGTTAGGCTCGAAAAAAAACAAAAATAAAAACAAAAACAATTAGACTAAATAAATGAAAAAACAAACAAGGGATAGAGGAAAGTTCTTAATTTATAGTCCCAAGCTGGACTGTCACCTCCATCTCAGTGGTCCGTTTTCGCTTGCTCTTTTGGGTTTTTCACCATATCAGTAGGTAGTGTCCCTTGAGCTCGTCCATGAATTATAGTTGCTAGTTGCCCCACTTGAACCTCCAAGTTTTTTATAGATGCATCCTGATTTTGCATCCTTGTTTCAGTTGATGATATTAACTTGGTCAAGAGCTCCTCCATACTCGGCTTAGGCACATTCCCCGGTAGTTGTTGTGGGTTCAGCACATTGTTTTGGTTGGACCATTGCAAGTTCGGATGATTTCTCCACCCCGGGTTGTAAGTATTGGAGTATGGGTTGTTGGGCTGTCTGTTTCCTACATAATTCACGGACTCATTAGACTGTATGAATGGATTACCTGCCTGGCACTCAGTGCTTGGATGATTGCTTCCACATAATTCACAGGTGATAACTTGAGCTTGCATTGCTGTCACGCTCATGCTATCTATCTTTTTGTTCAGCGCTTCCAACTATGCCGAAAGAGCAGTGATGTCGTCAACTTGATGAACTCCAGCCGGTTTCTTTGGCACATTCCTCTCCGATTGCCATTGATAGCTATAAGAAGCCATCTCTTCTAAGAGTTCATACGCTGCTTCCGGTGTTTTGGGCATTATGGATCCTCCTGAGGCTGCATCAATCATAGAACAGTTAGATGAAAATAAACCGTTATAAAAAGTTTGTACATGAAGCCATATAGGAAGACCATGGTGTGGGCATCTCCTAAGCAAATCCTTGAAACGATCCCACGCCTCATATAGTGTTTCAGGATCATACTGCCCGAATGTTGTGATATCGTTCCTCATCTTTGCCGTTATGGAAGGGGAAAGTATTTGGACAAGAATGCTTGTATCATCCCCTCCCAAGTTGTTATCGATCCTGCAGGTAAAGAGTTCAACCAAGCTTTAGCTTTATCTTTTAATGAGAAAGGAAATAACCTTAACCTGATGGCATCGTCAGAAACGCCATTATGTTTGACCGTGTCACAAATCTCCAAGAAGTTGGAGATGTGAGCATTAGGGTCATCAGTGGCTACTCCTCCAAACATTACGGAATGCTGGATCATCTTTATTATAGCCGGCTTTATCTCAAAATTGTTGGCTTGAATGGTTGGCCTCGTAATACTTGATAATGATCCATGAAAAGCTGGTTGCGCATAATCCATCATCGATCTTGGATTCAGTGCTTCATTGTTCGCGCCCCATTCTTGGTTGTTGTCAGCCATTGCTCGAGCTTCCCTTATTCTTCTTAGACACGTACGCTCGATTTCTGGGTCAATCGGCTCAAGTGAGGGGTTGCTACTCCTTAGCTTGCACCAAGTAAACGACTACCTGTAAAATCAACCCAAAAGGATAAAAACGAATGTAGTAAACCTAACAGTCAAAAGTGACAACCAAATAAAACAAAAATAAAAATTAATGGCTAAATTACAATTAACTAATCTCGCATGATATTATACAAATTAGTCCCCGGCAACGGCGCCAAAAACTTGATCGCTATTATTTTAAACAATATTTCTCAGTGTAGCGATTCTACCGCAAGTGCACGATGTCAAGTTTTAGTATAGTGATATATAAGAAAGGATGTCGAACCCACATGGACTAACGTATAAGTACCAAATAAAATTAGTAAAATTATATTTAGCCTACGAAAAAGATGATTAATTAACTAATTAAACTAAAGAATTAAAAACTCAAAAATAAAGCAACTCCTTTGAAGATGCGAAGGAATTCCGCTCAAGAAATCTATCAAGATGTTTGTTCAATTGTGTATCGTCAATGATTTGTGTGTTAAAACAATAACTAATCAATCAATTCTTAAGGTGACGGATTTCCGAATATAATCAATACACTCTCTCGAGCTGTATTGAAACTAGTAATAAATTGACACAAGTAACTCTCGTTCACTTATTCCAATTTAATACCGAATAAATCTCTATGAAAACCGTTGATCTTTAAATCTTTCAATTTAAATTGACCACGTATGTGATTTAATCTCTCGATCTAAATCTTAAACATACAACATGAATTATTTTATCGTATTATAATTTCATCTCTCGATCTCAATTATAATTCACAATTTCAATCAAAGGTAGCTAGGCTTTGATAGCATGAAGCATATAATTCGTGAACAAAAGATATAGATTCACTAAAACACAACCAAAATCAAAGATTCAAACACAAAATTCCTTAAACTAGATAGAATAAACTCAAGTAAATTCAAATCAAATTAATAAGATGTTTAATCGTCTCTCAACCTCAAAAACATCAAATGAAATCTGAAAATCAAATTAATCTAGAGTTTAGAAATACGATAAACGTAGGAGCGACTCCGTGCGTTGACCGATGCTTCTTCTCTCGCTTCCTTCCTTGCACTTCAAAGGATTCTTCAACCTTCTCTTGTTCCGAGTAGATGAAAGGCGGCTAAAGAATTATTTAGGTCTGATTCTATTCAGAATAATGGATCCAATTTTCGTGCCTCTTTTCCTTATTTATAGAGGAGAGAAGATATGGAAGTGTTTCCAAAAATCAAACCAAATCAAGACTTTTATTTTCAGAAAATTCTGCGTCTCGATCGATCGGTTGATATGTCTCGATCGATCGAGCGCCTTCAGCTTCCGAGTCTGAGTTTCTCTGCCTCGCTCGATCGATCGAGTTGAAGTGTCCGATCGATCGAGATTTATTCTCATTTTCTTGCCAATTCTCTGTCTTTCTCGATCGATCGAGCTGGTGATTCCGATCGATCGAGAATGCCTTTTCTTTGTTGGCCAAAACTTCTGCCTTTGTCGATCGATCGACCTCCTGTTCCGATTGATCGAGAATGCCAGAACTCAAACTCTTCATTTATTGGCTTGATTTGATCCGTTTTCTTCCTTGTAGCTCAATTCTTCCACATTCCACCTAGATTCCTGAAACATTCAAATATATACCAAAAAGCATAACATCTTCACGGAATCTACACGAAAATATATACAAATCAAAGCCCAAATACGCGTAATAATCAACCCTACCAAGCATGAACATGGGGTAACCACTAATCAACTTGTTAACAAAGGAGGTATGTGAGAAATTTTGGCTGATAATTCATGCATTATTACTACTCCACCAATTTTCTCCTCTATAAATCTTAATTCTGAACTGCATCCGTCGCTGACAAAAGTTCATGGCCATCAACTCCTCCTCAAGAGATTGGAATCTTTGAGCATTGGTGGTAGGATTAGCTATTGTAGAATAGCGATGTGGAACAGGTCGTCGTGATGACTTGGGCTGCTCGGGCTCATGTGATGGCCCTTGTGCTGAATCTGGCGCTTGTGATGGCCCTGATGTAGACTCTGGCTCAGGCGGTGGTCTAGGAAGGCGAAGAGGAATGAATGGCACACTTGTCTCCTCATAAGACTCCCAGGGCACCTGTTCCTGCTGGCACAGCTCGGTGACTAACAAAGGGAATGGTAGACCAATTGTGGTGGAGCCTTCCACCGCTAAATGCATATAGGAATAGATGATACTCCCAATATTAATCGAGCGGCCAGTCATAATAGCGAAAACCAATACCGCTCTCTCCTTGGTAACCACAATAATGTGAGTAGATGGTAAGACTCTATGAGAAATAAATGTAAACCAGACGTCTGCCTCGGGTTTCAACTAAATCTTCTTGAAATTCTTGATCTTCCCATCATAGGTCAGATTCCATTCCACCCCCTCCCCACATAAGGTTTCAATAACTTCAGTATAATCGAGGTGGTGGTGCATGTAAACGGAGTACTCATCGGGTTTTATATGCGGCATCCCGTAGATGCGATTGATCCGTTCACTATCAAATAGAAACTTCTTCCGTCGAATGGTAAGATACGGTTCGTTCACGGAGACCTTAAAGTTGGCATAAAATTCCTTAAAGATGGGGATGACGGCATGGCATGGGGGTTGCACAAAGCTCAACCAACCACGGCGTTCCGCCTCTCGGAGGATGGAGGAATCTGGCGTGTCCATCTCCATTCCCCTCTCCCTTACCAAGGGCCTAGCACACCATTTATCAAAGAATTCTGATGCCGCTTGGTTAGCAAAGCGGGAGGTGTCATATGTAGGGGTGGAGGATGAAGATGATGCCCCACCTCTTGGCTTCTTTTTCGGTGCCATGAGATGTATGTAAACTAACAAGCAACTTCTCAACAACCTCCAACAATGTCAAACTTCGCACCCCAATATCAATAATCCAGTAGCTTAAGCCAGTCCCAACAAAACCAACAATATCAAACTTTTCCCACACCAATAACAAGAATCCACAAGTTAAGCCAATCCCAACAAAACTAATAATATCAAACTCCCCCAATCTTATTAAATACTACAACCTTTGCACCACAATCCATAAAAAATGAATCTTGTCCAACTATCCCCAATATTTTAGAAATTGAGCATGACCATGAAATTTCTAGCCAATGTACCTCAAGATTTCGAAACTTTGACGGTGAATGGTCCTTGGCTTTGAGTAATCTTCACGTTGTGCTTGGAATGCCCAAACCTAGCTTGAAATCTGTAGAAAAATACAAACTTGGATAATTGTACTAGCAAGGGGAAGATATAACTTTTGTGTGAAGATTAGAGGGGAATTTGTGAGGGAATTTGAGAATTTGGGGATTTTGAAAGAGGGAATTAGGAAGCGATCGATCGCCTGTCTCCAGTAACGTTTTTCTTTGCGAGGCGATCGATCTCCTAATAGGAAGCGATTGATCGCCTGTCTCCAGTAGCATTTTTCTTTGCAAAGCGATCGATCGCCTAATAGGAAGTGATCGATCGACTGTCTCCAGTAGCGTTCTTTCTTTGTGAGGCGATCGATCTCTTATAGTAAGTGATCGATCGCCTGTCACTAGTGAGGATTTTTTTATTTATTTCTTTTATTTATTAATTTTTTTTTTAACAAATTTTTCATTTGAGAGTCTCATCTAGGGGTGGTTATCGGTTCGAACCGGTCCGGTCCGGACCGGAACCGGCCGGTTCCGGGCCCGTTATGGGCGGAACCGGTCCGATCCGGTAAGGAACCGGATCGGATCCGGTTCCGGTTCCACCGGTTTCGGGTTGGACCGGTTCAAACCCGGAACCGGAATTTTTCTTTTCTTTTCTTTTTTTTTTAAAAAAAGGAAAGGATTAATCGAAATTTTTTTTTTTTTTTTTTAAAAAATGGATCCGGTTCCGGTTCAATCCGGAACCGGATAGTTTGGTCCGGAACCGGTAAGATACCGGATCCGGAACGGTAGAACCGATCCGGTCCGGTATCAAACCGGTTCCGGACCGGTTCGAGACCGGTTAGTCCGGTTCCGGTTTCGGACCGGACTAACCGGTCCGGTTTCGGACCGGGTCCGGATCGACCCGGTCCGATAAGCACCCCTAGTCTCATCTTCTTTTGGCAAGCATTTTTCCTACAAAGAAAATTTAAAGAGTCAACAACCAAACTAAAATTCTGAAACTACCTGCTAAATTCAAAAACGAATGAGAATCAATAAAAATTAGTTCTTGATTTACAGTCCCCAAGCTGGACTTATTACCACATTTCCTCAAAGGTTGGGATGGTTTGTGGGGCTCGAATCTCCAGAATCGACTGGGTAGTGCCTCAACCTTTCATCAATAACGACATAAATGCCTAGACTAGGATCACTTACCTTAATGGTTCCATGCAAGTATATCTTAGTCACAGTGAATGGTCTCACCCATGAAGCCTTTCGTTTGCTTTGGAAAATGCGAGCCGGTGGTGCTTTATGTAATTAGACTTTCTCTCTTTTCATGAACGTCCTTTTATCATTCTGCTTCTTTGCATTTCTTGGCTTCACCATGTCATGGCTCTTACCTTGGTTAGCCTCTAGCTCGGTCTTCACCTCAATCTCATCAGTACCTTGCACCACATCAACAAGCAAAATGTCAATCATGTTAACTTTTAGATAATCATGCTCGTTGTATGCGTGT
The DNA here is from genome assembly GCA_907163345.1 of Haberlea rhodopensis. NCBI lineage: Eukaryota > Viridiplantae > Streptophyta > Magnoliopsida > Lamiales > Gesneriaceae > Haberlea > Haberlea rhodopensis. Next base: position 412,492 of record CAJQUN010000469.1, on the reverse strand, counting down.
GTTGTAGATTTAAACATATTGAACGTAACCCGATCCTCTCCTACACGGAGGATCAACTTCCCTTCTTCCACATCAATGATGGCTCTTCCAGTAGCTAGGAATGGGCGTCCCAGGATCAATGGCATTCTCACATCCTCCTCCATATCCAACACTAGGAAATCCACCGGAAAGGTGGATTGATCTATCTTGACTTGCACATCTTCGATGATTCCTAGTGGGTAGGTGATAGACTTGTCTGCCAATTGCCACACCACCCCTGTGGGTTTCGGCTCTCCCAGTCCAAGTCGCCTGAAAACAGACAAAGGCATTAATAGAAGAAATAGGTCCAACAGTGCAGGGAATAGAGAAACTCCCTGGATCTTTTAACTTAGTGGCCGATTTCTTTTGCACCATAGCACTACATTCCTCAGTCAAAAAGACAGTCTCGTGCTCTCCCACTTTCTGCTTCTTAGATAACATTTTCTTTAAGAATTTGGCATAGTTAGACATTTCTCGTAACGCGTCAATAAATGGTATATCGATATGCAAATTCTTGAGCATGTGTAAAATTTTTGCAAAGTTTGAATCAAATTTTGCCCTATTAACTGCTGCAGGAAATGGGAGAGGAATGTGTACCTTTTCTTGTGCTGAGATCGGTATTGTGGCTCCAGTGGACTTACCCTTCTTACGCCGTTGCTCCTTCTTCTCTTGCTTTATTGAAATCTTTTCAGTCTCCTTCTCGTCACCAAGTTCCCTTCCACTCCTAAGGGTCACGGCATTGGCTTGCTCCGTCGGATTCTTCTCGGTATCGCTAGGCAAGGTTCCTTGCATTCTTCCAGATAGAATGTTAACCAACTGTCCCACTTGAGTTTCCAAGTTCATTATTGACGCATTCTGATTCTGCATTCTATTCTCCATTGATGTGATGAACTTTGTGGGGTCCTCTTTACTTAATCCATTATGTATTCAATTAAACATACATATGTGAGTCTGAATTAAGTAATAATATGCACTAATTTAAGAGTATCTTACTAGTTAAGTTGTTACAAGGTTTACAAAACCCTAACCAATTATACATCACATGTATAAGTAACAACCTACTCCAAGATAAACCCTATGCAGTGGTTCCCCTCGCAGCGAAAATCATGACTCACGCTCCCCACGTCTATGAGTCCCTACAGAAACATTCACACAATGAGTATAGATAACAAATATCTCAGTGCAATATCAAACCACAATATCAATATCAATGATAAAGCACAAATAAATCATCTAACGTGAATGCTCTGTATCATGCATCAACAATTGCATCATGTCATGACATGTCTCAACAAGTACCCTATTATCACGAGACTAAAATGATATGCCTATTCAGCTCAATATGTCAGTGGAACCACCTCACATCTTCATATTAGCAGCACATATCATAGTACCGTCCTCAAATGATAATAGCCAGAGCATATACCCAAAACCGGCGTATATCTCTATATAGTATAACCGAGCATATACCCAAACCAGGCGTATATCTCTATGTAACATAACCAAGCATATACCCAATACCAGGCGTATATCTCAAATACATAACCGAGCATATACCCAATACCAGGCGTATATCTCTCTGTCACATAACCGAGCATATATTCAAACCAGGCATATATCTCTATGTAACATAACCGAGCATATACCAAATTCCAGGCGTATATCTCAACTACATAACCGAGCATATACCCAATACCAGGCGTATATCTCAACTACATGATATCCATGAATGTACAGGCATATGATACTACCAATCATATGATAATAATACAACACAATTCATATGATATCAATCTCATTACATCATCACACAATATCTATACTCCGTACGTCAACACGTACCTGTAAAGCGACACAAACCAGAGAAATCAGTCGTCAATGGTTAATTGCCTCTGTGCCCTGTCCCCTGTGATGATGCTACACGCACATGAACAATATACCATGTTATAAGAGGCTTCAATATCAAAAGCTACAAAATATAACATTTTTCAACTTTCCTAAAGCACCGATCGATCGCTACCATCACCGATCGATCGCCAAAACATTCTGTCTCCTCGCGATCGATCGCAACAACTTGGCGATCGATCGCCAAAGTGTTCTGTTTCTCGCGATCGATCGCCACATTTTCACCGATCGATCGCTACATGTATAAACCGCCTTAAAATTTACTCTGTCTCGGCGATCGATCGCCACAAGGCTCGCGATCGATCGCCGATGTCCAGAAAGTTTAGAACATGGCGATTTTGAGCTTATCTTCCTAGCTCTTCTCCTACAACTCGAATTTTAACATATAAAAAACAAGTTTCATGCAATCTCTACTACCATAACAACATGTTTCCACCATCTTAGAATCAAATTCATGGCATATAAACATGTTATAATTCTTCACATGAACATTTATATTCCACTTCTCATACATCCACTTCAAGTACATAATTCAAGTGTAAAACCATGAATTCCTTACCAAGATATTAAGAATGCACTTCACACACCTTCCTAGCTCAATTTACAAGTGAATCCCAAGCTTAAACCACAAGGAATTTGAAAGAGATGGAGAGGAGCTTGGTAGAGATTTGTAGGTGTAAAATGGTGTAGTATGTGATTCCACCTCCCTAATCCACTTGATATAGATCCTTAGTTCCCTAATTCACTTGCTATCATGTCATTTAAAGGTAATTACATGTTAAGTAACATGTACATGAAATGAACTCCAAATTCGAATGCAACTCCAATTCACATGACATTCACATACATAATCAAATGCCTCCTAGTTCATAACTTGATATGTTATTAAATCATTGTACACCATGTTTCATTCCTTGCCCTTGCCATATATCATTTCATACATGTATTATTTCATTCTTGGTTCCATCCGAACCCCCAATATCATACCGCTAATTGATATAATTACATTATAATCATATCACACGTGTATACAACAATTCGAGGCATTACAATTCTCCCCCACTTATTGAATTTCGTCCTCGAAATTGCATATACAAATATCATAATACATGCTGCACATAAGAACATGTATCAATAACATATCAACATACCAGAAAACAAATCCGGATACCGTTGCATCATATGCTGCTCCGTCTCCCACGTTGCCTCTTCGACACCCCTTCTGTCCCACTGTACCTTAACCATAGGAATCACTTTATTACGCAACCTGCGTTCAGCTTGATCCAAGATCATAACCGGTCGTTCCTCATACGACACATCTGTATCCAACTGTACATCAGGTAATTGTAATACATGACTCGGATCTGGTTCATATTTTCTCAACAGTGAAACATGAAAAACATCATGAATACTACTCAATGCCGGTGGTAGTGCTAAGCGATATGCCAACGTACCAATACGTTGCAATCCCTCATATGGACCAATATATCGTGGAGACAATTTTCCACGCTTACCAAACCGTACTACACCTTATGCCACACTTTATAAACATAGCAACACACATACCCGCATTGTGTATTGTAGAACGGTTTAGAATGTTTCCATTCGTCTGTACTCCTGTGTAATTCTACGCAAAATGTCGAGATCAACAAGATACTCTAAATCAAGTATCTCGGTCCTTGTCACATTCAAATTCTACACATCCATATGTGTACAGAGCCATCTCTGCTCTAACATTTCACAAAGTTGTATTATAGTATGTAATTACACAAAGTGATAGATACAACAAATCCATCTATCGTTTACATACTAATCTCCCACGCCAGACTTCTCAGTCTTGATTAAACACTGAACACGATACCAGTCCAGAACAAACACTGAACACCAACTTGTCCAAACCACAAAAAGTAATCCACATTACACTCATATGTCATCAATGCATAATGTACACCAAAGCCATGTACAAGATATATGTCCATATGATTATATGGTTATCTCTACCAATGACTATGTTCTCATAGTATCGATCCACACCCTTTGCGTGGTTCCATATTCCCTGTCCTGACCCCTGTACCGGAAATGTCATTATTTACATCAATTGTTTCCCCCAAGACTACCATCTTGAGTATGACAAGCTTTTTCAACGATTCATTACTTTCTATTCACTGCTCCCTGTAATGATCAACACAAACACATCATGTAGCAATGGAAACCAACACGTTTTCCACCCGACATGCTGTCCACGCATGTGCAATTCACTTGCTACATGTAGTATTCCACCAAGTCCCACATTACAGGTACCTGATAACCCATTCTGTTCTGCTTCAAGAACCTATCCATACGGATTATCATATCACCCGAATAAATCATACAATCAAAGAAATTACCCGACTATATCACATGATCGAATATATCACTTAGATATATCACATGATCGCATATAGTACATAATCGAACTACCAGTTGTTTACCTCGCCATATTCATTTCTAAACACGATTGCTCCCAGCAAATCGTTATCACCTCTGGTTCATGCAGGAATAACCAATCCAACCATATATGGAAGGTAACAAATTCCAACTCAACTGCAATCACACAATCCATACATTCTTGTTGACATGAATGAAAATCAAATTATCATCCCACTCATGGTCATTCTGGCACAATGACTCTGCAATCGGACCCAAAAGAATTGCCATATCATATAGCATTGCCAATGATATCTTCACAATACTGTAACTGTATTATGTTCCTAGTACACTTTCCGTGTACAATCAAAGGATACCATATAGTAAAATACCATTCATCATCTGGTATATGTCAAACCAGTCTCATATCGTACCACTAGAACATGATACATACTTCAATGCCATACACATATATGTATGAACAAGCTCAAAAGATAATTCATTTTATGGACAAATCAAGTCCCATCACACTACCTCATGCGTGTGAGCTTCTTCAACCTTCTCATAACCATCTGTGATTCAGCAACCACCACATGGTTTAGCATATCCACTATTCATTAACCATGACATGGTGTAGTATACCAACCATTCATTCACCATTACATGGTTTAACATCCCAACCATATTGTTTCCTCATGAAACATATGCGCAGACTGTCCATCAATAGATATCAACCCAACATCTATCGAGTATTAAATGCAAACTAAGCAACGATGCAAACCAATCGCATGACGAGGTCGGCATATCACAATCACAATCCCCTCAGTCATACATCTCCCAGCCTGACTCAAGAATATATGAATTTCATGTCAAACGCATAGTACCATCACAACACAACGGAAACTCTGATTGCATCAGTACCACAGTCGCAGTGTACAAGCAATCTACGGGAACTCAAACTTCCTTATCAATCTGGATAACTTGGACATTCAACATCAGATTTGTGAACCATACATCATAGCCACCAAGCTATGCTATCATACAATAGTTCATACTCAATGCTTACTGGATACTCACATTGCCAACCAATCTCTGTTGGTCTCACATGTACAGATCACTACTGTCATGCAATAATCCAAAAGATGACAAGATATCATACACAGTTCCACTAAAGAACCAGTTTACAGATGTCTATCATGACGTCCTTTTCTATATCCAGAAGTCATACAAGTATCCAATGCTCTCAGCCATAACACAGATACTCATGTATGTTCATATACAACATCCCATACACAACTGTATGCACTTGAGGTATCTCGTGTCAATCAAACTCACCTATGGTTGCCATACATACCATATACATAGAGTCTCAGACGGACAACCTTAGAACTCGGACGGAGTTCACATCAACACAATGATATCCATTCCCATCTGTACTATACACAATCCATATCGTATACTCGGCCACATAGCACCATGTATGTCCCAGTACAGTCATCACAAAGATTACATGTGCAGACGTCACATCAATCTGTGCCGGTGATCATTGCATCACTGCAATCTCCATCGGTACTCAGTTTCTTTCACTCTGAAAGACGTCCATGCTCAATCCATATGATACAACAAGAACAAACACAAGAAGATACTACACAGAAAGAATCAAACAGTCTGTGAACCAGTCACCAAAACACGAGTGACTCAACGACATAATAGTCTAACAGTTAACTCACAGTTACTGTGCTTGTACTGCTCCATCAATACACCTCAGCGTCACTATCATTGAACTCTCCCAATTTCATGTTCCTTGCCAACTCCATGACAACAACCATGAAGTTCAACATACACATACACACCGGAGAACCATACACAGATGATACCCTGACAAGATAATCATCACCACAGTGATCTCACAAATCACCAATTACCGCTGTGAAATACCACAATAAAGAATACTATTATTGTACACTAATTTCACAGTCGCTACATGTACCATCTGAGTACCACAAGTAACTCATGTCTGCATCATCTCCCAATGTAACCACACCGTGTTAGCCTTTACCATCCACAGATCAAGAGCAACGTATTACATTCCCATTTAGGCCATACATGTCAAACTGACAATGCAACCACAGATTGCCATATCAATACTTGCCCCTGAACTAGATACAATAATCAATAACCTGTATCTTCACTTCCATTCACACATCATGTGTCAGCGGTCAGTCCATCATTAGGTCAGATACACAATCTCATGCAGGCTGACTTTGCACATGGAGCTGATACCAAGCTTTGCTTTTCACGCTCCAACCACTGTACAACTTACTCTTCCGATTCGGTATCGACCTACATACCATTACCACGAACTCAGTGGCATAGCTCCCGCGAAACATATCATGTTTCCCCAGCCAAATGATAGTACAGAAATCCGGTATACCAATCACAGTACACCTACAACATCACTTATGCCACACGCATAAGGATGTAGACCAAGCCAAGTCATACTATCATCCTGCAAAACAAGGGTTAACAATAACATATACAAATACAAAGCATGTTCCCAGACACTATATCATAAGGATCACATGCCTTTAAGTGATTAGGTAACTCCCTAACTCACTTCCTCTACCCTTGTTCATCCCGTTCTCGAACCACTGCTCTGATACCACTAATGTGGGGTCCTCTTTACTTAATACATTATGTATTCAATTAAACATACATATGTGAGTATGAATTAAGTAATAACATGCAATAATTTAAGATTATCTTACTAGTTAAGTTGTTACAAGGTTTACAAAACCCTAACCAATTATACATCACATGTATAAGTAACAACCTACTCCAAGATAAACCCTATGCAGTGGTTCCCCTCGCAGCGGAAATCATGACTCACGCTCCCCACGTCTATGAGTCCCTACAGAAACATTCACACAATGAGTATAGATAACAAATATCTCAGTGCAATATCAAACCACAATATCAATATCAATGATAAAGCACAAATAAATCATCTAACGTGAATGCTCTGTATCATGCATCAACAATTGCATCATGTCATGACATGTCTCAACAAGTACCCTATTATCACGAGACTAAAATGATATGCCTATTCAGCTCAATATGTCAGTGGAACCACCTCACATCTTCATATTAGCAGCACATCTCATAGTACCGTCCTCAAATGATAATAACCAGAGCATATACCCAAAACCGGCGTATATCTCTATATAGTATAACCGACCATATACCCAAACCAGGCGTATATCTCTATGTAACATAACCAAGCATATACCCAATACCAGGCGTATATCTCAAATACATAACCGAGCATATACCCAATACCAGGCGTATATCTCTCTGTCACATAACCGAGCATATATCCAAACCAGGCATATATCTCTATGTAACATAACCGAGCATATACCCAATACCAGGCGTATATCTCAACTACATAACCGAGCATATACCCAATACCAGGCGTATATCTCAACTACATGATATCCATGAATGTACAGGCATATGATACTACCAATCATATGATAATAATACAACACAATTCATATGATATCAATCTCATTACATCATCACACAATATCTATACTCCGTACGTCAACACGTACCTGTAAAGCGACACAAACCAGAGAAATCAGTCGTCAATGGTTAATTGCCTCTGTGCCCTGTCCCCTGTGATGATGCTACACGCACATGAACAATATACCATGTTATAAGAGGCTTCAATATCAAAAGCTACAAAATATAACATTTTTCAACTTTCCTACAGCGCCGATCGATCGCTACCATCACCGATCGATCGCCAAAACATTCTGTCTCCTCGCGATCGATCGCAACAACTTGGCGATCGATCGCCAAAGTGTTCTGTTTCTCGCGATCGATCGCCACATTTTCACCGATCGATCGCTACATGTATAAACCGCCTTAAAATTTACTCTGTCTCGGCGATCGATCGCCACAAGGCTCGCGATCGATCGCCGATGTCCAGAAAGTTTAGAACATGGCGATTTTGAGCTTATCTTCCTAGCTCTTCTCCTACAACTCGAATTTTAACATATAAACAAGTTTCATGCAATCTCTACTACCATAACAACATGTTTCCACCATCTTAGAATCAAATTCATGGCATATAAACATGTTATAATTCTTCACATGAACATTTATATTCCACTTCTCATACATCCACTTCAAGTACATAATTCAAGTGTAAAACCATGAATTCCTTACCAAGATATTAAGAATGCACTTCACACACCTTCCTAGCTCAATTTACAAGTGAATCCCAAGATTAAACCACAAGGAATTTGAAAGAGATGGAGAGGAGCTTGGTAGAGATTTGTAGGTGTAAAATGGTGTAGTATGTGATTCCACCTCCCTAATCCACTTGATATAGATCCTTAGTTCCCTAATTCACTTGCTATCATGTCATTTAAAGGTAATTACATGTTAAGTAACATGTACATGAAATGAACTCCAAATTCAAATGCAACTCCAATTCACATGACATTCACATACATAATCAAATGCCTCCTAGTTCATTACTTGATATGTTATTAAATCATTGTACACCATGTTTCATTCCTTGCCCTTGCCATATATCATTTCATACATGTATTATTTCATTCTTGGTTCCATCCGAACCCCCAATATCATACCGCTAATTGATATAATTACACTATAATCATATCACACGTGTATGCAACAATTCGAGGCATTACAAACTTGGTCAGCAACTCTTCCATACTCGGCTTTGGTGGATAACCCGGTGGAGGTTGTGGATTCAAAACATTCTTTTGCTTGGACCAAGAAAAGTTTGGATGATTTCTCCACGATTGGTTATAGTTGTTGGAGTAAGAGTTACCCTGTTGTGGCTTGTTTCCAACAAAGTTAGCATTTTCAGTAGATTGCACAAAAGGGTTACCTGCCTGGCATTCCGCGCTCGGATGGTTGCCTCCACATAAATCACATATGACCACTTGATCTTGCATCGCTGCCATGCTCAAGCTATCCATTTTCTTATTCAACGCCTCCAACCGAGCTTGTATCGCTGCCACCTTATCAACTTGATGCACCCCAATCGGTCTCTTGGGCACATTCCTCTCGGATTGCCACTCGTAACTTTTGGACGCCATCTCTTCCAAAAGTGTGTAAACTTACTCATGTGTCTTTCTCATAATGGTACCTCATGCTGCTGCATCAATCATGGATCTATTAGCAAAAAATAAACCATTGTAAAATGTTTGTACCTGAAGCCAAATCGGAAGGCCATGATGTGGGCATCTGCGAAGTAGATCCTTGAAGAGCTCCCAAGCTTCATACAATGTCACCGGATCATGTTGCATGAATGTGATGATATCATTGTGCATTAGCCATCTTGGAAGGGGGAAAGTATTTTGTTAAGAAGGCTTGAGCCATCCCTTCCCAAGTAGTGATCGATCCTGCAGGCAATGAATCTAACCAGCTCTTAGCTTTGTCATTTAAGGAAAAAGGAAAAAGTCGTAACCTGATGGCGTCGTCAGTGATGGCATTGTGCTTGAACGTGTCACATATCTCCAAGAAGTTGGAGATATGAGCATTAGGATCATCAGTAGGCGATCCTCTAAATTGCACAGAATGTTGAATCATCTGAATTATGGCAAGCTTGATCTCGAAGTTATTAGTCTGGATCCGTGGTCTAGTGATACTAGACATAGTGCCTTGAAAAGTTGTTTGTGCATAGTCCATCATGGATCTTGTAATTGGCACTTCCTTGTTGTGTTGTTCACCATTCCCTCTTTGATTATTCTCAGCCATCTCTCGAGTTTCTTTCGGAAGTCTACGGCAAGTTTCTTCAATCTCTAGGTCAAGTGGATCTAGTATATGTTTGTCACTTCGTAGCATGCACTACAAGGACAGCTACCTGCAAAAATCAAAACAACGAAGGAACAGCAGTAGTGAAATCGTATAAACCGTAATAGAAGTAAAAATAAAGAAATATGGCTAAATTATAGTCAAATAATCTCTTATGATAATAAACTAGTCCCCGGCAACGGCGTCAAAAACTTGATCGCGATTTATTTTAACAATTAATTCCAGTGTAGCGATTATATACCGCAAGTGTACGGTGCCAAGTTTTAGTATAATGATCTAAAAGTAAGGATTGTCGTACCCACAAAGATTAGTAGTAATTACTAAATTTAATTAGCGTATTATATTTAACCTACGAAGTTGTTTTGAAAGATTAACTAATTTCTCAACTCCAAGAATCAACCACACCACAAGGAAATAAGATAGTAAACATTAGAGATAAATATCGAGACTTCGGTTCACTTGAGTAATCCCCCACAATTCATCTACTAGTTCTAATTACAATTATTGCATCCAAGGTGACAAGTTTTCCAGTTATATCTAATACACTATCTCGAGCTATATTAAACCTAACACCGATTTGCAGTAAGTAACTCTCGTTCACTTATTTAACAATTCAATGTTGCATATGCTCTATGCAAACCCTTAGCCTTCGATTACTAGATATATATAGCTATCACTCGTGTATTTGACGTCATCTCTCGATCTCGGTCTTTAATCCACAGTATGTGTTATTGGTTCCGTATTACAATATCATCTCTCGATCTCAATTCCAAATTAACATCATTCAAAGGGTAGCTATCCCTTAAAAGCATTAAAAGCATAACACAAACACAAGGATAACAAAAACTCAATCAAAAACTAGAATTAAAACAATGGTTTCACACACAAGATCCCCTTGTCTCGATAACAAACTTAGCCTAGCATATCAACGGAAAAACAATGTTTTATAACATCTAGCAACATTATAAACATTGTAAAATCGTAAATAAAACTAAAACAAAGTTCAGTAATACGTATGAACACCCGATGTTGAAACCGTGCGTCGATCAGATGTTCCCGTCTCTAGCTGCGTTGCTTTGAATCCTCTTGAAGGAGATGGCTCTCCCAATGGTAGACTGCTATTCAGAGGTGAGAAGAACCCTATTTTTGACATAAAAACTCCATTTTATACTCTCATTCACGAACCCAAGAAATCTGGTACCAAATATAGCCCAAAACTTAATTAAGGAATTTTTCTCGTTCAGGACTCTGCGTAAGATTGATAACTTCATAATATGCGATCGATCGCTTGAAATTTTATCATTGTGGCAATCGATCGCTTCATTATATGCGATCGATCGCATAAGTGTTTTGCCCCGATGCGATTGATCCCTTGGAAGTTGCGATCGATCGCACCTTGCTTCGATTTTTCTTCATGTTTCTGGATGGTGGCGATTGATCGCATGGTAATGAGCGATCGATCGCTTCATCTTTTTTTCATCAATTCAACCTTTTTCACCTCTTTTCCAATGGCTCAACTCGTCTTGTCATAGTTCCACCTTCCAGTCCATAAAACAGAGTTTTTCAGTGTTTCTTGCACTTCTATCTGATTCTTGGAAATATACCAAAACACAACCAAAAGCGTAAAATCTTACAGGAATCACTATAAAAACAACAAGAAATATATGCAAATATAACTGTCAAAATGACACTTATCAACTCCCCCAAACTTAAATCTTGATCGTCCTCGAGCAAGAATAGAATTAAAAAACAGTGAATTCACAACAGATAAGTGACATGGATTATTTCGTCCTCATATGTTTATCTCAGAAATCTTACTCATACCACAACAAGAATCCCTCAAATCGTTGGACACGAAGTGTTTTCTCCTTAAGTCAAATAACAATCTCAAATTCAGAATGTGTGTGTGTCCTGTTGTCAATCACAAGTATCATACAATCATCATAGAACAAAATAGTGTTAATCAATAACAATCAAGATTATCATCGAGTATCTCATACATAATTTTCAAGCACTTCTCCACTAATGTAATTAATTCCTAGACTTGGATCAAAAAGACTTTTCAAGTTTATAATGTTAGGCCTTTTGGTGTTGGTTACAAAGAAAAGATAGGATAAGCACAAAAACAAGAGTATATCATGTAAAGTTCACTTTTTTGTAGCACATATCGAGCTTCTCTTCCTTTTCTTTTTAGCCTTGGACGCTTTGGGTCTTATTCAGTCACTTTATTTCAAGGCTTTATCTATCTTTTTCTTTTCTCATTCATCAATTCTTTTCACAATAAGCTCCTCAAATATAGCCATTTATGTGCATCTAATGAGAATCATTATACTCCCTTGGGGTAAAGATAATTTTTTCATTTTTTTAGGCTAAATAAGGTAGGTATAATGGGTTTATCAACAAAAGTCGAATGGTGGCTAATTTCCATTCTTATTAAACAAGCTCACAGTTGGACACTAGGGATACATGTGGACAAGGTAGGCTTGAAAGGCTCAAACATTCCAAAGATCACCTAAAGCATGTCCAAGTCCAGTTCATAATTATAAAAATTTCGCCTCAAAGTGCCATCATCAAATAGGTTCTATGATTACTCTAAAATGCTAGAGACATGTCATCAAGTTCACACATATCATCACTACTTTAAATGTAATCAACAAGAAGCCTCCATCATTCTCCTTCATCCCCAACCATCCACACACCATAACCATTGAAGAGATGACGCATCGGAAGAGACGGAACGACGGAGCAACGCAAGAAGTCAACGCCTCTCGTTATTTCCGTATTTATAACCTCTAGTTCTATATTTTCATTAGATTTTAATGTTTAGAATGTTGCAAAACATGTTTATGCATTGTTATGTGATGGAGATTGTTGGCTAGGTTTGTTATCAAGACTTAGGGGATCCTTTGTATGAACCCATGATTTAAATTGAGTATTTTGATTGATTCTTATATATTTAAGTGCATAGATCATTGTTCTTCATGATTTTAAGGGTTTGGCCATCCTTGAATGATACTAAATTACAATTGAGATATAGAGATAAAATTGTGATTCGATATAATGATTTATGCCTTGGATTTTAGACTGATATAGAGAGATGAAGTCAAATACACGTATGATAGCTATAGATATCTAGTAATCGAAAGCTAGAAGCTTTCATACATCAACTTACAATATTAATTGTTCAATAAGGATACAGGAGTAGCTTATTGCAACGTTAGTATTAGATTTGTTATAGCCAGACCAAGGTATAACAAGTGAACTAGGAAAGCTCGTCACCTTAGAATGTTTGAATTCAATTAATAACTAATAGGCGAATTATGGGGGATTACATAGGTGAACCGAAAGTCTTGATAATTGTTTCTTTTGATTCTTATTCTTATTCATCACTGTTTGCTTGGGTTAATTATTGAGTTAATTTGTTACGTTAGTTTAATAATCACAATCAGGTATCGTAGACTAAATATAGTTAAACTAGTGAAGTTTGTTAATTATTTCCTATTCCTCGTGGGATCGACAATCCGTATTTTTCATATCGTTATACTAAAACTTGACACCGTACACTTGAGGTACACAATCGCTACACTGGAATTAATTATTTAAAATAAAAGCGATCAAGTTTTTGGCGCCGTTGCCGGGGACTAGTTTTAATAATATCAAATGAGATTAGTTGACCGTAGTTTAGTCATTTGTTTTTTTATTATATTTTTGATTTTTTTTCTGTCTATGTTCTTTTGGTTGATTGTTACAGGTTGTTATCTCTTGGTGCATGCTAAGGAGTAGCAAACCTACACTTGAGCCTTTTGATCCCGAGATCGAACACACCTGTCAAAGGAGGCTAAGGCAAGTAAGAGCACTAATGGCTAATAATGAGGAGGTTCCAGTACCACCAGTTGCAAGATCACTTATGGATTCCGCCCACCCTTCATTCCATGGATCACTGTCGAGTATCACGAGACCAACCATCCAGACTAACAATTTTGAGATCAAGCCTCAGTTTGGGGGAGCAGCTACTGATGATCCAAATGCCCACATCTCCAACTTCTTGGAGATTTGTGATACATTTAAACATAATGGCGTTAATGACGACGCCATCAGGTTACATTTGTTTCCATTCTCTTTATGTGATAAAGCTAAATCTTGGTTACAATCATTGCCTGCAGGTTCTATTACTACGTGGGATGAGATGGCACAATTATCCTTGTCAAAGTTCTTTCCACCATCCAAGATGGCCAAGATGCGCAATGACATCACAACTTTTGCCCAATATGATCCCGAGACACTGTATGAAGCATGGGAGCGCTTCAAGGATCTACTACGGAGATGCCCACATCATGGCCTCCCTATTTGGCTTCAGGTACAAACATTTTATAACAGTTTATTTTCTGATAATCGTTCTATGATTGATGCAGCAGCAGGAGGTACTGTGATGAGGAAGACGCCCGAGGAGGCTTATACGCTTTTGGAGGAGATGGCTGCTAATAGTTGTCAATGGCAGTCTGAGAGGAACGTGCCAAAGAAGCAAGCCGGTTTGCATCAAGTGAGTGAAGTCACTTCCGTAGCTGCTCAGTTGGAAGTGCTTAACAAGAAGATTGATAGTTTGAGCATGCATGCAATGCAAGTTCAAACTGTTACATGCGAGCTTTGTCAAGGAGGACATGCGAGCATGGAATGCCAAGTAGGTAACCCTTTTGTTACAACTAATGAAGCTGCTAACTTTATAGGGAACCGACCACCACAGACCTACCCTTACTCAAATACAAACAATACGGGGCCGAGGAACTATCCCCAACCACCACCGGGGTATGCACCAAAGCCAAGCATGGAGGAGCTACTAACCAAGTTCATATCGTCAGTTGAAACAAGGATGAACAATCACGAGGCGTCGATAAAGAACTTGGAAGTCCATGTGGGACAGCTAGCAAAGATTGTAGCCGGACGAGCACAAGTATCACCATCTGGTGACACTGAGATGAACCCTAAGGAGCAAGTCCATGCAATCACGTTGATGAGCGGAAATGAGGTCGCTGAGAAGAAGGATGCATACATTGAGTTGAAAGGCAAGGCGGACATCAAGAAAGAAGATGATCAAACACGCCACAAAGGTAAGTCTACTAATACCCTACACCCATCACACCTGCTAAGGTAGACATCCCACTCCCTTTCCCCGCTGCATATAAGAGAGCAAAAATAGATGCTAAGTTTGCTAAGTTTTATAATTGATAAAGAATCTCCATATTGTGATGCCTTTCATTGATGCTATTCGGCACATGCCGAATTATGCTAAGTTTTTAAAGGAGATTCTGTCAAAAAAGCGGAATCTGGGAGAGCATGAGATGATATACTTAACTGAGGAGTGTTCTGCTGTCATTCAAAATGATGCACCTCCAAAGTTAAAGGATCGAGGGAGTTTCACTATACCTTGCAAAATCAATTCTAAATCTTTTAATAAATCTTTATGTGATTTGGGGTCAAGTGTCAATTTAATGCCTTTGTCTGTATACATGAAGCTGGGCTTATGAGAGCTCAAAGCGATCAATGTTTCACTGCAGATGGCGGACAAGTCCATCAAGTACCCTCATGGGATATTGTAGGATGTACCGGTCAAGGTTGATAAATTCACCATTCCGGTGGATTTTATCATGTTGGACATAACTGAAGATACAGAGATGCCTCTGATCTAGGAAGACCGTTCCTAGCTACTGGAAGGGCATTAATTGATGTCCAAGAAGAAAAAATTATCCTCTGAGTAGGGGGGATCAAGTTACTTTTGAACATGTTCAAAGCTTTGAACACTACACGCACTGAGCACCGATGTTTTAGTATCAATATAATTGATACACTGTTTGTTGATGCGATGAAGGTTAAGAGTGAGAAAAAGGTGGAGGTCACACCGAAGGCCCATCAAAGATGAGGCAAATTCCATGAAGGTGACTTAGTTCAAATGAATAGGAAAAATATGCGACTATTTCCATGGAAGTCTGACGCACCATGGGGCTGGACCGTTCAAAATTGTCGATGTTCTACCATTCGATACCTTCAAACTGAGAGATGACCACAAGGCACTATTCACTGTGAAAGAAAGTGGTTACGACGTTACCACATGGCGGACTAAAAATCCTCCCCCACTGGCCCTTCCGGTACTTGAGCCTACATGGTAAAAAGTCCAGCTTGGGACTATAAATCAAGAACTTTTTCTTATCCTTTTGCTTTGTTTTTGCTTTGTTTTGGTTTGTTTTTGCTTTGTTTTTGTTTTTGTTTTGATTATGGTGAGAGACTCCATGCGTGCTGTGATGTGTTCCAACAATATGCCCCACGAGCTGAAAAGGAATTGGACAACGATCACTGACGGTCGTTGTCAAAGGTAAATGCTTTGTCTCATTTTCCATGACCATTACATTGAGGACAATGCATGAATTAAGTTTGGGGGAGTGCATTACTGTGTCATGCTTCTTATTTGGAAATTTATCGTTATTTGAGCACCAACATATTTTTTTTTCTTGAAAATCAGTTCAATTAGTAAGATAAGAATGAATCATAGTAGTGGTCTCTATTCCATGATGATATTAGTCTCACTATGCATATCAACTTGAGTTTTGATGATTGTAAGACTTGTTTGTGAATATCTTGTTTTGAGTAGCATGTCTAAGATGAGGAATTTATTAAGCACATTTGAGTCATAATCTTGTGAATTGCATTTTTAATAGTGAAAATTTTTGTAAACTTGATGAATTGTTTTTGAGCATATTAGAGTACCTTAGAACTTATTTGATGATGACACTTCAAGGTGAAATTTTATAGTCATGAACTTGATTAGGAGATGATCTAGGTGATCTTTGGACAGTTTGATCCTTTCAAGCTTACCATGTTTACATCAATCCTTAGTATCCACTTTTGAGCTTTATTGAAAAAGAATTGAGTATGTTTAACATACTATTAGCCACCATTCAATATTTTTTGGCAACTCATTATACCCACATTCTTTTGAGCTTAAATTGAAAAAATTTATCTTTACCCTAAGGGAGTATAATGATTCTCATTAGATGCACATGAATTGCTACATTTGGATGAACTTATTGTTGAAAAAAAATTGATGAATGAGAAAAGTAAAAGATAGATAAAACCTTGTGAAAAAAGTGACTAAATAATACCCAAAGTGGCCAAGGCTAAAAGAAAAAGAAGAGAAGCTCAATTTTGTGCTAAAAATATGAACATTACATGCTTATACTATCTTCTTTGTGCTATCATGTCTTTTCTTTGAAGCCAACACCTAGACCTATTACGAGCTTAAAAAGACCTATTGATCTGAGGTAGTGTTTGAAAATAAGACTATGGGGTGCTCAAGGATAATATTAACTTTCATTACCTAGCATGATTTTATCTATGAAAATTGCATGAAACTTGAAAGTAACAATAGCACACACGCACGTTCTGATTCGGAGACATGTTGCTTGATCTAGGGGAAAACACAACGTGTTGAACTTTTCGATTGACTTTTGTTTGTCTGTAAGTGAGATGTCTGAGCTACATGATTGATTATAAATTAGTTTATTTAAATCTTCAATATTGAACTCTACTTTGTGATCTTATTTCTTGCTCGAGACGATCAAGTTTAAGTTTGGGAGAGTTGATAAGTGTGATTTTTACACTTAATTTGATATAAGATTATGGGCATTTTTGTAGTGATTCTTGGAAAATATCACTCTTTTGGTATATATTTGTATATTTCAGGAATCCATGTCCAAATGCATAAAAGTGGAGGAAATAGGCTTAAAATGATGGAAAAAAACCAAACTGAGCAAACATGGAAAATGAGGGACATAATCGTATTTGCTGAAAATCAGAGGAAGCGATCGATCACTTCAAAGGAGGCGATAGATCGCCTCGAGGCTGTAACAAAAAGCGATCGATCGCCTCGACTCGAAAAATTTGGGATTTTATTTCCATCTTGGTTATTTGGTGTCCAAACTTGGTGAAACTCCTCCTACCATAAATATGGATTACCATGGACGTTTTTGGGGACTTTTGGCTCATAATAAACCCTACAACAAGCAGCCTCCATCATTATCCTTCATCCCCAACCATCCACACACCATAACCATTGAAGAGAAGACGCATCGGAAGAGACGGGATGACGGAGCAACGCAAGAAGTCAACGCATCTCGTTATTTCCATATTTCTAACTCTAGTTCTATATTTTCATTAGATTTTAATGTTTAGAATGTTGCAAAACATGTTTATGCATTGTTATTTTATGGAGATTGTTGGCTAGGTTTGTTATCAAGACTTAGGGGATCCTTTGAACCCATGATTTAAATTGAATGTTTTGATTGATTCTTATATATTTAAGTGCATAGATCATTGTTCTTCATGCTTTTAAGGGTTTGGGCATCCTTAAATAATAGTAAATTACAATTGAGGTCGAGAGATAAAATTGTGATTTGATATAGTGAATTATGCCGTGGATTTCAGCCTGATATCGAGAGATGAAGTCAAATACACGTGTGATAGCTATAGATATCTAGTAATCGAAAGCTAGAAGTTTTCATACATCAACTTACAATATTAATTGTTCAATAAGGATACGGGAGTAACTTATTGCAACATTAGTATTAGATTTGTTATAGCCAGACCAAGGTATAACAAGTGAATTAGGAAAACTCGTCACCTTAGATGTTTGAATTCAATTATTAACTAATAGGCGAATTATGGGGGATTACATAGGTTAACCCAAAGTCTTGATAATTGTTTCTTTTGATTCTTATTCTTACTCATCACTGTTTGCCTGGGTTAATTATTGAGTTAATTTGTCACGTTAGTTTAATAATCACAATCAGTTATCGTAGACTAAATATAGTTAAACTAGTGGAGTTTGGTAATTATTTCCTAGTCCTCGTGGGATCGACAATCCGTATTTTTCATATCATTATACTAAAACTTGACAACATACACTTGTGGTACACAATCGCTACACTGGAATTAATTATTTAAAATAAATGTGATCAGAGTCGGGCCACCGACGCTAAACAGAGACGCTGCTTGAGAAGTAACCCAATGGGAGTTAGTTTCTCTTTCCTTTTTATTTTTTATTTCTTTATTAGTATTAATTTATCTTTCGTTACAATTTTGACTTACACTGGGGACAATGTAAGATTTAAGTATGGTGGAGGGATTAGTTGTGTGTTATTGCTTTCTTATTATAAAAGTCCAAAAAAATTGAAAAATTTGAAAATTCTGAGCTCGTAGTTAGTAAGGAACGCAAGATTAGAATCACTAGCCCATGATGAAACCTAATTAATAGCATGCATGTTTTTGAAAATAGATGAATTGTTAACCTTGGAACACTTTGAACTCTAATGTAAATTATGCTTTGACATAGTAATTGAATATTTTGAGCATGATATTGTCATGACTTGTGAAGTGTGCATAGCGTAGTGAAGATTGTGTGAACTCTGTGATAGTCTTAGGAAGCCTCTGATACATGCTAGAACTTAACTACATGCTCTTTGAGGCGTATGTCTAGACTACTTGCAGACATGAAAGTGATCTAGACGATCTTTGATGTGTTTGGGCCTTTTCAAGCCTACCATGTAAACAAAATCAATCACTAGTATCATTTTTGAGCTTTAATGGAAAAGAATTGTAAGGCCCCGATATTGGATAATGTTAATTAAATATAAATTGGTAATTTATTAATAATTAATTTGGAATTAATTAATTAGATTTGAAATTGACCAGATGAATGTCAACTGACAATTTAATCGGAACATGACAAATTTTTTAAATGGTAAATTAAACTCCGTTAATATTTTAGAAATTAATTACTAAAATGAAGAATTTAATTTTGTGTTATAATAGTGGGTATAAGTCCCAAGTATCGACTGTACAATTTTATATCAGTACATCGACGACACTCCGATGTACATAACTGGACTGGAAACAATACATATTAAAGTGCATATTCAGCTATTTTTCAGCACTAAAACGTGCAAATACATGCATACATGCCCAATCACTCGGCCTCACCCTTTTTCTCTCCCGCTCGCGTCCGACGTCTTCCCACTAAAGCTGTGCGTTTGCTACCGTCCGGCTGCCATTCGCCGAGCTCGACCCACCACCACCTTCCTCATTCAATGGCACAGCTTTCCACACCAAGAATGGATGGTGAAAGCTTCGAGATTCGTCGGATTTCGCCCAAGAACGGTGAGTTCCCGATTTCTAGGGTTCTTCGACTTTTCCATTTAATTTCTGCGTTTGATCTTAAATTTCTTCAATTATGCTTGTGGGAAACCTTCCCTTCACCATGACCGATGTTTCCCCTCCGGTTGTCGCCCCTCTCGCAGCCCTGTGTCGCCGGAATCGCACATGCAATGTCGCGGTTACTGTTCACGAACAGATAGCAGCGTGAGTTCGAATTTCCAGCATTGATATCTCATTATTTTGATGCAATTGAAGTTTGGACAAAATAAAGTGTTGGGAATATATTGGAGATTTATTATAGTGGAAGTCTTGCATTGCATGTTGGATTTTGGCTGATTTTGTTGCTGCTGGATCGATCGAATTGTGCATGTACATGTGAAACTGTTCCAATTCTGTTCTTGATCGATTTTCACCTCATTTAAATCATGTGTTAGCTAGCTTAATATTGTGTTGGAGAATTTTACAGCTTTTCCAAATTGTCTCGTTGTTTAATCGATTGCCTGCTGAATTGGGGAATGCGATTGATTCATGGTTTTAGGGTGCAAGTTCTAAAATTCCATGCCATTGTCTATTTAATTCACTTAAATCATGTTTTAATTGGATTAATCATATAGGAGAGGATTGTATAAAATTGCAATATCATTGTTGCTTGAGTTTATAAATCTCACTGCATGTTTGGAAATCTGCTGAGATAGTGGTGCAAAGATCCTGCTTAATGGTTCGATTTAGTCATCATGTGAGGGATATAATAAAATTCTTATTCTGGATAAATACTTGAACATAAAATGGTTAGTTGTTAAGATTTACACTAGAACTGGATATGTATGGGCGCTGTAGATGTAACTGTAGGAATCATGAAAGGTTTGCATAAACTTGAGAAACTAGAATAACAACTAAATGTTGAGGCCAAATATTTTATTGAATTGGGTGATTGGAATTGCATAGAGTTTATCACTGAACCATACTATCAAATTGAAGAAGAAACAACATAGAAAAATAAGGATTACTAGAGATACATAAAAGAAAGCTAAAATATTCCTTACTTTCTTATATTGTGAATTAAAGAAGAGTTTAGCACACAGATGATTATAAATGATGCTATTGTATGGATTTTTAGATTCACATACGACACTGGAGCTCCACGAGCTACAAGGACGATATTCATACTTTAGAAAAGAAAGAAATAGGTATGTTGCGATCGGTAACATACGACAGGTATCTGTATTATTTGATACATGATTTGCTGAACTTACGTGACTTACGTGAAATTACTTGGCTATGTGATTTTACTTGAATTATGAACATTCATAGTTGATATATCGATGTATGAAAGTAAATGTTTTGTTAACATACATCTTTTTCAATAAATGTACATCGATATATGACTTTCACGTTGGACATATTAAGTTGCATCATATGAGATTATGATATTGGCATGATGCATTGACACACATGGACATTGAGCACGTCATGTTGATCCTAGCGATTCTTTCGTTGATACCCTTACATTTTTCATTGGTATCTGTGATGCGTGTCTGGGGATGATGGGCACGCTAATGGCTCGGTGGAGAGAGTGAGCTGAGAGATGCCGTAGCGACGAGTGTGCCGACGTCGCTCAGACACGAGGGATGATGGACCGCCGATGGCTCGACTGAGAGAGATGTCGTAGCGACGAGCGAGTCGACGCCCTGCTCAAGCATGATATTTGATTGATGATACCTTTCTTTGGACTCCGATGTTCTGGTATCTTGAGATATTTGATAGCTATTCCTTGGATTTTCGGACATTTGCTATCCCGAGATGATTTGTACCTTTCATGCATCGCATTACATCATATATCACATTTTATATATGCATGTTGTATTTACTTGATAGTTTCATATTGGGCTTTGGCTCATCCCGTAAGGGGCTGTTGTTGTCTTTGTGTGTGGGCAATGACAGGTATTACAGGTAACCAGGATCCCAAAGAGGGAATGCTCGCTGGAAGTCTTACCTGAGGTTGTTACCTTTTGTCTTTTCCTAGTCGTAGGATAGTTAAGTATACCAGGGTGTGGCCTGGATAGTATAATTATGTAATTTGAGTTTATTTCAGTACAATCGTGCTTATTTGTGATTATTCAGTGTTTTACTTCATGCTGATGGTATTATGTAAATATTTTGAGTATGAAATGTGTGCTGGAGATATATTGTGCATGCTATGGTATGATGTAAATATTTTTAGTACGGCTTATGTGCTGGGTGCCTATGATGCATGCAATGGTATTATGGATTTATTTGCTGCACTAGGATATCATATTTGTGCTTTTCATTTTTTCTGGTATGTCCCTCGTGTGCGGAGGTCATGCCGGAATTTTTAAAGCCACTTGTTGGCACAACTTTTAAATAATCTTCTGTTGTTTACAAATAAATAATCTTTGTGTGATAATTAAACACTTGATTAGGAACGGGTCCTCACAAGAATGGTCATACAAACAACCGTATTCAACATTATTTGACTAGTTTATCATCCTTCTCTAATAAGCCTAGATAAGATTTTAGATCCATACCTTTGAAGGGAGTATGATGTGTTTTATTCACATGCACATGTTGTCATTGATTCATATATTTGAGAGTTTTATTATCAAAAGAATGAGATGCATGAAAGAAAAGGGATACCTTGAGAAAATTGCTAAAAAATAAGACTCCAAGGGGAGCCAAGGCACAAGAAGAAAATTAACGAGTTAAACCCTGAAAATATAAACAAGGTTTGAAAAATCATGCAATGAGAGAAATTATAATTGTGCATATCATTATATTATCTTGTTTGATACACCTTACCCTTTCTTTCATAAGCCAATACCTAGGCCAAGCTACAAGCTAATAAAAACCTACTTCATTTGTGTTTGCAAGTGGCTAAGATAGTGGAGAAGAGTGTGCAAGTGGGTTTATACTTGTGTTAGTGTATAACTTGAACTATTGTGAGTTTATATTAATTGGAACTATAATTTATGAACGACACTTGTTTATGACCACACACACACGTTCGCTGCTTTGTTGAGTATGAGATGTCCAGGGATTGAACATGTTCCAGTGTTACCTTTTCACCGCCTTTCATTACTGTTCATGTTTAAAATTGTTGAGGCATTAAAGTGAGGCAAGTTAGTTTGTTATTAACCTATGAGCCAACAAAAGTATTTTAATTTTGTCTTATTCACTCGAGGTCAAGTAAAGATTAAGTATGAGGGAGTTTGATGTGGCTAGAAATATACACATCTATTGCGTTTAATTGCCTAAGATTCGGTATGTTTTGATAGTTAATTTGATACATATGCTACCTAATCGTATATTTGTGTAAATGTAGGTGGAATCGAAGAAATCGAGCTAACAAGGGCGAAGAAGGATCAAGAAATGTATTGGAGTTGACAAGAGATCAAAGTAGACCAAGAAAAATGCATAAAAGTGGTCCAAGGCACGCGATTGATCGAGGAGAAGCCACCGATCGATCGAGCACGGTAGATAAATTACGCACCAAAAAGTTGCAGTCAGCGATCGATCGCTACCGAAGGAAAATTTTGGAAAAAAAAAAGTAGCGATCGATCGCTGGAAGCCACCGATCGATCGGGGGAAGAGTTCTGGAAAGTTTGGGAATTTTATTTCTTTCCATCCTACAAGGATTCTTGCCATCTCCTCTTCTCCCTATATAATAGACATGAAATTCAGACTTTGGAATTATTAGGTGGAGTAGGTAGAATAGTTTTAAACTAGTTTTATATTTTCTTTTCAATTTTTGAAGAACGCTACGAAGATCAACAAGAAGGCGGGATTGACATCTCGGCGGAGCGGAGATCGGATTAGTTTTCTTCCCCCTTTCTTTTTGTTTATCGTTTTGCTTTAATTATGTCTAGTTAGTTTTAGTTCTTGGTTGAGGAAGATAAATCCTTGGATTTATTTATCTTGAGGAGATTCCTACGCTTTTGTTTATCGATTTTATTGAATATCATTGTTTTTATGATGATATGATTGTGTTTGTTTATTGGATTGACAACCTAATAACTTGCATGTAATCTATTGCTAATTAGATATCAAATAAAAAATAGTTTGAATAATCTAATTGAAGAAGCAAATAAGACTGATAATTTTGCGCTTGTGAATTTATTAAGTTCGTAGGGAAAATCATTGACTAAATTTATATAAACCGCTTGTTTTTATGTTGTTTAGATTCATCATTCACTAGTTTTGAATGGTGTCATGATTTTAATCTTGATTGCGCATAAAGAGATTGATTGATTGATGAAAGTTAAATTAGGACGCTTGGACTAATTGACTAGCAATAAGGTGAGGGAGGAATTAGATTTCGAATTGATGAATATTCAAATAAAATTGAGTCTTTTGTGAATCGATAAGATTGATGATAATTCTAAGGTAGAGTCGACCGATACCAAGAATCGCTTTCATTGGTTTAATCTTTAGTTTTAATTTCATTAGTATAATTCAATCTTCACAACCTCATCCTTTATTTTAATTGTTTTATTTTGATTTTCATTAACACAAGAACTCACACCTCCTCGTGGAATTGATCCATACTCACACTACTAAATTATTTTTATCAATCTTGAGGATTGAGTGTGTTAATTTGGGCGTACACGATAAGCGCTACCAGCACTCCATAAGCCTACTTTTCAATTACTTCTCCACTAATGTAATTATTCCCTAGACTTAGATCAAAATGTCTTTTTAAGCTTGTAATGTTAGGCCTAGGTGTTGGCTTCAAAGAAAAGGTAGGATAAGCTCAAAGAAGAGAGTATAATCATGTAATGTTCATATTTCTAACACAAATTGAGCTTCTCTTCTTTTTCTTTTCTAGCCGTGGCCACTTTGGGTATTATTTAGATATTTTTTCTCAAGGTTTTATCTATTCTTTTCTTTTCTCATTCATCAATTTTTTTAACAATAAGCTCATCAAAATATAGTAATTCACTTGCATCTAATGAGATTCATTATACTCTCTTAAGGTAAGGATAAATTTTCAATTTAGGCTCAAAATAAGTGGGTATAATGAGTTTGCCAAAAAATGTTGAATGGGGGCTAATAATATGTTAAACATACTCCATTCTTTTTCAATTAGGCTCAAAATGGGACACTAGGGATTGATGTATACATGGTAAGTTTGAAATGCTCAAACGTTCCAAAAACTGCCTAGATCATTTCCAAGTCAAGTTTATAATTATAAAATTTCGCCTCAAAGTATCGTCAAATAGGTTCTGGAGTGCTCTAAAATACTCAAGACAAATCATAGTTCACGAAATTTTTCACTTCCCAGCATGTAATCCACGCAATCATGACTCAAAAGTGCTCAATATATTCCTCAATTTTGAATTACTAACTCAACCAAGGATAATCGCCAACAAGTCAAAAATTTTAAAGACTCAAGTTGAGATGGGGATAATTTCATCATGTAATACAGTTGTAATTCTAATTCATTTATTTCTTAAGGCTGGCCTCATTTTTCAAAAAATAAAAATAAAAATTTCGTTGGTGTTCAAAGAACGATACAATTCAAAAGAAAAAAGCATGACATGGTAATGCACTCCCTCAAACATAATTCATGCATTGTCCTCAATGTAATGGGCATGGAAAATAAGACAAAGCAGTTACCTTTGACGACGACCGTCAGTGATAATTCCTAAGGGATAAGAAAAAGTTCTTGATTTATAGTCTCAAGCTGGACTTTTTACCATGTAAGCTCAAGTGCCACAAGGGATAGTGGAGGATGATTTTCCGTCATCCACATGGTAGTGTCGTAACCACTTTTCTTTGATCATGAACAGTACCCCGTTGTCATCTCTCAGATTAATAGTGTCGTATGGTAGAACATCGACCACTTTGAAAGGTCCAGCCCATGGTGAGTCCGACTTCCATGGAAATAGTCGTATTTTAGCTCTATTCATTAACACCAAGTCCCCCTCACAGAGTTTACCTCCTATTTGATGGGTAATTGATGTGACCATCAGTTTCTTGTCCTTCTTCTTGTCATCACCTAGCATCACATTAACAGATGATGGATCAATTACATTGATATTAAAATATCGGTGCTTAGTGTGTGTAGTGTTAATTCAATTTCAATTTATTTTTCAGATTATGATTATTATGATTGTTGTGTTTGATTGATAGATTGATCACCTAGTAATGATATACACAATCTAAGGCTAATTAAGAAGCAACTAAGATTGATAATTACCTGCTGTTGGTTTTATTAAATTCTTAGGAAAAATGATTGGATGATTAATTCTAACGGCTGTAGTTTTTATTGATTAGATTCATCAAACTTACTAGTTTTGAAGCTATCATTGACTTAATCATAACGACTGTAGTTTTGGTTAAGGATTTGATAAGAGTCGAATTTGAATGTTGTTTTCTGTTTGACTATGATAATGGTAAGGGGGAATTAAATTTTCAATTGATGAATAATTGAATGAAATCGATTATTTAGTGATTTGATGATCAAGTGAATAATTTTCAAAGGTAAAGTTGACCGATTTTAATCTTGATAATCTAGTAATTTTGTTTGTCTTAGTTTAATTAATTATAATTGAGAATTGAAAAACCCCCTAATTTCATTTGTTTAATTTTGTTTTTCATTAACACAAGAGCATACACTTCCTCGTGGGGTAGATCTCTACTTTCACTACTACATTACTTTTATAAAAAGTGGGATTAATTTGGGCGTACACGATAAACGCACACCATTTCCTGAGCTATATAGTGACTGAAAGAGGTACTGAAGCTAATCAGGAGAAGGTCGGTGCTATTTTTGAAATGTCGCCCCCCCCCCCCCCCCCCCCCCCCAAAAAAAAGAAAAATCTACAGGAGGTGCAACGCCTTACAGGAAAAATCGTAGCTCTGTCACGATTCATATCCAGTTCAGCACACAGAAGTCTGCCTTTCTTTAAAATACTCCGCAAAGTAGAAAAGTTTGAATGGAATGATAAATATGAAGAATCCTTCGAGGAATTAAATAAAATACTTGGTCGAGCTGCCTATACTAGCTAAGCCTATACATGCGGAACACCCATTTATCTATTTGTTTGTTACAGTGGAGGCCATCAGTTCAGTACTTGTAAAAGAACTACAAACAAATCAGCAACTCATATACTACTTGTCGCATGCATTGAAGGGACCTAAGCTCAGGTATCCAGAGATCGAGCTAATTAGCCTTAATTTTGATCATAACAGCCAAGCGGCTTAGACCCTACTTCTTATCACATCCTATAACGGTTCTGACAAACAGCTTTCTGGGAAAGATACTAAGACGAGCAGACATATCGGGCCTACTTGTTAAATGGACTACTGAGCTAGGGGAATATGACATTCAATATGAACCTCGCACAACTATCAAAGCCTAATCGCAGCAGATCTCCTTGCGGAAACAGTTCATCCTGAGAGGGATGAGTTATGGAAAACATTTGTCGATGGATCCTCTTACAATGAGGGAAGTGGGATTTGGGTAGTCCTGTTATTCCCCAATGGAGATGAGGTTAAACTTGCAGTAAGATTGGACTTTCGAGCATCCAACAATTAAGCAGAATATGAGGTAGTGTTAACTGGTTTGAGGGCTGCTATGAATGTTGGGGCTGCGCGTGTCCATGTCTTCTCTGACTCTCAACTAGTATCTTAGCAAATAAATGAAGTTTACGAGGTTAAGAATGATAAGTTAATTCAGCATGCCCATGAAATAGAAAAAAATAAAGAAGAATTCGTAGATGTAATGTTTAAACAGACCAGAAAAGAAGAGACTGGAATGACATATAGTTTGCTAAAATGGCGAGCGCACTTACTGCTTGGAAGAACATAGAGGTCGTATTTCAGGTTGATCTCACTTAGACCATGGATCTTACATCATTTTCAATTGAATAGAATTACTGGAGAGTCGATCTCCTTGACTATCTTAAGGAGAGTAAGCTCCTCGAGGACCCAAAAAAAGCATATAGACTCAAACAGAGGAGTCGTAGATTCATACTTATCAAGGGACCTTGTATAAGAGGTCGTTTGCATGACCTCTTCTACATTGCCTGGGGCCAAAGGAGTCGAGTTATGTACTCAAGGAAATACATGAGGGATGCAACAGAAACCACTAGGGACATATTTACTGGCTAAAGAGGTGCTCTTTGCTGGATATTTTTGGCCAACTATTGAGAAGGACTCTACAGCCCGAGTCATGTCTTGTGATAGTTGTCAGATGCATTCAAGGATCCAGCTTCAGACCGCCACAATGATGAAAATGATCATAGCAGCATGACCCTTTGATCAGTGTGGCATAGCTATTGCAGGTCATTTCCCAACAACAAGAGGTCAAGAAAAGTTTTTGATTGTAGCTATTGATTTTTTCTCAAAGTGGGTGGAGGCCGAGCCCTTAGCAAAACTCAATGAGAAATATGTATTCAATTTCATCTGGAAAAACATTGTCTGCCGATACGGGATCCCGAGGAAAATCTGACAATGGAAGGCAATTTCAAGGAGCTCAGATCCGAGCTTGGTGTGAAGAGTTAAAAATCCATCAAGCATTTACATCTATTGCCTATCCATAGAGCAATGGTCAGGTAGATGTTACTAACAGGTCTCTTGTTCAGAGCATTAAAGCCTAGCTTGGAAGAGCAAATTGGAAACTGAGTGGAAGAGCTCCCTAACATCCTATGGTCTTACCAAACAACGCCAAGGATGGGAATGGGAGAGACACATTTTAGTCTAGTCTAATGTAATGAGGCAGTACTCCACCCGAGATTGGAGTGGAATCATCACGTGTTTATTTCTATGATGATCATAACAACAATCAAAGAGCTGCTAACCTCGATCTCATTGAAGAAAAGAGGGAAACCGCCTCTATCAGAATGGAAGCCTACTGCAATAGCATTTCTCAAATATATAATCGACGAGTCATTCTGAAAAGTTTTCAAGCTGGAGATCTGGTATTAAGAAAATACAAGAAGTGAAGAGAGGTAAGCTAGATCCTAAATGGGAAGGCCCCTTCAAGATAATAGAGAAAGTTAGCTTAGGAGCTACTTGGAAGATCTGCCGGGGAAGAAGTTGAAGAAACCTTGGAACACATGCTACATCCGTAAATATTACTCTTACTTTATCTATTTTCAGTTGGGTGCAATTTTCTTCTTTATGATTTCAATACAATTTTAAGAATTTTCTATCATTTATTGTATTCCAAATTTAAGAATAAGGGTTTTCACCCGACCTTAGGAGCACGTTTAGGACGAGCTCACCTCGGCCATGTTTACGACAGGCCACTAAGAGTTTACAACAAAACTCAAGAGCGTGTTTACGACGAGCTCACCATTGGCATGTTTACGACGGGCCACTAAGGGTTTACACCTGACCTCATGAGCATGTTTACGACAGGTCACTAAGGGTTTACCCTCGACCTCAGGAGCACGTTTACGACGAGCTCACATCGGCCATGTTTATGACAGGCTGCTAATGGTTTCCACCCGACCTCAGGGGAGCTCATCCTTTCCATAACAATACTTGAGTTAATATCAAAATTTGATTTTACTTGGCCTTTACAAGTTTAATAATAAATCAGCCGAGCTTAGGCGTGCTTGGTTCGATCTGATTTTATTTACCTTTACGAGGTTATTAATTATATAGTTGAACTCATACGTGCTTGGTTTGATCTGTATT
Source organism: Haberlea rhodopensis (assembly GCA_907163345.1). Classification (NCBI taxonomy): domain Eukaryota; kingdom Viridiplantae; phylum Streptophyta; class Magnoliopsida; order Lamiales; family Gesneriaceae; genus Haberlea; species Haberlea rhodopensis. Next base: position 382,438 of record CAJQUN010000469.1, on the reverse strand, counting down.
TACTTGGTCTTTACGAGGTTATTACCAAATCAGCCAAGCTCATACTTGCTTTGTTCGATCTCCTACGCGTTTGGTTTGATTTGCTTTTACTTTACTTTCACAAGTTTATTTAATAAACTAGCTGATCATATGTCTACTTGGTTCGATCTAATTTTATTAATTGAGATTGTGCGCTGGGTCGATCTCATTTTACTATGCATTGATAGACCGAATTGATATGCATGGAGGGAATCATGCAATGCTTCAGCTAGAATGATTAGGTAATACTTCTGTTACCTCATTTTTGGTTCGTTTTTGTAACAATAGATTAATATCTAATAAATAAATAAAACATCGAGATTTTTACGTGAAAAACCCCAAAATATGGGGAAAAGCCACAGGACTTAGTCCGATATAAATTCCACTATAAACAAGGGAGTGATTTACAGTAGTTTCTTGTACAACAATGGAGCAAATAAAATACATGAAAGAAAAAAATTGGCCAGGAGAGTGAGGCGGCTCCAGGTATTTCAACAGCAACCCTCATAGGATGGCAATGGGACGGGTCTAAACCCGGACCCGTATTGAACCCGTCCCGTTTGGACGGGTCTAAACCCGATCAAACGGGTCCCGGGGCGGGTCTGGACCCGGTCAACGGGTTTATGAGGCGGGGCGGAGCGGGTCCTGGGATTGGCTGGACCCAACCCGGACCCGCCCCGTATACATATGAATTATTTAAAAAAAAATTAGTTCTACATTTTCGACTTGTAGGTGCTTGTTCAACTTTAGGTGATTTATCAGCTTGTCCTTCATTGTTTGATGAGGAAGAAGATGATGAAGAATATGAAAATCTACCGTAATTAGTTTGTAAATGCTAACTCTTTAATTTGATGTAGTTTTCACTTTTGAGTTTTGATTGATGTACTTTTTTGTTGTTGTTTAATTTAGTTACAATTTCTATTCAAGGTGTTCGATAATTAAATATTGACTACACAATCGTATTTACAATTATCACATGACCACCAACATTATAAGCACCCTGCAAAAAAAGCACAAAAAAAATGAAACGGGTCCGCGGGTTGAACCCGCCGGGTCGCGGGTCCTGGCGGGGCGGGGTGGGGCGGGTCATGGATTTTTTTTTTGAGGCGGGGTGGGTCTTGGGATTGACCAAACCCATCCCATACCCGACCCGTTGCCATCCCTAAACCCTCAATCCCTCATCCCCAAACCCTCAGCTTCCTCCTTCAACCCTAAGGAGTGTGGACTCTTTATAATTATGGGATAACGGGACACTATAAGTGGGCCATATGCATAATGGGCCATTAAAAATGGGCCATCGTCAATGGACCCTAGTGGAGGTCTTACCCAAGTTGGGTTTTGCGGAGTCCATATTTTTACCCGGGTAACAATAGTATCCCCCTTCTAGTCGAGCCAGTTAGCGCTGCCTCGATTATTCGAGTATTTCGGCAAGACCTAAATTGCTTAATGCCAATAAATATTCAAAATGTCCCGCGATCTTCAACCAATTATGAGGATTGACCTGAGCTGAACATGCTAAACCTGCTCCATCTCCACCTCCACCTGCCTAAGCCACTACAAAGACGTCTTAATGCGCTTAGGCTTGAGATAACAAGCCGAGCTGGAGAGGGAGGCCGAGAGGCCGAGCGGGACAAGCCATGCTAGTGTAGGCCGAGCTGAGAAGGAGGTCGAGTTTTACATGCTAGGTTAGCGTAGGCCGAGCTGAGAAGGCTACCATGTTAGGTTGGGATGACCTCTTGAGGAGGAGGCCGAGCTGGAGTCCTACCACTCATGAGAAACAGTGATGTATATCGACTTCTCACAATCCGCCTACATCTATATGATAACGTTGACTCTTCAGCCTGTTCTCTAAGCAGGTTGATATGTTATTTTGGCAGGGCTGACCTGCAATGACAACTAGAAATAATTCTAAATATATAATTAAATCTTAAATATGGCTGACATGTTATCTTGGCAGGGCTGACATGCAATAACAACTAGAAATAATTTCAAAATATTACAAATATAGAATTAAATATCAACATGGCTCACTTGTTATCTAGACAGTGTTGACATGCAGTAACAACTCTGAAAGAGTTCCAAAATAATTCTAAATATAGAACTAAATAAAAAACAAGGCTGACATGTTATCTAGGCAGGGATGACATGTAATAACAACTCTGAAAGAGTTCCAAAATAATTCTAAATATAGAATTAAATATAAAACATGGCTGACCTGCATTAATAACTTTGAAAGAGTTCTAAAATAATTCTAAATATAATTAAATATAAAACAAGGCTGACCTGTTTTCTGGGCAGAGCTGACATGCATTAACAACTATGAAAGAGTTTCAAAATAATTCTAAATGTAGAATTAAATACAAAACATGGTTGTTCTGCAATAACTTGAAATAATTCTAAATATCTAATCAAATACAAAACATGGCTGACATGTTATCTTAGCAGGGCTGACCTGTAATAATAACTCGGAAAGAGTTCCAAAAGAATTCTAAATATAGAATTAAATACAAACAAGGCTGACTTATTATCTCAGCAGGGCTGATCTGCAATAATAACTCTGAACGAGTTCCAAAATAATTCTAAGTATAGAATTAAATAGAAAAAGGGTTGACATGCAATAACAACTAGAGATAATTCTAACTGCAGAATTAAATCTTAAATAGGGCTGACTTATTTTCCGAGCAGGGTGACCTGCTATATAACACTGGAATCTAAGCATATAAATCTCGGCTGAACACCAGAGAATAAATAAATGTCCTGGGTAGAAAAAGCTCGCCCAGTCTGAACTCAAGAGCTAATAAGTATGCGAGCAGATATTGTTAATTTGAAATCCATAATCACTAGATGTGTGAGACCCCGTGATCTCAAACATAATCTTAGGTGCAATTTAGAGAACTAAACATTCATGTGATTATATCAGAGTAACGTGCCGTGTTGATTAACCTGAGCTTTAGAGATTACAGTACCAAAAAGTTTCAAAAGGAATAACACGAATTCCTACAAAGGTACTACATTATAGTCTTACTATACTCAGTAGAAGCTATACAAAAATTTTCTCTAACATGCTAATCCTGTAGCACTCCTTACAGCTCAGCATATCAACCCCGACCCTGGTTCTCGTCAACAAAAGCACCTACAAAGACAACCCCCAACACATGAGCATATCATAATTCAAATTCAACATAATATGAATGTAAAGCGTAAATGCACAAATCATAAATACAAAGCCTTTCCTGTATTTCCAAGCATTTACAACGCCCATTGGTTGTCCCTGTACCATAACTCATAATAAAACACATTATATGAAATTATGGATCCTTTAATAATGTCACGACATATCACCTCTTTCTTTACATATCTTTTGAGTCATATATCATCAGTTATGTTAATGCTTCATGCTTCCACAACTCATAATGAGCGGTACAATCCTCCCCGCTTCATTACTACATAAACTCATAATGAGCGGTACAATCTTCCCCGCTTCATTACTACAGAATCTCATAATGAGCGGTACAATCCTCCCCGCTTCATTACTACAGAATCTCATAATGAGCGGTACAATCCTCCCCGCTTCATTACTACAGAACCTCATAATGAGCGGTACAATCCTCCCCGCATCATTACTACAGACCAAGCATAAGCATTAAACATACACTGTGATCTCTCTTGACTCGTGGAATACACCTCTTTATTCCACATCACAATATGCAACAACAATTCATAATATGCAACAACAATGCATAATAACATGTATCATACTCTTAATGCATCACATTGCATTCATCATGTGTCAAAAAGACAAACATAAAGTACATGTTACCGTTGGGATGCCCGTACGTCGCTTACGATCGATCGAGAAGACGCCTTCTATCAAAGCCAAGATTCTGCCTCGCTCGATCGATCGAGATGAAATGTCGATCGATCGAGATGCTCTGTTCGAGAAATACCATCCCAGAATTCTCGAACACCTATTTTTACACCCTTCGATCTAGCATATAAAATACACCACATGCTTAAACAATTATGCTAGCAGCTATAATACACTACCCTGAGTGTATTCATATCAAATTTACACCCCAACCATAAGCCCACATGCATAAACGTCGACCATTTACACAAGTACTCGATCAACTTTTCTGGAAACAGGGCAACATATTCATTTCCAGATTTCTTGAGCACCACCTTTGATGCTATTATAACTACAACATATAACATAAAGCATGCTCGAACAAACATGCCAAGGGCTTCACAAAACTACCATGCATATTTTCATATCAAAGGTTCACCCAAAAACCCATCTAACATGCATAATATCACCTCCTCAATATCACTCCCAATCCATATTTTTCCAGAAAAACAGGGGAATATCTACCCAGATTTTCTAACACCCTACTTCACATGCTTTAATCCTTCACATAAAACATGTAACATGCACAAGGAAAAATACTGAGAGCTTCATTATAACACCATGTAAGCATTTAAATCGAAGGTTTCAAGAAACCTAAGCTAACATGCCATTTACACACTACTCAAAAGCAGAACTTAAACAAGTTTAAAGGAAAAACAGGGCATGGTTTCTCACCCTACTTTGCTCCGATTTTTGAGAGGCTTCCAAGGACTGAAAATGGCAAGGCTCCACAAGATTATGCTTAGCATATGCTGGTGATTGTTTGGGAGAGAAAGGCCGAGATTTGGGATGGAAGAATGAGGCTGAATGATTGAGCCAAGTGGGGTGGGCAATCAGCCTATGTACAGTTTGATTGGCATGGGTTGGGGGGGTGGTTGGGTGTTGGGTGGTATGATGTGTTATGTTTTGGTCCCGGTATTCAGCACGATGTATTAAAATATCCTCACACGATATTTATAGTATTTTCTCAATAAATACTTCAATTCCCATTAACATGCTTTACCAAAACAAACAACACACACCCCAAATAAACATGCCACGACCCCAAAATCCCAACATATATCACATGCTCCCTGAAATGAATCTCCCCAATAATATTAATTCAATCCCATGAATTAACACCCAAATCATCATAATTTAAATTAAATGATTAAAATCACATAATCATTTCGGGGATATCACAATACTCCCCTACTTATAAGATTTCATCCCCGAAATCAAACATGCTCACCAACATGAAGTAAAACAATACATAAACGCATACCAGAAAACAGCTCTGGGTAGTGCTGCACCATGTGTCGCTCTGTCTCACACGTAGCCTCCTCGACACCCCTACGATCCCACTGAACCTTGATCATAGGAATAACTTTGTTCTGAAGCCTGCGGTCTGCTCTATCTAGAATCCTGATAGGCCGCTCCACGTAGGAAACATCAGACTCAATCTGCACCTCTGAAGGCTGCAACACATGTGAAGGATCCGGCTCATACTTCCTCAGCATAGACACATGGAATACATCGTGTATACCAGACAGAGAAGGCGGTAAGGCCAAACGGTACGCCAGAGTACCAACACGCTGTAAAATCTCATACGGCCCCACGTATCTAGGAGACAACTTCCCCCGCATACCTAACCGTACTACACCTCTGAAAGGCGAGATTTTCAGAAAGACTCTGTCGCCTAACTGAAACTCCAACGGTCTACGCCGCTGATTGGCATATGCTGCCTGTCTGTCATGAGCTGCCTTCATCTTTCTTCTGATAACCTTAACTTTCTCTTCCATTTCCTGAACCAACTCTGGTCCTCCCACCGACTTACGGTCCATGTCATCCCAACACAAGGGTGACCTACAACGCCTACCATAGAGGGCCTCGAAAGGAGCCATCTGTATACTTGCCTGGTAGCTGTTGTTGTAAGAGAACTCCACCAAGGCTATCGAGTCCTGCCATGAAGTGTCGAACTCTAGCACACAAGCTCTCAACATATCCTCGAGCGTCTGTATCGTACGCTCAGTTTGTCCGTCCGTCTGAGGGTGATAGGCTGTGCTCAGCCTCAACTCTGTACCTAGAGCTGTCTGCAGACCCTCCCAGAAGTGAGATGTGAACCGCGGATCTCGATCGGACACTATCGAAACAGGGATCCCGTGTAGTCTCACCACATCTCTGACATATAACTGTGACATCCTCAAGTGCGTATATGTCATAAAGTAGGGAATGAAGTGAGCCACTTTAGTCAGTCTGTCCACGACTACCCAGATGGCATCAAAACCCGAAACAGTCCTCGGTAAGTGGGTCACGAAATCCATAGATACGTGCTGCCACTTCCACTCGGGTATCTCCAAACTCCTTAGTTCACCTCCAGGCCTCTGCCTCTCGGCCTTTACATGTTGGCAAATCAAACAGCGCTTGACGAACGAAGTAACATCCCGTTTCATTCGCCTCCACCAGAACTGGCTGTAATCCTTATACATCTTCTTCCCACCTGGGTGGATACTCATCCTGCTGCAATGAGCTCGCTGTAATAAACCCTGACGCAACTCGGGTGCCTCTGGAACCACCCATCTCTCGCCAAGTCTCAGAGAACCGTCCTCAGCCACTCTGAATCTCGATGGCTGATCTGAATGAACCACTGACATCCATCTCTGAACCTCTGCATCGGTCCCCTGAGCCTTCCTGATGTGATCATAAATAATAGGTTCAGCTAACAAGGTCAAAACCTGTACCGGTGAAGCAGACACATCATAATCAAATCCCAAATGGCAGTAGGAGCCCAACATAGCTGATAGACACATGGCATCCTCTGCTGTGCTCCTCACCTTCCGACTCAAAGGTCGACTGTCAGATTTGCTTTCCCGGGATGGTATAGGATTTCGTAATCATCATCCTTCAGCAGATCCATCCATCTCCTCTGCCTCATGTTCAGCTCGGCCTGTGTAAACAAGAACTTCAGGCTCTTGTGATCAGTGAAGATGGTAAATGAGGTACCGTATAAGTAGTGTCGCCATATCTTCAAGGCGAACACTATAGCTGCCAACTCCAGATCATGGACTGGATACCTCATCTCGTGTGGCTTTAACTGTCTCGAAGCGTAAGCCACTACATGTCTGTCCTGCATCAGTACGCACCCTAAGCCCTGTAGCGATGCGTCGGTATAAAGAACAAATCCTTTGTTCTCCTTGGGAATCACTAGAACTGGTGCAGTAGTCAGTCTGTGCTTCAATTCCCTGAAACTCTGCTCACAAGTCTCTGTCCAACAGAATGGGACTCCCTTCTGAGTCAGCTGTGTAAGTGGCTTGGCGATCTTTGAGAAACCCTCGACGAAACGTCGATAATAGCCAGCCAGACCAAGAAAACTTCGAATCTCACTGACTGAAGTAGGGGCAGACCAATCCATAACTGCCTCTATCTTCCTCGGGTCTACTGATATCCCCTCTCGTGATATAATATGGCCCAAGAAGGCTACACTGCTCAGCCAAAACTCGCACTTGCTGAGTTTGGCGTACAACTGATGATCTCTGAGGTTCTGGAGTACTATCCTCAGATGATCGGCATGATCCTCCTTACTCCTTGAATAGACAAGGATGTCATCAATGAATACGATCACAAACTGGTCAAGGTACTCCTGAAATACTCTGTTCATCAGGCTCATAAAGACTGCAGGTGCATTTGTCACACCAAAAGGCATCACCAAGAACTCGTAGTGTCCATACCGAGTCCTAAAAGCCGTCTTTTGGACATCACCAGCTCTAACCCGCACCTGATGATAGCCTGATCTCAAGTCTATCTTTGAGTACACCTTTGTACCCTGAAGTTTGTCGAACAGATCGTCAATCCTTGGAAGTGGATACCTGTTCTTCACTGTGGCCTTGTTCAGCTGCCTGTAGTCAATGCACAGACGCATTGAACCATCCTTCTTTTTCACGAACAATACTGGTGCACCCCAAGGCGATACACTAGGACGAATGTATCCCTTGTCAAGGAGCTCTTGTAACTGTACTTTCAGTTCCCTCAGCTCTGCCGGTGCCATCCTGTATGGGGCACGGGAAATAGCAGGAGTCCCCGGCAGTAGCTCAATGGCAAACTCAACGTCTCTAACAGGCGGAAACCCTGGAATCTCATCTGGGAACACATCAATGAACTCTGCCACAACCGGTATGTCTTCGGCTCTCACTTCCTTTTCCTCAGATACATCCACGGCATAAATGATGTAACCTGTGTGGCCGCGCTCCAATAATCGCGCCATCTTAACCGCTGATATTACCGGAATCTTTGGACGAGAAAACGTACTATCCTTGCCGGCAGTCTACCACAGCTCGGTATCTGCTCAACACATCAATGCCGATAATACAGTCAAAGTCTGCCATCTCTAACTGAATCAGATCGGCCCTCAGATCATTGCCCTCAAAATAAATGAGGCAATCAGATAACAGTCGGTCTGCAATCACATGCTTTCCCGTGGGTGTCGAAACCATGAGAGGCGTGGGTAACAGAGACGAGCACAAGTGGTGTCTCTCCACAAAAGCAGTAGATACAAAGGAATGGGAAGCACCTGTATCTATCAATATAAGTGCAGGGTACGTAAGTAAATGGCACGTACCAGCAATGACCTCCTCTGGGGCTGCCTTAGCCTGCTCCCTAGTCAGTGCATACACCTGTCCCTGCGGCGGTCCTGCCGTCTGACCTCCCTGTGGTCGTGGTGCAAACTGTTGTCTCTGTGGTGCCCTCCCAGCATCAAACCTTGGCCTATTCGGCCCTGAGTCTGTCTGACATGCCCGATTGGGGCAACCTCGAGCCATGTGGCCCATCTTGCCACAGACATAGCAACCCTGACAGTCACGTAACAAGTGCCATCCTCCACAGTTGTTACACCTGCTTCCCCTGTCTTGCTCCCCTGTGTGGGTCCCCGATTGTTCTGCTTCTGACCCTGAGACTTCTTCCCACCAAATCTGGAAGATGATGAGGCCCCACGAGCCTTGAACTGATCCCATCGTGGCCTCAAACTATCAGCAACAGGCCTCGGTGGTGGTACTGAAGGGGGTACATCATCCTTATACGCGCCCACCGCAATCTCCGCTAACTCTGCCCGTGTCAGGGCGTCATCAAATGAGCTGGGGTTGTTGGAGACAACCCGATCAAACAGCTCTGGCCTTAGACCCTTCAGAAAGTTCATCATCTTGGCATGACTGCTGACAGCAATATGAGGTACATACCTCAGCAGTGAGGAATACTGCATAGCGTAGTCTGACACTGACATGCTACCCTGCTTTAAAGCATTGAACTCGTCTTCCTTTAATTGTCTGGCAGCTGCAGAGAAATACCGGTTAAGGAACCGGGTTCGGAATACAGTCCAGTCAACTGTCATACCTAGATCTCTCAGCTCCATCACGGTGGTCTTCCACCACATAGCAGGCTTCTTAGCCATCTAAAACTCGGCTAACCTCAGCCATGCCTTGCGTGCACAGGGTGAAGTCACAAGTATTTGCTCTATACGCTCCAACCACTCCTCGGCTACTTCACCAGACTCAATCCCCTCAAACATGGGCGGATGGAAACTCAGAAACTGCTTCAAACTGAGCTCCCCTGGCAGTAACATCTGTACACTGGGCTCCACGCCCACAGCAGGTGGTGGTAAAGGATTCAGCTGAGCGATACTGGCATTCCTACTGTCCATATCCCCTACCTCCTCATTGGGGTTCTCCGGGTTAATCTCAGCCATGCTGTAACACAAAAGTTAACAACAATACCAAAAGCAGTTCATAATATAAGCCGTTAGATAACAAGAGTATCTTATTCAAAAGCATGTTAGTATAACACTTATACACAATATGCATCACATGCATAACATGCCCAATAATGAATGCCTAGCCAACTTGTCTCTAAAGGCTACCCTTCACTCTTCCCTGGTTATCTAACCACTGCTCTGATACCACTAAATGTGAGACCCCGTGATCTCAAACATAATCTTAGGTGCAATTTAGAGAACTAAACATTCATGTGAATATATCAGAGTAACGTGCCGTGTTGATTAACCTGAGCTTTAGAGATTACAGTACCAAAAAGTTTCAAAAGGAATAACACGAATTCCTACAAAGGTACTACATTATAGTCTTACTCTACTCAGTAGAAGCTATACAAAATTTTTCTCTAACATGCTAATCCTGTAGCACTCCTTACAGCTCAGCATATCAACCCCGACCTTGGTTCTCGTCAACAAAAGCACCTACAAAGACAACCCCCAACACATGAGCATATCATAATTCATATTCAACATAATATGAATGTAAAGCGCAAATGCACAAATCATAAATACAAAGCACTTCCTGTATTTCCAAGCATTTACAACGCCCATTGGTTGTCCCTGTACCATAACTCATAATAAAACACATTATATGAAATTATGGATCCTTTAATAATGTCATGACATATCACCTCTTTCTTTACATATCTTTTGAGTCATATATCATCAGTTATGTTAATGCTTCATGCTTCCACAACTCATAATGAGCGGTACAATCCTCCCCGCTTCATTACTACATAAACTCATAATGAGCGGTACAATCTTCCCCGCTTCATTACTACAGAATCTCATAATGAGCGGTACAATCCTCCCCGCTTCATTACTACAGAATCTCATAATGAGCGGTACAATCCTCCCCGCTTCATTACTACAGAACCTCATAATGAGCGGTACAATCCTCCCCGCATCATTACTACAGAACAAGCATAAGCATTAGCATTAAACATACACTGTGATCTATCTTGACTCGTGGAATACACCTCTTTATTCCACATCACAATATGCAACAACAATTCATAATATACAACAACAATGCATAATAACATGTATCATACTCTTAATGCATCACATTGCATTCATCATGTGTCAAAAAGACAAACATAAAGTACATGTTACCGTTGGGATGTCTGTACGTCGCTTACGTACCTTTCCAAAATGTAGTGTGTTGTGGGACTCTACCCCTGCGCTGTGTAGCTGTCTGTGAAGGCTCTACACCAGTGTACAACACAATATTAGATGTCTCATTACAATCCAATATCAAAAATCTATATACCTATAAATGTGTGAATGTTGGAGATGGTTTTTCAATTGTGAAAATACATATGTACCCTTCATTCATCCATTCATCTATATCCCTATATTGATTGCTCTCATAAAATTCCATTTCCTACATGAATGCAATAAATAAATTAAATTAAATTAAATATTACGTTTGTTTCTTGGCTCCTCTCATGATTTATTTCCATTTCAATTTCATTCTTGTCTGCACCCTTTCGTCTCCCGCATGAATATGGCTACCATAAGTTTTTCTCCTACTTAAATTCTAATAATATTTTAATTAATTTGAACAATTAATTATGTCTACCATTCCCACAAATTCCACTTTAATTGAGTCTATTCCACTTCCATAACTTTCAATTATCATCTCTCATAATTGATTGTGTGTGGTAATAATATTTCCGTTTTCATTTTGGCTATGCGCTTGCATTCCAAACTCATATAGCCATATAGATTTTGAGTTAAATGTGCTTATTATCACCCCCTAATTCATTCTTACAACTTTTAATTTTTTTAAAAATAAGTAATGAGTTTTGTTTTTGTCGCTAAAATTTTTCAATACTATATATAATTTTAATAAAATTTTAATACTATTCAATCAAGGGATAGAATTTTTTTGACCAGAAAATGATACCTTAATGAATTTATGAAAATTCAAATTGACATCTCTCATTTGTTTTTATAAAACTAATAATATACATATAAGAAGAAGAAAAAAATGGAAATCAATATATTTTTGAAGATACAATCTGAGATTTCCTATAATTAAGATATGTAATTTACGATCAAAGATCTCAATCAACAGACAATATCATGATGATCTAACAAAGACTCAAAATGCTATATCTCATTTGTTTATTATAATTATTGTCGATAGAAGAATAAAAAATGAAAATCAATATGTTTATGATAATATATTAATTAATGTGTGTATGTACGTAGATATCATGACGAATAAAATTTCCTAATGATCATCAATAATATTTTGCCTATGTGATGATACCAAATTATCTGTAAACATTTATAATTACAACTGCCTATATGTAACAACTCTCAGTGGAAATACTGCGAACATTTCATGGGACTATTAATAGCAATTATAATTTTCGAAACAAGTATATTACAATTAATTAATACTTTAAAGTTGAATTATAACTTCTTCAAACCGTTAGTATCATTATGTGTTTTATCAATGTTTTGAAAATCGGATCGGACCGGCCGGTTCATCCGGTAACCGGTGTTTGGTTCGATCCGATTGATTATCTAAAACCACTATGCTAAAAACCGGAGGGAACCAGATTAAATCGGTAAATAACCGGTTCAACAATGAACTGATTGACAGTTGAACCGGGAGGCTACTTCATCTTTTTAAAAGAATTTTTATTTTTTTGTTAAAATTATAAATTGAACAAAAATATATTATATATAATTTATTGTTATTGAAATAATTATAAAATAATATTTTATGTATGCCTTTATCAAAAACCCATATAATTTCATAAAAGATGTCTTATATATTATATAAACATATTCAATTTCTCATAAATTATAAAAGATGTGAATTATTTCATATTTTTTAAATATTTTTTGTAATTTTGGGATATTATTATTTTTTGGGCATTGCTGTTGTTTTTTAGATGTTTTATTATTATTATTTTTATGTTGGACATTTGGTTTGATTTGATTTTTGAAGCTTGACATGTTATATTTGTGTAATGGTTTTTTTTATTTATTGTGAACAACTTGAAACTATAACAAATACATGATATATATTTTACAAAAATTAAAATAGTTATTATATAATGCTGACGTCATCAGCGGTTCAACCGATCGAACATATAACCCGTAAGAACATCGATTTTATATTCGGTCCGATTTTAAAAACACTTCCGGTTTTAAAAACACTGATTTTTACTTCATATTGACAGTATGCACACAACAACTTTTTTCCTTTATTAATATCATTATTAATTCCTAAAAATATGTGCATATTAATATTAGTGTTGTTAAAGGCGAATCACGATTCTTCAAACTATTTATATTCTTTTAATATAGATGTCATCGTTATCATGTTATAATTATACATGTTTCTTTCATTATTTCAGTATATTTTGTATACTATATTTCCTTGTATCCATTTAAATTGTTATAAATAAATTTGATAAGCTTTTGATAGTTTGTTTAAACATAAAAAAAAACAATAATAATTAAAACTAAATATTATAATTTTACTGATTGTCATCGATTATAATCCTAAGATAAAACTATTAATCCTAATCCTAAAATGAAAATATTTTGGCAGTTTGTTTGAAATTTCAAATAATAAGTTACAATAATAAATACTAATAAAATAGTATCATAGCCAGGTTTCAATCATGTATAAGAGTTGGCTATAGTCACCCCCATTATCAGTCCACGTGTTTGACTTATATAATGTCGCACGTGAGAGGGCGTGTTGAGACTTGTCAAGTTGTCATACATTGGGAAACTACAAACTTTGTGAGCTCCTTATAAGATACATGAGTTACTCCACTCATAGCCAATTGTTTTGAGTTGGAACCCCATGTATTTTTAGCAAAACTATACTAGCAATTGAAGATACAATCCACTTGTCTATTCCTTTGTCTGGAATAACATGAGCTCAATGGATAGTTCCAAATTATCTTCTATTAAATAATTAATAATTTGCAACAACGTCATAATGGTGTTATGCTTGTTATGGTTCTTTGCCAAGGATGTAACATTCTTCCAAAGCAAAATTCAAAATCCTCCAGGAATGTAATTTTGGTGGACGAACAGGTAATATTTAAAGTTGATAACAATGCAGTGGAAACTATTTTCTTGTACAACTCTATAAAATATGATTTTGTTATTTTTTAAAACTTCGTGAGTACTACTATCGCTTATATTTTTTTAATAACAAAGTGAATATATTCTTTTTTAAAAAACCAGTCAAATCCTAATAACGAGGAGGTATTTTTTTTAATCTAAAATAATTATCACCACATTTATATATAAAAAATTATTATCCCACATTCAATAGTTAGAGAGATAAACAAAAGTTATTGAACTGGCCCTACAAACGAATACAACAATCACGGAAATAGAGAATGATTTCAAGTGTTCTGGTGCCACTTTTAGATTTTTAGAGTTTGATGAATTGAAGAAAAATTCGCAAGACGATCAACCATTCTGTAATTCTCAACCTATTATATTTATAATAATATCAATATTTTTTAATGGGATAACTAATTTTTCTACACAATTTAGTAGATGTAATAGGTGTCATATGAAGGTAAAACAATCGGTCTCATTTCAAAGGCACGACAATAGCATTGTCTACCGAAGAGAGGTATTGATGAACCTTCGGTGAGTACAAACCATCTTATTTCAAGTAAAACATTTCAAAATCATATTATGAGTGTCATTTCAACAAATATGTTATATTATTACATTGTATCTCAGACTTGATGCTATTACAATAATTTTGTGGGACGATATCGCTATCAATGAAGATCAATGGTTACAAAAAAATTGAGAATGAAAATGCAATAATAGCTTTCTCAATTATAAAAATGCATCTTTATCAAGGTATATGTTATAGATGATGATGATGCTTATGATTGTTATTATTATTATACATCCAGTTAGAAGGAAACTATACCGACACATTCTTTTTTCTGTAGATTCAGCTGAAATCCACATCTACTATTGCAATATTTCTTAACCCACCATCCACGGAATCAGAAAAAAATAAATTTATGGTTTGAAATCTCCACTATATTAGTTTGTCACTATTCAATTTTCGACTAAATTGTTGGGAAAATTTTAAGATAGGCTTTGTGTTATGAATTTGTTTAAAGTAATTCAATGAAAACTAAATAAATAAATATTACAACTGCAGGATCATCAAGACCATTATTTACATATTTTTTTTATTTCTGCTTAATTATTTGAAAAATTACCCCTAAGTTGTTTTAGTATGTATGCATATTAATTGTCTGGATTAATCAATTAATGAAAATTTCAAAATTTCAATATTTCTATTTTAACTCTCACAGAAACGATTGTATCAAACTTTAAAGATCATCTGAAATAATTTTCCTACATCAAATTCTAAAATAGCCTTTAGAGATGACGATAATGATTCTATACTTGGGTATAGGAGACTGGAAAGGGTTTGTGTTGGGGATAGCTCCATTATATTAGTTAGTCGATCTTTAATTTTTGGATAAATATTACTGATATACATTCATCTTTTTCACTTTAGATTGAATAAGTAGATAATAGTATTGTCTAATATAATATATAAAAACCAAACATTGTCAATTGTTATATATTAATACAACAGTTACACTTATTTCAAATTTTGTTTCGGTTCATATAAGTCATTTATAAATTATTTTAATAACTAATATTTAATATCAATGATTTCAAATAGGATGAAGATCAGTTTTAAGGAAATGTGAGGCCATACAATTGTTTAGAATAATTTTTTTTCGTTTCACTCTAATTATTTTTGTTACATATCCAAAATAATAACCTTTTCATACTAATAGTCTCTAATAAATATAGAACATATACTACTTCTTCAAAGAAAATGCACATGATGTGGAGAATAGATTGAAAACTTGGTACGAGGCTTGTGGCAATTATTCGAGAGCAATCATCAAAATAAAAGACGCACCAAATTGTAGGAATTGTGTTGATTTACACATGGAAGCAGTGCCAAGGTGTGACTTCGGTCAAAAAAATTAAATTTTATGAATAATAATTAATGTTGCTTTAACATTTATTAGAATGTTACATCAAGAGGTATCGACTAACAATAAATGCTGAAAATGACAACGAAAAAGTAAGAATGACATTGTTTGAGGCCGTGGCTGCTCTTTTATTAGTTTTCCTGTTGTAGATTATATCAACTCAATCAGTAAGGTTAGTAAAAATTAAACTTTCAACATCCAACAATGTACTTTTCAAATAAATTCCTACCATATGATTTTTTTTTGTGGGATGTAAATATGTCCCCATATTATATGGGTCTCGAAGAACCAGACAAAGGAGAACACAAATTTCTTTTCAAGCTCGATAAAAAAATTGATACTCCTAATGGGATTTTATCTATTGTAATAGAAGGATTTGAAAAGCTCTTGCAGAAGTTCGATGAAGCGGAAAATTCAACGAATAATGCCTCAAACCAAATTGATGAAAACAAGAGTTTAAGAAAACAACGTCAAACCACTAAACCTCGGAGCACAAAAACAGGGAAGATGCAACTAATTGATGATGATCGTGGAAGTACACAAATCCATGTTGCAGATGATGACATGATTGCTTCTTTTACAAAAAGAAATACCATAAAAAAAGCCTTGCCACAAAACAACGGAGCCAGAGAAAAAAAAAAGAATAATAATTGATAATGGTGATGAAAGTACAGAAGTCCTGAATGAAAATGATGTCAAGATTTCTTCTTTTACGAAGAGAGTGACAAACAAAAAATAGAAAAGAAATAGGTAAAATTGCATTTGAAAATATCAAGCAAGAAAAAATTTGAATCGAGAATATACTCTAAACGGGTGCAGTGGTTTTTATGTTTTAAATAAAAGTTTAATATATATATATATATATATATATATATATATATATATTTGTAATTTATATTTTCTAATTATAAATTTGAATCACATAATGTTAGAATACTTTGTTATATAACTTTATCTAAATACAATAAAATAAAATTAAAATGGACCATAATCAAATGGCTACCACGTGCAACGCACGTGCTTTTTCCTAGTTAAACAAAATATAACAATTTATATTTTTCATCATTCTGGGTCTCTCGATCGATCGGCCCCTCTCCTCGATCGATCGAGAAGACGCCTTCTATCAAAGCAAGATTCTGCCTCGCTCGATCGATCGAGATGAAATGTCGATCGATCGAGATGCTCTGTTCGAGAAATACCATCCCAGAATTCTCGAACATCTATTTTTACACCCTTCGATCTAGCATATAAAATACACCACATGCTTAAACAATTATGCTAGCAGCTATAATACACTACCCTGAGTGTATTCATATCAAATTTACACCCCAACCATAAGCCCACATGCATAAACGTCGACCATTTACACAAGTACTCGATCAACTTTTCTGGAAACAGGGCAACATATTCATTTCCAGATTTCTTGAGCAACTCATTTCATGCTATTATAACTACAACATATAACATAAAGCATGCTCGAACAAACATGCCAAGGGCTTCACAAAACTACCATGCATATTTTCACATCAAAGGTTCACCCAAAAACCCATCTAACATGCATAATATCACCTCCTCAATATCACTCACAATCCATATTTTTCCAGAAAAACATGGGAATATCTACCCAGATTTTCGAACACCCTACTTCACATGCTTTAATCCTTCACATAAAACATGTAACATGCACAATGAAAAATACTGAGAGCTTCATAATAATACCATGTAAGCATTTAAATCGAAGGTTTCAAGAAACCTAAGCTAACATGCCATTTACACACTACTCAAAAGCAGAACTTAAACAAGTTTAAAGGAAAAACAGGGCATGGTTTCTCACCCTACTTTGCTCCGATTTTTGAGAGGCTTCCAAGGACTTAAAATGGCAAGGCTCCACAAGATTATGCTTAGCAGATGCTGGTGATTGTTTGGGAGAGAAGGGCCGAGATTTGGGATGGAAGAATGAGGCTGAATGATTGAGCCAAGTGGGGTGGGCAATCAGCCTATGTACAGTTTGATTGGCATGGGTTGGGGGGGGTGGTTGGGTGTTGGGTGGTATGATGTGTTATGTTTTGGTCCCGGTATTCAGCACGATGTATTAAAATATCCTCACACGATATTTATAATATTTTCTCAATAAATACTTCAATTCCCATTAACATGCTTTACCAAAACAAACAACACACACCCCAAATAAACATGCCACGACCCCAAAATCCCAACATATATCACATGCTCCCTGAAATGAATCTCCCCAATAATATTAATTCAATCCGATGAATTAACACCCAAATCATCATAATTTAAATTAAATGATTAAAATCACATAATCATTTCGGGGATATCACAAGATGTGAGCAGATAAACACTCAGCTGGACTCCAAAACTAAAGCGCATCCGAACTTCGGAATAATAAATGCATGTAGGAGACAGAGCTCATCTCAATTCGCAAAGTGATAGATGTCCTGAGCTCTTGAGCTGATAAAATGCTGCTCAAACAAAGCTCATCTCATCTGATCCCATAGAATAAATATAAGCAGATAAGACTTATCCGATCTGAACCCCAGATAATAAATATGAGTGAATGATTCTCGTATGATGTGAACTCCGGGGGGAGGGGGGACTATGCAATAAATCTGTGTATGGGAGGACCATAGCAATACATTTCTGCATGGGCGGACCATGACAATATATCTGTGCCTGGGCGGACCTTGGCAACATGTCTGTGCAAGGCTGACCATAGTATCACATGTCAGGGCGGACCATAGCATTTAATATGTGTCTGGGCTGACCATGACAATATGTCTTTGCCTAGGCGGACCATGTCAATAAATATATACATGGGCGTACCATGGCAATAAATCTGTGCCTGGGCTGACCACGGCAATAAATTTGTGCCTGGGCAGACCATGGCAATATATTTGTTCCTTGACGGACCATGGCAATAAATCTTTACCTCAGCGGACTATAACAACACATGTCAGGGAAGATCATAGCATTATATCTGTGGCAGGGTCTCATACAACTGAGCTTATATTATGTCAGGGGCTTATTGACAATGCCTTGGGTTTATATCGTGCCAAGGGCTTATTGACAATCCCTTGAGCTTATGTCGTGCCAAGGGCTTATTGAAAATGCCTTGGGCTTATCTCAAATATCTCATCCGAACTCCCACACCATCACATCCCATCCAAAATCAAGATGCCATGACTCGGGCTTGTCTGGGCTTACGATCTGCCAGGGCCTCCGCTAGCTGCGCTTATGCTATGCTATGGGCTTAAATCAGGACGCCAGGACTCGGACTTGTCTGGGCTTACGATCCAAGGCATCCACAGTCTGAGCTTACTCCAAATATCCCATCCAAAATCACGATGCCGAGATTCGGGCTTGTCTGGGCTTACGATCTGCCAGGGCCTCTGCTATCTGGTATTACTCCGAATATTACATCAAAACTCCACCAATATGTCACATCTGAACTCCATAATTAATACATCATAATCAAATTTCATCCGGGCGCCAAAACCAATAAAGATCATGAGCTAATGAACAAGGCCTTATTGCGAGATTGCATGTCCGAGCTCCTGAATAGGGGCTTACTGCTAGATTGCATGATTGTCCAACATACTCCTCCTTCATTTGACTCCATTGCAGCAATATGTCAACAAAACTCTATCCCAGCTGGGTTATGGGAAAATTTGAAAATGCAGGGGAGCAAGAAACCATATACTGTTCCCGTAGATTTGACATTTTGAAGCACATCTCTCAGAAAGAAGATTCAGCAAGCAAGTTCAGAAAACTATGATAAACACCCATTGAAATTCTAGTTCACGGCTCTTCATTTCCATCATTTTTAGTCTTAGAAACAACTTCATATGAGCATGTACACTTCAACGTCATTAACATCATTATGACATTATCTCAGGATTCCTGGTATCTTTTCCATTTGCTAGCATTAAAATTTCCAAGACCTAAGTAATTCTCAATTAGTAAACAATTAGCATAAGAATAATAGCACACATCTTCTCAAGCAGGCAACAAGTCCTCCTCCCATCCAAATGATGAACATGGAATACAAAGTCTCAGCCAAAACTAGAGAACCTAACTTCTTTTTTTCCAAAAAAGAAAGAAAAGAAAAACAAGAGAAAAGCATAAAATATCCCCTCACAGAACCATCGCCCTCTCTCGGCCACCACCACCAAAAGAAAAACATGAAACTCATTAATTCACTTGGGAAACAAAACAAAAAATAAGACGATTTTCGCCTTGCCTCGTTTGTAACATACTTCAATCTACTAACCGAATAAGATTAGATAGAGTTAGCTAGCTTACTTCAGTACTTCATTATGCAACAAAATCCAACACTTTGTACCTTCAAGAACCACATGAAGCTTGGGAAACCTCCTCGAATAGCATCCACATACAGTGGACCATTCCTCTCACAATTTGAATTGAGAGAACTTGTTGCGCAGCACTAAACAAGTCTCATAGTAAAATTCAAAAAGAATAAGAAGATAAAATTTGGGATATTTTAGATATAATCCATTAAATCACAAACTGAAAATGGAAAGGAAAAGCATCAGGTCGATGCACTGATCTTTAACTACCATTTTCTTTGTTTTTGTTTGTTTTAATAGAGTTCGGTTGCTAAATCTTAAATAAAATAGCCAAACATAAAGCAAGAATAAAGTTTAAGTCAATGATTATAAATATATCACCATGTTTGTCTGGAGATGACAGTGATGTGTGTTGTGGTTCTATAACTAGCAAGTAGCCAAGACGATGATACATGGAGTGAAGGTGGTGCTCAATTGAACAACACATGGTTAGGAGTACACATGTTGGGTAGATGCAACGTTGATCTCCATGACATGGAGTTAGTCTGATATCTTGACCATCACAAGAGGAAGAGAAATCACGCCGAGGACAGCTGCGCATGCAAGTTGCAGCAATAAGTTCTTTCAAGGTGAGTTTCAGCAATGGTCTCTCAGCAATCTACTGCCCTGCACATTATCCAAAAAATGGACCACCGTGGCGACTGCCCAACGACTTCGGGAAACATAGACTTGCCACCCCCTCACGATCAGTCCCAAGGACCACGACCCGAGCACATCGCCAACTTGTCACTGCCTGAAATCCTAACCCGCTACCAAAATACATCGCACAGAGGCACGCAGACCTCACCCCATTAATATTCCTCCCTAGCTTACCATTTTTCAAGAACCAAGTCTGATAAAATATTTCTTGCAGTGAAGCTAGTTCTTTAGATGAAAAATGAAGATATAGCTGTGGACATTTTTTTTTTGTTTTTAGCCTTACGCACGGCTAGCAACCATCGTCCAGAGCTGTTATCCTTGAACCTCCTCCCCTAGTAGAAAATATCTCTATGCCCTAGCTCGATTTTCCCACAGACGGTGCCGATTGTTACCTCATTTTTTGGTTCGTTTTTTGTAACAATAGATTAATATCCGAAAAAAATGGAACACCGAGATTTTTAATGGAAAACCCCAAAATATGGGGAAAAATCAAGGGACTTTCTCCTGTATAAATTCCACTATAAACAAGTCAGTGATTACAGTAGTTTCTTGTACAATGATGGAGCAAATAAAATACACGAAAGAAAAAATTGGCCAGGAGAGTGAGACGGCTCTATGTATTTCAACAGCAACCCTCAATCCCTCCTCCACAAACCCTCGGCTCCCTCCTTCAACCCTAAGGTGTGTGGACTCTTTATAATTATGGGATAATAGGTCACTAGAAGTGGCCCTAAGCATAATGGACCATTAAAAATTGGTCATAGTCAATGGACCCTAGTGGAGGTCTTGCCCAAGTCGGGTCTTGCGGAATCCATATTTTTACCCAGGTAACAACTTTGATTAAAGCAAACATGTGAGCTTAAAAAAAATAGGAGAACATGTAAAAAAAGAGGAAACCATAGCTACAAATCAGGCGGAAGAGCTTCAACAACCTTGTCCACGCTGAGAAAAACTGAGGGTGCATCTTGGGGTGGCTAACCCTACTCTTTGAACTGACTAATGCACCCTTGGAAACCATCTTCAAAGAAGGTGAGGAGTTTTGCCCCGACCAATTCTTTAGTTTTTTCCTTCTCCTCTGCCGCTTCCTTCCAAGCTCGCCCCAATTCCTGCTCAACATATTCAGCTACCCCCCTTCGCCAACGCTAGCTCGTTCCGAATCTCACTTGTGTTTTTGGGCTTCTAACAGGGAGCGGCCTCGGTATCCTGAAGTGACTTCTGACCGATCTGATCCTTCAGTTTAGCCACCTCCTTCTCATGAAGGGACTTGGCCGCGGCCATAGTATTTTGCATGGCCTCGAAGACTATTGTGTCCTTAATGGACTGTCTTCGGATCACACTAGCCCGAGAAGCAAACGCCCCCATCAAAAGCATAGCCTGAGTTAGGCTGAACCCATTTGGCCCATGAAGAGAGCTTCTTCGGTATAAGCCAGATCACGAGCCAATACCAATGCAATGGAGCTTGACCATTCTCCAACAAGCCGAACTGCTCCTTGATAGGTGGTAGCGCTTATCGTGTACGCCCAAATTAACCCCACTCAATCCTCATGACTCATAACAAAAATGTAGTAGTGTGAGTAGAGATTCGATCCCACGAGGAGGTATGAATTCTCGTGTTAATGAAAAAAAAAAAACAGTAAAGTAAAAATGATGGGGTTGTGAATGATTGAATTATACTAATAAAAATTAAAAGCAAAGATTAAACTAATGAAAATGATTCTTGGTATCAGTCGACTCTACCTTGGATATTATCATATATTTCATCATTCACAAAAATATTTGATTTTTATATGAATATTCATCATTGGAGATTCAACTCCTACCTCACCTTACTCCTAGTTAAAATAGTTCACACGTTCTGTAGTAACCCTTATCATTTAATCAATCAAAATACGCGCGATCAAGATTTAAATCAACGATAGCATCCAAAACTAGTGAGAATGATGAAACTTAGACAACATAGTCCATGCGTCTATGTTTAACATAGTGTTTAACATAGTCAATTGTTTTCCCTAAGAATTTAATAACCTCACACGCGCAAAATTATCAATCTTAGTTGCTTCACAAATTGGATTAATCAAACAATTATCAAATTTAGCATTAGATTGTATGCAAGTTATTACGTTGTCAATCTAATAATCAAACACGACAATCATATCAATCAAAACAAGAAAACCATTGATACTCAATAAAAATCTATAAGAACATGAATTTCCCCAAGATTAATAAATCCAAGGTATTGTCTTCCTCAACCAAGAACTAAAAATCTAGCTACTCATAATAAAAGCAAAACAATAAAAATATATCTACAAAGCATAAAAACAAACTATTGGGATCTCCACTTAGCGAGGTTGTCACGTCCGGCTTCGCTTCAATCTTCCTAGCCGCCTTCAAAATTATGATGAGATGTAAAAACTACATCTAAATATGATATTTAGTCCGAGGAAAGGTGTATGTAAGGTCTAGAGGTTGTGGGGGTATTTATAGAAGGAGAAGGAAGGAGTTAGAATTCTATTACGAATGAGAGTTAGAATTCTAGTAGGATTAAGAGTTAGAATTCTAAAAGGAATGAGAGTTAGAATTCTAATAGGATTGAGAGTTAAAATCCCATTAGCAATGAAAGAAATCAAGTCTTTTATTTTTCCTTGGACTCCTCTTGATCTCTAGTCCCTTCCTTGATCTTAATTCATCATTGTTAACCCCTTTTCTTCATCTCCACCTATATTGAAGTAAATATACGATTAGGTAACATATATATCAAATTAGCTATCAAAATATACCAAATAATTGACAATTAAATGCATTAGATGCGTCTATTCCTAGTCACATCAAACTCATCCATACTTATGCTTTACTAGTCCTCGAGAAAATCAGATCAAAATTACTTCTTGTTGTGGTTCATAGTTTCATAATGAACAAAATGTCCTCACTTTTGTGTCTCAACAATTTTTTGTTTAAAATGCATAGTTAAGAAAGGTGATGAAAAGCTAACAATGGAACAAGTTCAATCCCTAGGCTTTCCATACTCAACAAAGCAGTGAATGTGTGTGTGTGGTCACAAACAAGTGTCAAGTACACATTATAGATCCAATTAATGTAATCCCGTAATAGCTCAAGTTATATACTAACACAAGCATAAGCTCACTTGCACACTCTTCTCCACTATCTTAGCCACTTGCAAACACAAATCAAGTAGGTCTTTATTAGCTTGTAGCTTGGCCTGGGTATTGGTTATGAAAGAAAAAGGTAAGGTGTATCAAACAAGGGAGTATGGATATGTGCACAATTAAAACTTCTCTCCTTGCATGATTTTTTTTTAACTTTGTTTTTTGTTTTTTTGCAAGGTTTAATGAATTCTTTTCTTCTTTTGTACATTGGCTCCCATTGGAGTCATATTTTTAGCACTTTTCTCAAGGCATCCCTTTTCTTTCATGCATCTCATTCTTTTAACAATAATATCACAAATATATGATTCAATGATAACATAAGTGCATGTGAATGAAATACATCATAATCCCTTCAAAGGTATGGATTCATATTTAGGCTCATTAGGGAAGATGATAAGCTAGTCAAAGAATGTCGAATGAGAGTTGTTTTGTATGCTTAACATGCATCCATTCTTTTGTGTTAAAGCTCAAAAAGGGTACTAGTGATAATTTATTGACATGGTTGGCTTAAAAGACTCAAACGCATCAAAGATCGTCTATATCACTTTCATGTTCGCAACTAGTCTAGAAATACGCCTCAAATAGCATGTAGTTAAGTTCTAGCATGTATCAGAGACTTTCTAAGACTGTCAAAAAATTCACACAATCTTCACTACGCTATGCACACTTCACAAGTCATGACATATCGTGCTAAAAGTATTCAACTACTATGTCAGAGCATAATTTGCATTAGAGTTCAAAGTGTTCCAAGGTTAACAATTCACCTATGTTCAAAAGCATGCATGCCATCAATTAGGTTTCATCATGGGCTAGTGATTCAAAAGGTCATGTTCATCACCAACTATGAGCTCAAATTTGCAATTTTTTTGGTTTTTTTTGTATTTTTATAATAAGAAAGCAATAACACACTACTAATCCCCCCCCCCCCCCCGGTACTTAATTCTTACATTGTCCCCAATGTAAGTCAAAATTGTAAGGAAAGAGAAAAGTTAAACTAATAAAGCAACAAAAAGATAAGGAAAACTAACTCCCCTTGGGTTGCCTCCCAAGCAGAGCCTATGTTTAACGTCGGTGGCCCGACTCCAGTCCTTTATCATGGTGGGTCATGTTTGGTGTTTCCACCTTTTTCCACCTCAGTATTCTCCTGACAGCTCGAAGGCGATGTCTATTCGCCCTGTACCTCTTGGATGTCCTCAGCCCTTTTCTCATCCCCTTATTTTTGAAAGACGCATTTTGAGATCGTTCAGGAGGAAGTTTCAGCTCAATATCAGGTACCTGCAATTCAGAATTAATTTAGAAGGAGAATTTGGTAAAGTAGTAATAATACATGAATTATCAGTTAAAATTTCTTCAATACCTCTTTCGTCAACAAGTCGATCAGTAGTAACCCCAAGTTCATGCTCAGTGAAAGTATGTGATTTTTCTAGTGATACGTGATGTATGATGCCAATAGTGTAATCAGTAGTAGGAGGATGAATGTGATCATGAGTATTGAACTTAGCTACCTCACCATCAAACTCCATAGTAAAAGCACCACAACTTATATCTATTATGCACTTGGAAGTTTTCAAAAATGGTCTCCCTAACAGAATAGGGCTGCTATTATTATCTTTTTCCATGTCAAGTATGTAGAAGTCAGTAGGAAAGACCAATTTATCAACTTTCACTAGAACGCCCTCAAGTATTCCCCTAGGATGCAGAGTAGACCTATTTGCTAATTGAATAGCAATTTTAGATTTTTTAAAGGTCCTAGTTCTAAAGAGGTGTAGACTGAATAAGGCATAACATTGATTGGTACTCCTAAGTCTAGCATGGCCTTATCAATTCTATTATTTCCAATTGTGCATGGGACAATGAACATACCTGGATCCGTGCATTTAGTAAGGTTTTCATTCTCATCATTGTCTGAAGAGTCATTCTATAGGTCTATTTTATCACAGTATTCAACCCTCGGTTCCTTTTTTTCAGCACAAGATTCATGTACATTTTCATCATAGGCGGTTGCCGGAAACACACCTTGTGGAGATGCATGATGTGCAAGCTCATTTTCTTCTAGTAGCACATGTGTCTCCTCTTCGTCACTCCTTGAGGCGACTTCAATGATGGTCTCTCTTGGTGCCTCAATCGTCCGGGAGGGTATAATGTCTGATGTAGGTGCTGCTATCCTACTGATCGATGTTGCTATTTGCTCCAATTGAGTACTCAAATCATGAGTGCTAGCCCTTAATTCTTGTTGAAATTGTGAAGTACTATCATTAAGTTTTGAAACAAGATCCTCTAAAGACTCACCAGGGGTATGGTATTGAGGTTGTTGTGGCCATGGCAGATATTGTGGTATGTATGGCGGTAGGTTGGACTACATGTAAGGTGGGGGTGAGCACATCCATTGATTTGCGTAGTTGAGATCGGGATGATCACTCCAACTTGAGTTGTATGCACTTTGTCCATTCCCTACGCCAAGTTGGTGCACAAGATACTCCAATTCGTCCAAGCTACTATATTTTGCCATGGCAATCAGTGTGCCTACGTGGTTCGAGATTAGATGTTCACTTGTAAGCACGAACAAACCAACGTAGCACTATGGGGAAAGAGGGAGAGAGAGAGAGAGAGAGAGAGAGAAAAAAAAAAAAAGAGGAAGAAAGAAGAAAAACAGAAAATATTAACACAAAAATATATAATGCCTCCCCGGCAACGGCGTCAAAATTTGGTAGCGCTTATCGTTTATGTCCAAATTAACCCCACTCAATCCTCAAGATTGATAACAAAATGTAGTAGTGTGATTAGAGATCGATCCCACGAGGAGGTATGAATTCTCGTGTTAATGAAAATCAAAACAAAAACAGTAAAGTAAAAATGATGAGGTTGTGAATGATTGAATTATACTAATAAAAATTAAAAGCAAAGATTAAACTAATGAAAATGATTCTTTGTATTAGCCAACTCTACCTTGGATATTATCATCTATTTCATCGATTCACAAAAAAAAATTGATTTTTATATGAATATTCATCATTGGAGATTCAACTCCTACCTCACCTTACTCCTAGTTAAAATAGTTCACGCGTTCTATAGTAACCCTTATCGATTAATCAATCACAATACGCGCGATCAAGATTTAAATCAACGATAGCATCCAAAACTAGTGAGAATGATAAAGCTTAGATAACATAATCCACACGTCTATGTTTAATATAGTCAATTGTTTTCCCTAAGAATTTAATAACCTCACAGGCGCAAAATCATCAGTCTTAGTTGCTTCACAAATTGGATTAATCAAACAATTATCCAATTTAGCATTAGATTGTATTTAAGTTATTAGGTTGTCAATCTAATAATCAAACACGACAATCATATCAATCAAAACAAGAAAACCATTGATACTCAATAAAAATCTATAAGAACATGAATCTCCCCAAGATTAATATCCAAGGTATTGTCTTCCTCAACCAAAAACTAAAAATTAATCTAGCTACTCATAATAAAAGCAAAACAATAAAAATATATCTAGAAAGCATAAAAACAAACTAGGCAAACTATTGGAATCTCCACTAGCCGAGGTTGTCACGCCCGTCTTCGCTTCGATCTTCCTAGCTGCCTTCAAAATTATGATGAGATATAAAAACTACATCTAAATATGATATTTAGTCTGAGGAAAGGTGTATGTAAGGTCTAGAAGTTGTGGTGTATTTATAGAAGGAGAATGAAGGAGTTAGAATTCTATTATGAATGAGAGTTAGAATTCTAGTAGGAATAAGAGTTAGAATTCTAATAGGAATGAGAGTTAAAATTCGAATAGGAATGAAAGAAATCAAGTCTTTTATTTTCCCTTGGACTCATCTTGATCTCTAGTCCCTTCCTTGATCTTAATTCATCATTGTTAACTCCTTTTCTTCATCTCCACCTATATTGAAGTAAATATACGATTAGATAACATATATATCAAATTAGCTATCAAAACCTACAAAATCATAGACAATTAAATTCACTAAATGTGTCTATTTTTAGTCAAATCAATAGGCTTCCAGCACCCTTTCACGACGCCTCTCAACATGAACTGGCTCGGTTCCCTTCTCAGCTCCATGGATTTGGCTGAACTCAATTCGGATTTGAACCTGCCTTACAGGCTGAGCATCGATGGTCAGTGTCCTTCAGCTTATTCTCAGCCATCACATCAACGATACTGAAAACCTCCAGATATGTTAGACGAGCTGGCTTGCTGTTGTTTCCTCCTTGGGAGAGCTTTCTGGACTCAGGAACTCATAACTCTGTCAATTAACAATAAACAAGGTAGGAGGTCAGGAAAATTGGGCCAAAAAATGCTTAGAAATTAAAATAAAATTAGTAAGCTTGCTTGAGGCAAATACTAGCTCTCCCCCTCAAGGTTATGTCAGCTTCACTCAACCCAGCAAAACAGAGACGGTCCTCCACCAACAGCTTAGATGAATTGAAGCAGTGACCCCCAACAACTCTCATCACATCTAAGTAGAGGGTGCTCTTTTTGAAGTTTTTGGGTGGTAAGGGGAGACAAGAAGATAGTCTACCCTGTCAATACAACAAAACCATGGCCGAGGAGGTTTCTTCCAATCTTTTATCTTGCTCGGATACCCTCAGACAAACGCACACACAAGTCTGCTAGTCACATACCAAGGTCCTTATCAGATCTCTTGATTTGAAAAAAGTATGAGACGTCGGGATTATCATGTGGTAAGCCAAAGGCCCTCAAAATAATTACCAGACTATGTAGAATATGATAGGAGTTTGGTGAAAATTGGTCAAGTTGATAATATGTGCTGAGCTCTTGGAAGAATTTGGTAAAGCAAAGCACAAACCCCGTCTAATTGCCTGTGATAAAAGGTATAATATCCTTGGAGGTCGGTTCGGTCGTTGAGATGTAGAGGGGATCAATAATTTATAATCAGAAGGGGCTTGGCTGAGCTTACAAATATGGGCATCATCTTAATCATCGAGAGTTCGTACCAAGGATAATTGTTATCATAGGAACCCCGGCTTAGGTTGTGGGCTTTTTTCGATGATTTGCAGTTGACTCCCAGCTGGCCCCAGTTTCCTGGGTATCCCTGGCTCAGACCACCTCCTCGGGCATCAGAACCCCCTCACGATAGAAAGAACCATACTGATCTACCCCTAAGTGTCTAGTCAATCAATGGTGCATAAAATAATTTATCCGGGGGAAAAGACATTGGTAATAAAATAGCTAAGAACAACATCCCTATGTGTTTTCAGAAAGAGAAGGACGTAGATTGATATAACACAAAAGAGGTCGGAGCCGATCTGTTGCACTCGTTGAAAAACGGAAGAGCTTGCTTAGGTTTAAACCAAGTCGGCAAGAGCCATCAAAATCGACCCTGTGTTTGACCTGTACTCTCCTGAAGCCATCTTCTAGGTCTGACCCCTTTCTACAGTGCCGACCTCCCTTACCAGCCTGTCCTGGTACGTCAGTCCATGTACACCCCAGCGACCTGATTTGGTAGACCTCCTTGGCCTACCTCTTTCCACGTCCGGACAGACACATGTACGGATTGATTCGATCGTATCTCCTGAACTAGGCAAGTGCGAGGTCTTCGTAGTAACCTTGTGATTTGATTGAACCTTATCAAAGATCTAGAAGGTCTTATCGTATCTTGGGAAGATTCGGATAAACATGGAAGGAGTCATTGCTACATGGTAACTCTTCATCTATAAATATGAGGTTTGATCGCCACTTTATTCATTCATAAAAATCTTGCTTACTCCTAGTCTCTCGCCTGACTTGACCAGGGGATACACCGAAAAATCTTCCGGCCCCTCACGGTTGCTTCGTGCTTTTAGGTCATCTCAGAGGCTTCTCGTTGTCGCCATCGTCGTTATTTTGATCCTTGAAAAGAAAGGAGAGGTGAACACCTCTCTATTGATTTGAGCAGGTCATCACAATTTTCGGTTATATCAATGGTATTATCCTAATAACACTCTTGCATGTTTAGCAGTCGCAATATCATTATGGGTTTTACATTGTATGAAAATTATTTTCCTATTTTAGTTGAAATGAAAATTTGACATTGTTGCACACATATATATACACTTACTTTAAATAAAATACTTTGTTCAATACTAATTCAAACAACAGATGGTATTTTGGGAAAACCAGTCAAGCATCCCTCACACTTTACCCGTACATATATTTTTATCAACTTAATAACCATATTCAGTTTCTAATTTTGTTTATGTTATTTTATAATATTGAGTGAGAAAGTAAAACAAAGATTTTAATGTAGTGCTGCAGTGTTTAGAATAAAAGATGGCACTTACAATTTGAAAGCAACAATGTGATTGATAAATCTGAATACATGTTAACATTAGAAACATTGCTATTTAAAGCATGACTACCACTAATCCACTAAAGCTAAATTAAAGGAAACAACTTAGATCATGGTACTACCACTAAGCCATGATGATCAAAACAAAATAAGAAAATCAGGAACAACTTTGAAATAGTCAATGGAACAATTCATTTGACTCCACATCAGTAGTCCTAAACACATTATTTAACACTCCTCCTTGCTTTAGGAGCTGCAGACACCAAGCTTTATCCTTAGAAATCCAAATTTGGAAAGTGGCAGAGGCTTGGTAAAAATATCTGCCACCTGATTCTCTGTTTTGCAGTAGACAAGAGCAACAGCTCCATCTCTCTGTACCTATCTTAAGTAGAATAGATTAAAGTTAAAATGCTTAGTTTTACCATGAAACACAGGCTTATGAGATATAGCTATAGCAACTTGATTGTCGACAAGAATCTTTGTGCTTTCATCCTGCTTCATGTTAAGATCAATTAACATCTTCCTTAGCCACAGGGCTTGATTCACATCAGCTATTGTAGCAACAAATTCTGCCTCAGCAGTAGATTGAGCTACAGTTTCTTATTTTTTCGAACTCCATGAGAAAATACCAGAACCAAGTGTCAAAAGTAGCCTGAGGTACTTTTCATATCATCAATGGAGCCTCCCCAATCACTATCACCAACCAGCTTGAACTCTTCACACCTTGTGTATTTGATGCCAAAGTCACATGTGCCTTTGACATATCTAATCACCCTTTTTGTGGTCTTGAGATCACATTCACTTGCATAATGCATAAAACGAGACATGATGATTACAACATTTAAAATGTCAAGCCGAGTTGCTGTTAGATACATCAAGCAACCAATCAAACTTCTGAAATATACCTGATCAATCTTGTCTGTTCCATCCTCTTTACAAAGCTTTTCCTTTTGATTCATAGGAGTGTTCATTTCTTTGCATTCCTCAATTGTAAATATTTTAAGGATCTCCTTGGCATATTTCGTTTAACAGAAGAATACTTCATGTTCATTTTGTTTAATTTCCATTCCAAGAAAGAAAGACATTAAGCCGAGATCAGTCATCTCAAAAACCTCCACCATTTCTTTCTTACACTTCTCCACAAAACATGTGTTGTTTCATGTTACAAGCAGATCATCAAAATACAATGAAATGATAAGAATTTCAGCACAATTGTGCTTGACATACAATGCTGAATCTGATAAGCTTTTAACAAATCCCAAATTCTGCAAATGTTCATCAATTCTGCTATACCAAGCTCTTGGAGCGGTTTTTCTTTTTCATAGCCTTCTGGTTGTTCTACGAAAATCTCCTCCTAAAGAAAACAATTCAAGAATGCTGACTTGACATCTAGCTGATACACTTTCCAATTATTTTGTGTTGCAATGTCAAGTAAGAGCCTTATTGTATCAAGCCTAGCTACTGGTGCGAATGTATAAGAGTAATCCACGATGAATATTTGAGTGTATCCTTTGACCACAAGTCTAGCGTTATGATTGTTGATTGATCCATCAGCATTAAACTTGGTCTTGTACACCAATTTGACTCCAATTACCTTTCTGTTTTGGGGTCAACCAACCAGCTCCCATGTTTTATTTCTTTCAATCATTAACAACTCTTCTTTCATTGCATCAATCCATTTTTTATTTGTCGTGGCTTCTTCATAATCTACAGGTTCAAACACAACAATATTGCATCTTTGATAAACATCGTAAGTAGTCTTGTACCTCTGACCTGAATGTCATCAACCAAGTCATCTTCACAGTCTCCTATACTTTGTTCTGTAGTGTTCAAAATAGAAAACTTGAACTTTGGCTCTTTGGAGGTTGGATCCATTTTATCTGAATCATCCAGTTCCACTCTTCATTTTAGCAAAGATTCCTGGAAGTGATCTTTTATCAAGTTTATCTCACTTGATCTGTGGAACATGAGTGAAGCACAAACATCCAAATAATTTAAGAAAATTCAATGATGTTTATAACCAATGCCTCAAAAGGCGTTTGATCCTTCAATGCTCTTGTGGGAAGACTGTTTTGCAAAAACACAGTGATGTTTGTTCGGCCCAAAATTGCTTTGGGAGATTCTTCTCATGCAACATGTACCTTGTCATCTCCAAAATGAATATGTCACGTCTCTCAATCACTCCATTTGTTGTGGTGTATATGGTGTAGTTAATTGATGTTGGATGCCTTCATCATCACAAAATCCATTGAATAATTCAGAGGTGTATTCATTGCCATTGTTTGATCGAATGATTTGAATTCTACAACCACTTTCATTCTCAACTTCGGCTTTAAGGATCCATAAAATTTGAGCTACTTCTGACTGGAACTTCAAAAAGAAAATCCTACACATGCGAGTGAAATCATCAATGAATGCAACATAATAAAGACCACCTTTCAAAGAATGTGTCCTTTGAGGACCTGCAATGTTCGTATGATTTAATTACAGCCTCTTTGATGTTCTCCATGTGGCGTTTGGAAATGATTTCCTGTTTTGTTTTCCAAATTGACATGCTCTGCAATTTGCAATGTGATGATCAAGTTCTGGAAAGTCATTGATCATCCTCTTAGCTTTAATCTATAACAACCCTTGACAATGATAATGTTCGAGCCTTTTGTGCCATATTTCTGTGATATTCTCTTTGGTAGGAAAGGCAAGCTTGCTCCTCTTCTAATGGATTGTGTGAAGCTCTTTCCTGTCATCTTGATGTTGAACAACTCTTGACCAGATGCATCCTTTATCAGGCAGTATTCATCTTCAAAATGATCTTTGAAGCCTTTCTGTATCAATTGACCAACACTTAACAAATTTTGGTCAATTTCAGGAACATAGAGAACATCATCGAGAAGCTGTGATGCACGGACACTGACACGGCGACACGACACGGATACGGCGACACGATTTTTCAAAAATTTCAGGATACGACACGGCTGTGACACGTATATATATAATATATATTACAAATACTAAAATTCAAGAAGCATATAAATAAATGAATGCATGTCACTGAAATCATCACAATATCATTCATACTAACAACAAATGTATATTATTTCAATTAACATAAAGTTTAACTAACACGTCTAAATTTTATTTTAGCCAAAAACTTTTTATATTATACAGTTAACACCCAAAAGTTTCCTTTATGTGTCAGACACGTTGATAGGTCATGTCCGACACGGGTGTCCGATTTTGAGGGGAGTATTCGACACGGGTGTCCTGATTTTATTTTTATAATAAAATAAAGGACACGCCACGTGGCGTGTCCGACACGTGTCCGAGAAGTGTCGGTATCCGATAAGTGTCCGACATTGCACCGAGTAATTTTTAGGAGTGTCTGTGCATCATAGGAGATAAGTTTTGTACCTTAACAACTTGCAATTCCAATGGTGCCTTTTCCTTTGACTGTTATATGTTGTCCATCGCCAATTCTGACTTTTAGATCTTGGTGCTTCTTAATTCCTTGAACAGCTCCTTGTCATGGGGCATATGATTGGTACAACCACTATCAATTAACCAACTCTCACTTGAATCACTGTCAGAGAAGCAAGCAACAACAAAAGAGTTGATCCTCATCCTATTGATCAGCAACTTGAGCATCTACTTCTTGCTGCTGATTTTTACTTCTGCAAATCACAGCTTCATGACCAAGTTGGTTACACTTGCTGCATTTTGGATCAGGTCTCGTCCAGCATTTACAAAAAGGATTACTTTTCTGCCACAATGTTGGCATGGAGGATAATTTCCCTTCAAACCTCCAGTCTTGTTCTTATTACTGTTAGATGCAGCATCGCCACTTGAAGCAAATTTTTTCTTGTACTTTTTTTCCAAGATTTCTTTCCTTCTTGATGCTTGACTGGTAGTGCTCCTTCAACATCATTTTCTTGCCTCATAGCTCTTCTTTGTTCCTGTGCCAGTAATGCATTTAATAGCTCTGCCAGAGTGATTTTTGACATATCCTTAGTATCTTCTAAGGATGTGATTGTGGCTTCAAATTTCTCAGGTACTGTAACAAGAATTTTTTCAACAATTCTTGATTCTGGAAGAGACGAGATGAGAAGTTTGACCTGGCTTGCAATGTTAAGCAACCTGTCAGAGTATTCTTTGATGGATTCAGCATTCTTCATCTTCTGCATCTCAAAGTCACCTACCAGATTCAACACTTGCATCCCACGAATCCTTTCATCTCCTTCATATTTTGTCTTGAGATAATCCCATATCTCCTTTGCTGATTTCAGAAACATGATACGAGTGAAGATGTTGGATGAGACAGCAACAAACAAGCAGGCCTTTGCCTTTGATTTCTTTGTTTTAATCTCCTTCTGCACTTTAATCTGTGCTATGGTGGGATTGTTTGGAAATGTAGGGATTTCATAGTCTTCTTCCACTGCTTCCCAAAGATCCAAAGCTTCCAAGTATGTCTCATGTGTACTGCCCAAATGTTGTAGTTGTCTCCGTTGAATACCGATGGAGCAATAGAGTAGAAACTAGCTTCGGCTTCCATGACTTGATAACTTACACACAGATCCCTTAAGAAGATTGCTCTGATACCAATTGTTGTTTTATAATATTGAGTGAGAAAAGTAAAACAAAGATTCTAATGTATTGATGCAGTGTTTAAAATAACATTGGCACTTATAATTTGAA
This sequence comes from Haberlea rhodopensis, assembly GCA_907163345.1. Lineage (NCBI taxonomy): Eukaryota > Viridiplantae > Streptophyta > Magnoliopsida > Lamiales > Gesneriaceae > Haberlea > Haberlea rhodopensis. The sequence continues at coordinate 347,487 of CAJQUN010000469.1, read as the reverse complement.
AGCAACAATGTGATTGATAAATATGAATACATGGTAACATTAGAAGCATTGCTATTTAAAGCACGACTACCACTAATCCACTAAAGCTAAATTAAAAGAAACAACTTAGATCATGGTAATACCACTAAGCCATGATTATCCAAACAGAATAAGAAAATCAGGAACAAACTTTGAAATAGTCAATGGAACAATTCATTTGACTCCACATCAGCAGTCCTAAACACATTATTTAACAGTTTCTAAAATAATTTACATGATCAATTTATTGTAAATAATTTTTATATTTATTTTGAAAGATGATCGAAGGTAGGATGATTGTGGTTGCACTAATGGAGAATATGGTGAAACTTTTTGGCCAATGTTGGTATCCTCTTTAGAAGCATTCTAGATTTTGTTACTTTTAATCAATTCACCTTTTCTTATCTATACAGAGAGAGATTTCTGAACTAAAAATAATAAAAGTAAAAAAAATATTTAATAGAAACGACTCCGCTGGGGATCGAACCCAGAATCTCTGGTTCCGTAGACCAGCGCCTTATCCATTGGGCCACGGAGTCCATTTGCGTAGACCAAGTCTCCATGCTTTTTATATAAACAAATTGATGATCTCTGGTCTGCCTTGCTAGCAAGTCTCTCGAAAGTATTTTGTTTGAAATGTTAGAAAAAGAAGGAATAATCAGTGTTATGATTTTTTTTAATAAATTAAGAAAAATTCAAAATAGATACATAGAGAGTGAATGTAGTCAGTCGTACAGGCTATTTTTGGGGTGAACCGTTTATGGCTGGGGTATTAGCAACTGCCTTCGTCTCCTTGTATGCTGCAACATGGACACCAAGGGCAGCTCGACCGGAGGGGTCAAGATTCTTAGACCATGCCGCGTCCCATTCTACCGCCTTGGCAGTACTGCACGCCACACTTGGACCTCCGGGCACTGTTGATCTCGCAGAATTCTGATCAAAATGACGAACCAAACTCATATTAGCTGGAGTCATTCACTAAAAAAACATGTGATTGTTTTGATTCGAAAAGTTTGGGAGAATAATTATTTAAATTCATAGTCATGTCTATATAGCGGCGGATTTAAAGAGGGTAGCGAGTGGAGGCGGTCGTTAGCCTTTAACCAAAGAAAATCTAGAAATTTATGTATGATTTTTCTAAATCTACAAAGTTTGAATACATCGAGTCGCCTCTCACCCAGATTCTTGAATCGACTTCCTAGTCAGGAATCATTTGCACTTGTTCGTGTCTAAGTCACATAAGCCCGACGTGCGTGCGGGTGCGGATGCGGGTCCGCGAGTATATCAATTTTCAACAAAATTGAGAGTGGGTACACCTTAATGCGCATATATATATATATATATATATATATATATATATATATATATATATATATATATATATATATATATGTTATTCGTTAATAAAATTAAACATATCTATTTAACAGAATTTAGATCATTCTTATGTCATTTACAATATAAAATTCTTAACAATATATTATATTCTAGATCTGCCTGAAGAGCTATATGCAGTGTCATTAACAAAAACACACTGCAACATATTTTACTTGACTTAATAATAAAAAAATAACTACATTCCAATCAAAAAATCACTTGGGATTAAAATAATCTGCCTGAAGAGCTATATGTTCTTCATCTTTAATAGCCTCCAAATCTCTTTCAAGAAATCTTCATATGTATTTCAATCACAGTTCTTGAATGACTTTTCATAGTCTTCATCATACCTTGTCAAGGTACGGTTGTTGTAATGAACATAAACTAATGATTCAGCTCGATCAGAATTAAGCTTGTTTCTTCTAACACTATGGATGAAACTATAGGAACTCCATACCCTTTCTGCACAAGAGCTATTTACCGTTTGAGAGAGCACTTTAATAGCAAGGCGATAGAGATGCGGAGCAACAACACCATACAAGTTCCACCAATCAATCGAGTTCATAGTTCCCCTATCTTCAATAGCTTCAGTTCTAGCAAAAACACATTGATTAGAAGTGAATTCACTAAGTTGTTTGCGAACCAATGGTGCATCTTGTGCATTTGCAAGATTTTTGATAGCATCTAAATACACTTTGCACAAAGGGGTCTGTATGAGGCTTGACTCTTTCCACGTTGCCAGGACCAAGAGTTTTAAACCAGACCTCTGAATAATAATACTGGTATAAGCACATAGGCAAGTGTATGCAATGGCAAATTCATTCTTCCCCACCTTGTCATGACCAAAGCTTCAATTTCACTACCCAATTCAAAGTGCTCAGACAATGTTCCTTTATAATACCTAGCATTTCCTCCATTCTTTTTTACACTTCACCAATTACAGCTTTGTCAGAATCACAAAAACGAATCATTTTCCAAATTGGTTTTGTGAAAGATATTACAATTTTCACATCTTTCCAGAAGTCTTCATCTAGTATAATCTTTCTAACTTCATCATGAGCTAATTTAGATCTCGATGTTCCTTTTCTAATTTCATCCCATTCATCATTAAAACCATGGCAATTGAGGAATTTCTCAAGTTATTAAGTCGCTCTATCACCACATAATGATGACCAAATCTAGTCTTCTTGACTTGAATCACTTGAAGATGAGAAAACTTTCTGAAAATATGCAACACAAAGCTATGATTTCTAATGTAATTGATAACTACTTTCACCTTGTTGTAACAAACACCAACAAAAGCTAAGGATGGGGATGATGATGTTGCAATGTCTTTCATCAAAAGACTTAATGTATGTGCCATGCAACCAGACCAAAAAACATGAGGCAACCTATCCATAACAATGTCTCCAGCCGCCTTACAATTTGATGCATTATCAGTAAGTATCTAAACAACATTATACTTCCCAACAGTTTCAATAACTTTCAATAAGATATCACTTATATAAGTAGCAGTTTTTTCATCCCCAGAAGAGTCTATGGTTGTTATAAAAATGGGCTTACCTCCACAAACGGCCAATACATTGATTAGGGGCTGATTTCGAACATTTGACCATCCATCAGAGACAATTGAGACTCCATATTCAGGCCAATCTCGCTTTAGTATTGCCAAATTATTATCTACTGTCATCTTCTCCTTGTCAAGCAAAGTGGTTCTAAATTTTTCTGAACTTGGTGCTTTGTAGCCTCTGGGAGCTTCATTAATAGCTTTTACTGCATCCATCCAAAAAGGAGACAGTGCCACATTAAAAGAAATCCCACAGCTGTAGAAGAATCTTGCAATTCTTGTATCTGTTTCATCTCTTGCGGACATCTTGAACATCTTCTTGACAACATTAGCATCAGTTCGTTGCTTTTTTTTTCAGGTGGTAGTCTCTTTTGTATTAAATATGCTTCTTTTGCGCAACTGTCCTCCAAACATGTTCCTGGCTTCTTCTTCTTCTTGTTTCAATCTTTGTCTCTCACTTGTTGATATCTTAGAGCACAAAACTATTCCTCTGACCTTCTCTCCTTCCTTCAAGCCAATCAAGTGTGCTCTAATTCGAGAATAAGACCCTGTGTATGCATCTTCTCTGCAACGAAAATTACATATCCATTTGCTCTCTTTTTTATTTCCAACTGCAGTAACATACTTCTTTAATGGAGTTGCAGTAATGTCATCACTAGTTCCAGCAGAAGTTTCTTCACCTTTGAAGACTTTCACTCATTGTTACATATCAAACCTGAAATAATTATCCTAAAATCAGTTACAGTACATTATATAGCTTACTAATTAAAGTTAGTCTTAAGAAAATATCAAACCAATCAACTACACATTTCGCACGTACATGCACTTTGGGTGCAACGAATAACATCCATATATCAAAATAGGTGGCTAATTCTTTTTTTTAATCCAGCATTGTCAAACACATTTAATTCTAACTTATAGCACAATTGAAATACATGTTTATCCGCTTGTAGCAAAATTGAAATATGTACATGTTTATCAAGAAAAACCAAATGGCAACAAAATCTTCAGCATTCCTTCATCTACATCCAACATAGAAAACACGAAGGACAAGAAAGAAATAGGAAGGAAAGACGACCGAACCAGCCGTGCATTGGAGAATATATTTACGGTTCAGTAGCAATAGGTAGAATAATATTTCGCTCTGCGCAATGGGGAAGGTTTCGAATCAGCTGTGTAATCGAAGGAGGCGGAGAGGCGGTGTACCGTGTATGGGAGTGAGTCGCGAAGTGCGAAGTACGAATTGGGTCTAGGGAAGAAGAAATTGGGTTGGGGGGAGGGGGCAGGGGGGAATTATATTAGGGTTAAATGGTTAATCGATTAACAATTTGATTTTTAATATTTGAGTGTTTGAGTCAAACATTTGACCACAAACTTTAATATTCAGTAAAATATGAAGAATTATCAAGCTTTAGTTCGTAAGTCGCGCACTTCAAAACTTTAAAGCGCGGTTTCTAACAATTAAAGTCCCGACTTCATATTCCAAAAGTCGTGAACTGTAAGAATTAAGATCGCGACTTACGTTACCTTAAGTCGTGAATTACGAAACCGTAAGTTGCGAATTAAGAAAAATTAACTCGTCTTAATGCGTCGCACGCGCACCCGATGCGTCAGATCGCGACCGTAGCGTCAGTACGTGAAGGTGGGTAGGAGAATTATGTGACTTGGGTTCGTGTATTACTGCGAATTTCAAAACATGTGGGTTTTAATATTCTCCCATTAAGTAGTGGATTTTAAGATCTTCCTCAGTTGGAATCAGTATCTCCAATTCCTCGCTCACGGATTCTAATTCTTTAATCAAAGCACCACCTGCCACAGCTTGTCCTGTTTGAGTCATATGTGCTAAAAAAGGAATATGCAGTAACTTACCTTAGGGAAAAACCGCTCAAAGATAGTTCGGTAGTGGTACCCTTCTTTTGTGGTGGAGTATTCTCAGGGTAAACAAAACTTGCGTTGGCTAGCATTGCATCCGTAACCTGTCAATCCCATACAGGAAAATCTGTAATACATGCTCCAACCGAAAATTTATCCATATAATGATTCAAGAATATGCAATATGTAGAGAGTTAGGCTACCTGTTGGTTAGCATGATCTTTCAATCCATCAATCCAACTGTATCCAACTCCATCGCTGAACTGCTCTTTCTGTCTGAATAAAATGTGCTGCACCAAGAAAAACGAATGGCTCAAGGAGAATGTCTTGTTGTTCTAATGGAAATTAACTAGAAAAGAACAAAGTTGTAAATGTTAAAGTAAAGAGTGCTATCGAAAAACAGCACAAACCTTGGGCAAATATGGGTGTTGCTCATCATCAAAGGCATTGCGCAAAATCCATTTTTCAATTCTTCCAAGGTCAGGTTTTATCTGTTATTTCAGGCAAACAAAGTCTTCATGGAAAATTTAACAGACTGTGAATCAATCAAAACATTATTGTTGGTAGATATCTTGTGAACTTTCATCTGTGACTAGAATTACAGGTTCACCTGAGACAAACATAAAATTAACATCAATTGATCTGCGCAGCAGAAATTCTGATATTTCTGGTTCAATCCCCCTCCCTCCACCAATTCAATGTTTTGGGTGATTTTGGGTTATGTCAATCAGAATTCTAAATTATTAAGCAAAAAGTTCAAATTTTTAAATCAACTTTAAACTTCACTCTCGAGATTAGAATATCATGATATAAGTTCTGAAGTCAAAACTAATGGCGAGATATGTTATATACTGCGTACGGGTTTCCTCTTTTGTCAAATATAAATAACACTGGAGAAGGAAAATCGAGACAGTGGTTCTTAACTTCAATTTGTTGGTTTTTGAGCTGGTTTTTGGGCTTCGATTTTCAGAAGAGGCGTTATCTCAGATTTGTAATCAACAAAAATCCTTGTCTTGTTTTATAGTCAACAAAAAACCTTCTCTCATTATACTGTAAGCTCAAGTAATTCGTCATGCTAGCATATAGAGTGTACCGAAGTGGATTGCCAAGTTTTGAAGTAGTTCACACCCCATACTGAGATAGGCTAGGTAGTGAAAGTACCCAAAGTTAAGTTCCTGGATTTCTTTGAACCAATTTTAGCGAGCATATTAACTTGTCCCCATGGGCAAAAAGTTTGATTATTGTCATGACTATAGTTGAAGCAGTAAAGATTGAGAGATCACACAGTTCACCATTTTCCATTCTGGGTCGATACCCATGGCAACATTGATAAATTCCTTATCTAAGAAGGGCACACGAGCTTCAACACCCCATGCCGAAGTTGCTTTGTTGGCTCTCAAACAGTCGTATAGATGAAGTGCTTTGATCTGGAACAAAATTTAGAAAAAAAAACAGGCATCATACTCAGAAGTAATGATTAAAAGCATATCAAGACTTACCTGTCATATTTGAAAATTCTTCCTAGAAGTAATGATTAAAGCCTTATCAAGTCAATGATATTATCCTTTTGGTTTTACGTAAAACATGTTATGGCAAAGTACCTTAGCACATGTTTCCTTGTGTAGCTCCTCCTTGTTGGGTGCCTTGTGAAAATACAAATAACCACCAAAAATCTCATCAAAACCTTCACCAGAAAGAACCATTTTTACTCCCAGAGATTTTATTTTTCTGGAAATGAGAAACATTGGAGTACTGGCTCTGATAGTAGTCACATCATATGTTTCGGTATGATAGACAACCTCCTCTAATGCATCTATTCCTTCCTGATTTGACAAAATAATTAAAAAGAGAATATGATAAAAAGTGACGATGGTGAAAAATAAAGAGTAATTCGATACTAGCTGAAGGGTAATTTATTTATGTAATTTTTTTCTTTTAACTTTTCACCGTACGTTCAACCACGGTTACTTGTTATCACTTTTTAGTTTCACCTTCTATTTTCCGTACAAATTTTGGGGGAACGCTTTTACATTCTAATCGTTCAAACAAAATTTGTAACACTCATATTCGATTTTTTCACTGCTCAATCCCACATCCCCACCACGGCACCACCGTCATCCACAACAAAATATCTCATTTTCTTCCTAGCATTCTCAAACAAGATTTTTCTTGAAAATGTTAGTTGTAAAGTTTATTGGGAATCAGTTTTTGTTCCTCAGACAAATTCCTAAGACATCGTTCACAAGAATCTGTTTTTGTTCCTCATAGTCATTCCCACACAAGATTCATTGTGATTGTATTTGCCTCGAAGAAAAAACCTCTAAAAGGTATATAGAATTAAGGAAACATAAGTGTGACTAATTTATGGGGGCGACCGAGAAGAGTGGGATGGGGCGATGGAGCGACTGAAATGTGACCATCATATCAATCTCCACCTCACCCTAAAATAAGTTGTGAGCCCTTACCATAATGCGATGTTAAGGATAATTTGGAATCGAAATATTGTTTCTTCGACACTTGGGGTCTCAAGTTCACCTGTATTCAAATAATAAATATATTTTATTGTGAGTTGAGTGGAGAGTGAGTTGGGCGAAGCAGGCGATCGGGACACGAGTGGGGCCGATCGGGACACGGGTGGGGGGAGACCGGGAACACTGAGGAGCGACAAATACATGTGGGGGCAACAGGGTTGTGCGAAGTGTGCGAGTGAGTGGGGGCGACCGGGACATGGGTGGGACACAACCGAGAACACTTAGGGACGACAGATACATGTGGGGGCGACCGGGAATCTGTGCGAAGTTTGCGAGTGAGCTGCACGAATTGAAAATTATAAACCAAGTTTAAGAGAAAAAAACTAATAGCAGCCGGATCTTTTCACCAGCCATGATGGATGTGGTTCGAAATGGAGAATCTTTTCACAAGCAAAGGATTGGCCGGCGAAATGGAGTCCCGAACTTCTTTTTTTTGTAGGATTCTGTACAGAAGATGGTGGTTTTGAAATGGAAGTGGTTTGATTTGGCAGCGGTTTCGTCCGATTTTTTACAGAATGGTTTGGAGAATGGCGATGGTGCCATGGTGGGATGTGGGATTGAGTAGTGAAAAATCGAAAATGGGTGTTACAAGATTTGTTTGAACGATTAGAATGTAAAAGCTTTCCTCCCCAAAATTTATACAGAAAATAGAAGGTGAAAATAAAAAAGTTATAAAAAGTAACTGTGGTTGAACGTATACTGAAAAGTTAAAAAGAAAAAATTTACATAAATAAATTAATAATTTGGACACATGCGCAAGAAGTAAGGGTTAGAGCATTACCTTCGGCTAGCATTGAGTTAGCCCAAAATAAATTATTCAACATCGATATAATAAAGGTAAGGTACCTACACAGTAAAATGAAACTCATGATGACGAGTTCCCAGATAGTCTGCCACTTCTCTGGATGCATCCAAATCAGGAGAACCCTGAAAAGAGAAAAAAAAAAAACAAAATTAGTAGTATACAGGGACAATTTACATAGAATTGTAACTATACCCGTTAACGAATAGCAACGAAGGTTGAGAAATAATGTTGATTGATATACAGGATTAAGTGAATATGAGCAGGATAGATTGCTTTGACCATCATTATACAAAAAAAAGTACAGATTTAACACAAAATTGTGTATCAACCTGACAACAAGATGCCAAATCTTAATTGATAACAAGGCCATGTACCAAGAAAAATGTCGGCAAAATATACTATTTTTGTTCTCATACATATTTTTTATATTTTGTGGTATGTCTGTGCTCTGTCCATCCCCTGTCATACAATGGAAGTTTATGCTGAGTAGTGGTCGGCATATATGTTTATACATTACGTATAAATTTAAACAAAATGCAGCAAATAAAGATCACAAAATTTCTTGGAGGAAGGGCATAATTACGCTGAAACATAGAGGTTTCCAAGTTAACATCAAGAAGTGCAACGCAGAAGTCTGAATAGGAGATGTTCCGATTATTCTTTTCATTCTTCGTCACAAATGAATGAATAAAAAATGGTAAATTCTCCTTTGCACAAGGAGCAAATAGGGAGTCACAGCCACTGAGGTGCAGAACATACTTTGCAAGAAAACTGCACCAACAACTGGAAACAATGACTTTTAGTAAAGTTTATTACCTTTAACCCAATGCAAAAGGTATGCAATTGTGATCCCCACTGGCAGGCTGCTTCAGAATCAACCAAATACCGGGAAGCCACCGAAGCAACAAGCGATGAGTCCAATCCACCAGATAAAAGTACACCAAAGGGTACATCCGTCATGAGTCTCTTCACAACAGCCTTCAACGTAGCAAGAGCATAAGAAAGTGTAATTTAAGAAAGTATCATAGTATACAAAGATTTGGCAGATTCACAATCTCAAGGAAAATCATTTCACAGGATTCATTACAATAGGTGATGCCAAATGAATATGCTTAAGAGATATTTCCAAATTAATCTGTATGCTTTTGAAGGAGAAAATGAATGAAACTTGAAATCATATGAATATAACATACATTGCATCAAGCATAATGAAGATGAGTCTATAATTAAGCCAATGAGGAACAAAAAAGGAAATTACACAAGATAAATAAGTAAGAGTTACAATGGTAAAATTATGGGTTGGTAAACTGTAAAAGAGAAGGAAAGCATTTATCAGACTAGAGGTGCAGAGTGGCTAGGAAGAAAGTACTGGCGAACGGAAGAAAAAGGATAAGGAGGGACTGAAAAGAAGAGAAAGTCAATCGATTCAAATCATACGCACAAGAAAGTAAGACTCCACTATTCAGATTTGGAAGAAAGCAAAGAATAAAGAAACGCAAGGGAAGACAAACATTGGTCGGTAACTTTCTAGATAACCACAGACCACATCTGATGGTTAAGGCACAAGAATGTATTACACAACAGTCAATTGGCAACATAATTGATCAAGCTAACCTTCTCAAAGGCCTTGCGCAGTAATAGGGCCTCATAAGGAGCCAAAGGTATTTGTTCTGAATACCATGGTGGGTTGTACCACCTTCTGAGCCCTCCTGTTGCCATTATTATATATTAGGATAGGCAGCAGTAAATATATTTGAAAGCAGACTGATTTAGAACAGAGAAAATTCTGGCATTCAAAAACATGTTTAGCAAGCTTCTTCTTCAGATAATGAACAAGTTATCAGTTCTATCATAATCAACTTCAATACCCAGATTCTTAGTTAAAAATATATTTTACAGCTCCAGTATCATGCAAGAGAAAAGAAACTTTATTTTTTCATTAACTTATCTCGCATTAGTAGTAAAAAAAAATTCAAGATCACATAAAAATTAGTTAGATTAATGGGTTTAATGTCTTGTAAGCGAGAAAACACCTTATCTGGTAAACCAGATATAACAGATTGATAACTATACTCTTTTCTTCTGGATGAGCATGACTCAACAGTATATAACTTAAACCTTCTATTACAAAAGATGAGATATGGAAAAACTCCTATTGTAAAATTCATGTTAAATTTGAAGAAACTAATGTAGTATTTATACAAATAAAAAAAACCAAGAAACCTAGTTTAAACAATCTCTTTAACTTTAAACTTATATCCTTATCTCCTAATCTAATATCTCTAATAAATAATAAAGATAAAATAGTATCGGATATGATAGTTCTCTCCAACACCTTCATATATTAGGAGTTCCTTCTGATTTTTCTTTGAGCAAATACACCCAACACACTCATGTATGATCATCAATGAATGTAATGAACTAACGTGACCCCGAATTGGTGTGGACACGAGAAGGCCCCCAGATGTCACTATGAATAGTGAGAATGGGCGGCTAGATTTATATGGTTTAGATGGGAAGATAGAATGTTTGTGTTTAGCTAACTGACATACTTCACAAGAGAAAAAACTTGGATTTTATTACCAAACAAAGATGGAATAAATGTCTCAAATACTGAAAATCCAAATGCCATAATCTACAGTGCCATAGCATAATCAAAGCCTGATTCGAGGAGGCAAAAGAATCAACAGTGACTTGAAAAACTTGTGGATCCGTAACAGGGACATCAATAAAGTGATAAAGACCGCCCTCAGCTCTAGCATTGCCAATCGTCTTCCCTGAACCCAGCTCTTGAAATATACAACAAGATGCAGAGAATTTAGCAATGCAGTTGTGAGTTTTGGTTAACATACTAATCCATAACAGATTGCATGTTAATTTTGGGACATGAAGCACTGCTTGAAGTGTTAAGCAAAAATTTGTATGGAACTTTTCCCAGCCACAATGGATAATGAACCATCCGCTATCGTACCTTGAGATTGCCAGGACAAGGTGCATATGAACAAAATAATGTTGGGCTACCTGTCATATGGTCAGATGTGCCTGAATCAAGGATCCAGGAACTCGCAGCCTCCGTCGAAGCACGAAGAGCAGTATGAATAGTACCTGAATCAGCCAAAGAGCAAGCGACAGTATGAGGCGTGGAGACAGATAAATGTAGCAGTCGTTGCAACTGTTCCAATTGTTCTCGACTGAGGGAGGCATTCACATTGTCAGATGAAACGGGAGGTAGAGATTCAGTGGGTGCCACAGATGTTTGGTAACCTTTTCCCTCATTTCTTTTGTTACGTGGCTTTCAATTGGCAGGTTTGACATGTAATTTCCAGCAATTGGCCTGAGTGTGGTATGGGCGATGGCAAAATTCACACTTAACAGGTTCATCATTTGGGGTGAATTTTGTCGAACCATTCTGTTTTGGTGGCCAAGTAGTGGGACCCTTTTGAAGCCAAAGAGGGAGCATTGCCGAGCATAACTCGGCGTCTATTTTCCTCTCAGCGAACCTCGGAGAATACCTTACGAATCATGGGGAGGCTACCACGGCCAAGAATCCTGCCCCGTAATTCATCCAAATCCTTGTTAAGGCCTGTTAAAAAGTCGTAAATTCTCTCATTTTCAACAAATTTCCAGAACTTGGTATTCACCTCTGATTCACCCCAATCACCTATATAAAATTGATCCAATTCCTGCCAAAGGTTGTCCACCAGCGTGAAATAATCGGTAACATAAAGGCTTCCTTGTTTAGATTCACGAAGTTTGGTTTATAACTCAAAAACATGCGAACAATTGCCTAGATCAGAATAAGTGTCTGTTACAGTATCCCAAATTGATTTCGCAGTGCGGAGGAACAAGAATATGGCTGATACGAGGCTCCATCGAATTGATCAACCAAGTCATAACAACAGAATTTTCGAGTTCCCAGGTAGAACCACCTGAATCTCCTTCGGCTCGGCCGTGTTTTTTCCCCAGAAATATAGCCCATCTTTCCTCGTCCACGAATAACAATGATGACGGATTGAGACCACTGTACAAAATTTCTGGAATTTAATTATGGTTGGTGATCTGTAAGAAGAAGAATCAAAATTAATACTGTGCTGAGATGGAGGAACTGGAGGTAGCGTCTTTGTGGAATCCTCATAAGCCATCTTTTTTTTAATTTTGTATTGTTTTGAGCAAAAAAAAAATGGGATGAGGAAATACACACGATCGCGTAGGACACACCGGGAAGAATCGCAGGCGGAATTCGCAATTGCCCGTGTGTGAGAGTCGATCAGGTATGGCAGTGAAGAAAGACGCACGATCGCGTATGGCACACCGGGAAGAATCGCAGGCAGAGTCGCAATTGCCCAGGTGTGAGGGTCAATCAGTTATGGCAAGGAAGAAAAAAATGATAATGGTGGAAACGTATCTAGAAGAGACAATCGTGAGGAAGAGGAAAGCGAAGACGTTCTCATCGTCTGGCTCCTGATACCATGTTACAAAGATGAGATATGGAAAAACTCCCTATCGTAAAATTCATGTTAAATCTGAAGAGACTAATGTAGTATTTATACAAATAAAAAAAACCAAGAAACCTAGTTTAAACAATCTCTTTAACTTTAAACTTATATCCTTATCTCATAATCTAATATCTCTAATAAATAATAAAGATAAAATAGTATCTGATATGATAGTTATCTCCAACACCTTCATATATTAGTCAACAATAAATTTAATGACCACATCAGCAGAAAGAAAGTTGGATGTTTAAGTTACATTGGGAAAAAAGACAAATTAAATTACCCTCTGGGGATTTCAAGTTCATTTAGCATACTACTTTTGCTTGAATAGATATGTCCTGGAAGGAAAGACATGAATCAGTTCACAATCATCACTTAAAGCTTTCATCTCCGAAGCGAAACCATATTGACCCCTGACGAGTGAAGCATTTTAGTTCAGCAAAAACCTTGTAGCGAGATAAACAAGACGATTTTCATATGAAAGGGTTAGGATTAATGAAAGGGTTAGGATTTAATCCAGAGGAGTGATCCACGCATCTAAAGAGCATCATAACATGCAACATTCAAAGCATAAGAAAGAGAATGGTGCCATACTGTTGCTGCATACCTAGTTACACAACTATGGGATTATTGCATAGAATCACATCCAAAGATTTTTTTATGCAGGGATAAAAAGGTCACATACCATCAAGACCCAGCCTATGTAAAGGGGAGTAATACCAATTGCATCACGAGCAGCACAAATGCAAACATGCCATCCAACATGTAAACAAAATCCTCACCATATTCCTCATACTGGAAAAAAAAATTGATTCAAAATGTATAAGAAACTGGTTTAAGAGGCAACCAGTTTACCTCATTTAATTCCTAATGTTTTTCAAGGAATTACTCAGGAACAATAAATAAAATTGTTATATGTTATTATGAAGACTTCTATGTTGGACGGTGGTTGCTTAGGTGGCTCCTTCCAGAAGATGTATTGTTGCTATGGTGGCTTGGACGGTGGACGGTGGAAGGTGGCACACCATAGAATACAACAATGGTAGGAAGAAAAGTTGGAATCAACTTGTTCACCGAAGGGTTTCTACGCCTATATAAACTCATCATCTCTCACTTCTGAAATTCATCCCTCAATCTGAAATTACTTCTCAATATTAATGTGAAGACTCCAAATTTTGCCTTGCCCCAAATCATGTTATTCATTCAATGGATTTGTCCAAATCTTGTCATTCAATGATATTAAGTGTTAACACAAATCTTGCCACCATCAAATCCCATTCAACCACCATTCAATCACATTCAATACAATATAATGACATTTAATGGCTTACTTAAATCATGCCATTAGATTGCCTAAGTTTGTAATTTTAATAAATTCTTCTACCTTACCCATTGATTATCACATTCATTACTTACTCAATTATGAAATGTCATGACCACTCAATTTGCCTATTCAAGTGCATTTTTCCAATCTTGATTAGTCATTCATCTCCTTGCTAAAATTTTAAACTAAATGGCTAGGATTTATGATCAACTTAAATGTCTCTAAATCATGCTCCTAAACTAAAGATGATGACTCCATATGTTCATCCCATTAATGACCCCAACTCATGACCCATCAATCCTCCCCACTTAATTGCCTCCCATTGATGACCCCAACTCATGCCCCTCAATCCTCCCTACTTAATTGCCTCCCAATTACATTAATAACATCCACTTCATCATTCCATTAAAGTCTTGCCATTAGGAGCCAAAGTAAAGGACCTAAATTGGAGTACACCTCCCCATATTAGAATCACACTACATCTTGCCAAGAAAACACTACTCTACACTTAGCATTTTTCAAGAATCATACACTACGCACACACACAAATATTTCGAAAACTTACAAGGAAGAGAGGAGGAGATTTTCACCATTTCATTTTTGAAAAATCATAAGTATGTTTTGAAACTCAATCGATTATGTGAATTATGTTGAAACTATGAAATTATGATGTTTTGATGAAAATTATATTTTTGAAGCACTTTAAATATCGAAATCCAATTGGTGGGAACTCTGAGTTCTGTTTCTGTTTCTGACCCTGATGCGGTGGGATTATAACCGACATTCTGACCTGATACGGTGGTTAACCGTTGTTCTGGAAAGTCCAGACCCTTTATTCGTGGGTGATACGATGATCTGACCTTATCTCTAGGAGGGTTAAGTCTAGAGAACTGATATAAGTACCATGAGGAAATTAGAGGATTTAATGTGCTTTACGTATATGACAAATATTTCTGATACGACATGTTCTGTTCTGGCTCTGATTAGAGCAACTCTGTTAAGTTTATGTTTCAGTATTCATATCAGTTTATGCTCCGATTATGATATATGTTTTGGAAAAATTATGAAAAAAGTTTTATATTGTCACATCGATTGGCCCCCGCTTGCTGGGTGTTTTTCCAAACACTCACCCCCTTACCTCCCCTCCCAGACAAAGTCGAAGGAGAAGAGATCGAGGAAGAAAGAGAAGAACAATTCTAGGGATGGTGATCCATGAGGAGTCTTCAAGAAGATTTACTATATTTATTTACGCTTCCGCAACTTTTATTAAATTCGAGACAATTGTATTTCGTATTTGCAATTGTATTGACAATTTATTGATTTTGGAATAAATAGACTTGTTTTATCATAGATCTGTACACGAGGCTTGTTGTATCCGAATATCATGTTTGGATTCAACGCCGGTGTTATCGACCCCGGTCTCGGGGCGTGACATTTTAGTGGTATCAGAGCAAAACCAGGTTCCGTGATCCAGCTGGGAAAAGATTTTTGGTTGATATAAATCAACCGAATTAAAAATCTTGGATCAAACAGACCAACTGATTAAATCAAAAATCAGTCGGGAGGCCGAAATAACAATCTGGAAATATTATTTTTTTTTAAAAAAAAAAAATCGAAACCCTAGATATATGGTCATCACCGCTGCCACCTCGCCACCACCGGAAAAACGACGGCCGACCATCGACCTAAAGCGCCTCCACCGGACGATCTCACGTCCAAATTATCAGCCCCAACGGACCTAGCCTTCCTGGTCAATTTCGTCGCTGAAGATCCACGCCTGGAGAGTTTTCTACCGCTCCTGTTTCCAGTACTTTCGAAGGTCGATTGACAAGTCCAATTTGATTTCGGCGAGGAACGAGCATAGATGAACAATAGCCCTCAACGAATTCCAAAATTCAGGCACCAATCATCTTTCGAATTTTTGCCCAAGAACCCTAATTTTCAAAAAATTCCAAATTCGATTAATCAATCAATCCGAACACCATTTCGAAATTAAATCTGGGTTTTTAATCATTGAAACACGTCGATCCAAAGCCCTCTATTTTATTGAATTCATAAGCGACGTAAGACGATCAATTTCAAGGCGAACTTCACGCCTCAGGAACCCTAAAATCCGAAACTTTGGCTCTCGATTTCCGCAATCACCCGAACACAAATTTCAAATTAATTTCGGGTTAATGATCCAATCATCATCCATAATAAAAGCCCTATGACATTATTGAGTCACAAACAAAGGAAAGGCGTCAATTGCGGATCACGCTTTGCACCCTAAGAACCCTAACTACGCGAAAATTTAGCCATCGATTTTCCCATTCTGAAAATTCGGGAGTAATAATCGAATTATCATCCTTGACAAAAGCCCTCAACTAAATTCGAACCCTAGCTGCGGAATTATTGCAAATTGTAAATCTAATATCCTTTGGTGAGAACCCTAAACTTTCGAAATTCCCATATTTGATTTCTCAATCAATCCAAACACCATTTCCAAATTACTTCTGGGTTATTAATCCCGTTAGCATTTCAATCCAAAGCCCTATGAAAATTTTGAATTCCAATAATTGAACATTGAGTAATTTCGAATCGAAATTGCTCCCCAAGAACCCTAATGGGCGAAAAATTTCACTACCGATTTTATCCATCATTCGAACACTAAAATCCAATTAATTTTAGGATCTCACTTGAAATCATGCCAAAAATAAAAGCCCCCTTCTAATTTTAAATTCCAATCGACGATTCATGACGAAATTCAAAACACTAATTCCAGCCTTATGAACTCTAAAAAAAAAAAATCAAAATAATTTTCGTGATTCCCTCATATTATTAACCCTTACAATTTTAATATATAAATTATTACTTTAAGTTTTTAATTGGACAAAACTCTCTCCTTAATTGAGATTAGGTGATGTCGAACCGAGCACAGACTACTAGGATCCGTCGTTTGGGGCAGGAGATGGAACAATCCAAGGAGTCCATAGCAGAGCTTCTAGAATTTATGGACCATTTGCACGGAGAGAAACAACGGTTTGCCTATTATGATAATCAAACTGAGGAAGTTGTCAACGGAGCTAAATAGGAGATCACGAGGCTCACCGATCTCCGTAGAGTTGATATTGATAGAATTCAAACCATGGCAAACCAAAGTGAGAACCTCCGGCAGGAATACGATACCGGTCGAGTGCTAAGAGAGGCTAGGATTATTGCCCTCGAGATGCAAATCGAAGAGCTCACCGAGATGAACCATGGGTGTTGCACGATCTCGAAGAGCTGCATGGATCCTCAACAACATGCAAGAGGAGGAAAACCCCGAGATAGACCCAATAGAAGAAGATGATGAGGAGGAATTCGGAGATAGGGACATTATCGATTAGTTTAAAATATGTATGTTAATAAAATATTACATATTGCAATTTAATAAGAATATTAAGAATCTTTAGTATTTTATTAATTTCATTTGAATTAATTGGAAACCTTGTTCAACTATCAATAAAATTATTTTATTCAAAGTTGTCTCCATTTTGTCTATCTCGAACATACGCTCGTTATAACATTGCACAACAATCTTAGAGAGTTACGAATTTGTAGGAAATGGCCGGTCGACCTATTCGTAACAATCGAAACCCCAGCTACGCAGTTCTTCCTAACACAAATGAGGAGAGAATGGATGGAGACCAGAATCCTCCACCTCCTCAACCCCCGAGGGTGGGTCTGAGCCGCGAAGACTTGATGGCAATAGCCACCATTGTGGCTACAACACTACAAGGCATGGGTAACCCTGCTAACAACCAGCCACAACCGCATCCTGCCTCACCTCCACAAGGAGTCAAGTACCATTATGGGTCTCTTCGTAAGAACAGGGTTCCGACATTTGATGGCAACCCATATCCCGAAATGGCTCAGAATTGGCTTAAGCAAATAGAAATCACCATAGACTGCTGGAAGTACCTGAAAACATCAAGGTTGAAATCACAACATCATTTCTCATTGATCAGGCGGGTAAATGGTGGGAAAACGTGTCACCATTGATGGCGAAAACGGGACCAATCACTTGGCAAAGGTTCCGAAACACATTCCTAAAGCAATATTTCCCAGCAGCCGTGCAAATTCAGAAGCTGAGAGAGTTCGAGCACTTGATACAGACTACTGACATGTCGGTGGTAGAATATACCTCAAAGTTCAACTCTCTAGGAACTTATGCGCCAACCATTATGGCAGATGAGACCCTGAAACTACATCGCTTCAGGAATGGGTTAAACAGTAGTATCCAATCTGCCCTCGCAATCTATGAAACCACAAACTTTGGAGACTTAATGGGAGCAGCCATCAGGGCTGAAGCTGATATACGACGTCGTGAAGAGGAATTTAAGCGCAAGCGACCTCCCCTTAGCCAACACGCCGCCATTGGTCAGGATTTCAAACGACCAAACCAATCCAATAATCAGCAAGAGGGACGCATATCCGCCCCATTCAATCAAAGGATTCCAAAATGTCGGACTTGTGACTTCGCACACACCGGTGAATGTCATAGAAAGACTGGAGCTTACTTTCGATGTGGGAAGTTCGGACATAGAATTGCCGATTGTCCTGAAGTCGAGAAAATGAGGACAAGTTCAGGAAATAGTGCCCCTCCAAACAAGCCAATGGTGAACAAACCAAATGCTCGGCTCTATGCCATAACCCAAGAGAAAACAGAGGCCATGAACGAAGCCGTGGCAGGTACCATTTTATTAAACAAATTTCCAGAATATGCATTGCTTGATTGTGGTGTCACGCATTCATTATATCCAAGTGGTTCTGAGGAACTAGCACTTAAGCCATATACACCCTTATCTTTTCTAAGGTCAAATTGACTCAAGTTTCGAGGACGAAACTTTCAATAAGGAGGGAGGGATGTGAAGACCCCAAATTTTGCCTTGCCCCAAATCATGTTAGTCATTCAATGGACTTGCCCAAATCTTGTCATTCAATGATATTAAGTGCTTAACACAAATCTTGCCACCATCAAATCCCATTCAACCACCATTCAATCACATTCAATACAATATAATGACATTTAATGGCTTACTTAAATCATGCCATTAGATTGCCTAAGTTTGTAATTTTAATAAATTCTTCTACCTTACCCATTGATTATCACATTCATTACTTACTCAATTATGAAATGTCATGACCACTCAATTTGCCTATTCAAGTGCATTTTTCCAATCTTGATTAGTCATTCATCTCCTTGCTAAAATTTTAAACTAAATGGCTAGGATTTATGATCAACTTAAATGTCTCTAAATCATGCTCCTAAACTAAAGATGATGACTCCATATGTTCATCCCATTAATGACCCCAACTCATGACCCATCAATCCTCCCCACTTAATTGCCTCCCATTGATGACCCCAACTCATGCCCCTCAATCCTCCCTACTTAATTGCCTCCCAATTACATTAATAACATCCACTCATCATTCCATTAAAGTCTTGCCATTAGGAGCCAAAGTAAAGGACCGAAATTGGAGTACACCTCCCCATATTAGAATCACACTACATCTTGCCAAGAAAAGACTACTCTACACTTAGCATTTTTCAAGAATCATACACTACACACACACACATAAATATTTTGAAAACTTACAAGGAAGAGAGGAGGAGATTTTCACCATTTTCTCAACCCGAATACCATCTCAACGTGCTTCGACAGTAAGTGGGCTCTTGTTATATATCCATTTCGTTTTCGAAAAATCATAAGTATGTTTTGAAACTCAATCGATTATGTGAATTATGTTGAAACTATGAAATTATGATGTTTTGATGAAAATTATATTTTTGAAGCACTTTAAATATCGAAATCCAATTGGTGGGAACTCTGAGTTCTGTTTCTGTTTCTGACCCTGATGCGGTGGGATTATAACCGACATTCTGACCTGATACGTTGGTTAACCGTTGTTCTGGAAAGTCCAGACCCTTTATTCGTGGGTGATCCGATGTTCTGACCTTATCTCTAGGAGGGTTAAGTCTAGAGAACTAATATCAGTACCATGAGGAAATTAGAGGATTTAATGTGCTTTACGTATATGACAAATATTTCTGATATGACATGTTATGTTCTGGCTCTGATTAGAGCAACTCTGTTAAGTTTATGCTTCAGTATTCATATCAATTTATGCTCCGATTATGATATATGTTTTGGAAAAATTATGAAAAAAGTTTTATATTGTCACATCGATTGGCCCCCGCTTGCTGGGTGTTTTTCCAAACACTCACCCCCTTACCTCCCCTCCCAGACAAAGTCGAAGGAGAAGAGATCGAGGAAGAAAGAGAAGAACAATTCTAGGGATGGTGATCCATGAGGAGTCTTCAAGAAGATTTACTATATTTATTTACGCTTCCGCAACTTTTATTAAATTCGAGACAATTGTATTTCGTATTTGCAATTGTATTGACAATTTATTGATTTTGGAATAAATAAGACTGGTTTTATCATAGATCTGTACACAAGGCTTGTTGTATCCGAATATCATGTTTGGATTCAACGCCGGTGTTATCGACCCCGGTCTCGGGGCGTGACAATTAAGCTATTAAAGCTTCTGTATCTGTTTCTGTGAGTTGTGAGGTGATCCTGGAGAGTTTGTAATTCTCGTCAAAAATTTCCAATAAATTGTGTTTGTCTCCCGTGGACATAGGCAATTGCCGAACCACGTAAATATTTGTGTTCTTGTATATGTGTATGATGTTTACACTTTATTTTGGGTATTCTGGCACAACAATTGGTATCAGAGCCATGTGTTCGTGAAAATGCCCGAAAATTGAAAGTGTCCGAAATTGATTTCTGATCATACTACTAGATTCGTCTCGTCGACTGGAGTCCGGAACAATTTTCGGTTCGCAATTTCGACTTCCGAGTCAACGGGAAACTAAATTTAAAGTTTTTGAAATATTCTGAAAATTTTTCCAAGGCCTGTACGTACATGCATGTTGGAGAAGAAAGGATCCGATCCAACTTCATAATCGGATCCGGGTCGACCCAAAAAGCGGCTAGACGAACTAGCCACCCCGATTCAAGGCCCGAAACTACCGACCCAGCCCGAACCGGGCCCGGCACTCCGATCCAGCTAAACCAAATTGAACCAGCTGGTTCGACCAAACCGGCTCTGAACCGGTCCAGACCAGTCCAAAAATGAAATAGCCAGTTTTTGCTCGTTTTACGTCCGATTTTGTTGATCCAAGACTGGTTTCCTACTATTTCGACCCTTTCGGACGCAACAGTAGCATTGGTTTCTGCTAAAAAGCTACCCAAAAGGTCGAAGTAATGGATGAAGAAGCATCCACTAGTGGTTCAGTGCGACGAACCATGTTATCCAATGCGAAGTTCGAGGTGGAGAAATTTGATGGTACCAACAACTTTGGCATGTGGCAATGTGAAGTATTAGATCTCTTATTCCGTGAGGGATCTAATATAGCTTTGGAGTCTAAAACCAAGGACATGTCACCTGAGGATTGGAACTATGTCAACCGGCAAGCTTGCGGGACAATCCGGCTTTGCTTATCCAAGGAGCAGAAGTATTTTGTCATGAAAGAGACGTCCGCAACGAGTCTCTAGAAGAAGCTGGAGGACAAATACATGACGAAAAGCATAGAGAACCGACTCTATCTGAAAAAGAAGCTTTTTCATTTTCAGTATAAGAAAGGTACGCCAATGATTGAGCATCTTGATAATTTCAACAAAATTATTGCCGATCTGCAAAATCTGGAGGTTGAAGTTCAAGATGAAGATATGGCGTTATTATTGTTAAATTCCCTGCCTGAATCTTTTAATCATCTGACCACGACTTTGTTATACGGCAAAGACGATGTCAAATTCATGGATGTTTCAAATGCGTTGGTAAACAATGAATATCGGAGGAAAGACCAGTATGATCATAGAGATACCACGTCTGAAGCACTGATGGTATCCAGAAGGAGAAATAACAACATAAAATCTGTAAAGGGACGAGGCAAATCCAGATCAAAGTCCAGAGGAGAATCAACAAGGAGACGTCCTGCAAAGGATGAATGTGCCTATTGTCATCAGAAAGTGCACTGGAAGAAGGATTGTACTAACAAGGATAAGTCAAATGCGAATGTGGCACAACAAAATTCTAACAATGAAGATGATTCGGCATGCTCGGTTTCATCATCTTCATTTAATTCATCTGATAGATGGATTCTGGATTCTGGTTGTTCTTATCATATGTGTCCACATCGCCTGTGGTTCTCAGACTTCGAAGATATAAATGGTGGAGTTGTTCTCATGGGCAATGATAATGCCTGTCAGACAAAAGGCATCGGTATAGTACGCTTGAAGATGCACGACGGTACGAGCAAACAACTTACAGAGGTAAGATATGTTCCTGATCTGAAGAAGAATCTGATCTCACTTGGAGTCCTTGAGTCCAATGGATACAAGATAACCAAGGAGGGCGAAATTCTAAAAGTTGTACGAGGTGCACTCTTAGAGATGAAAGGTACTCGAGAAAGAAATCTATATTTTCTGGATGGTCACACATTTTTTGGGAGAGCTGCAGTCTCCACTAGCACTGAAGAGGATTCACTTGATACCTCACGGCTCTGGCATATGCGCTTGGGACATGCCAGTGAGAAGGCTTTGCAAAATTTAGTGAATCGAGGTGTTCTGAAAGGTGCCAAAAGTGGGAAACTTGACTTCTGTGAACATTGTTTCTTGGGCAAGCAGACACGTGTCAAGTTTGGTACCGTTATCCATCGTACCAAAGGAATATTGGACTATGTGCACACCGACGTTTGGGGACCTTCTCAGAACGCTTCATTGGGAGGTAAACGTTGGTTCGTTACTTTTATAGATGATTTCTCGAGATATGTCTGGGTTTATACTATGAATCATAAGGATGAAGTTCTGGATATCTTCCTCAACTGGAAGAAGATGATTGAAACCCAGACCGGAAGAAAGATAAAGAGGCTCAGATCTGATAATGGTGGAGAATACAAGTCAGACCCATTTCAGAAAACCTGCCAGATAGAAGGGATAGTCAGACATTTCACCGTACCAAGCACGCCACAGCAAAATGGTGTAGCAGAACGGATGAATCGTACTCTGATTGATAAAGTCCGCTCCATGTTATCCCAATCTAGACTGAGCAAGACATTCTGGGCTGAAGCCTTGTCATATGCCTCTTATATCATCATCAGGCTACCAACATCTGCACTAGACGGAAAAACCATGGTCAGGACGACTCGTTTCTGATTATGATTCTCTGCATATATTTAGGTGTCCAGCATACTTTCACGTCAGAAAATCAAAGTTGGAACCTAGAGCCGAGAAAGCTGTTTTCATGGGCTTTAGTGAAGGAGTTAAAGCATTCCGTCTATGGAACCCCGAGTCAAAGAAGATTGTCTTGAGCCGAGACGTTACCTTTGACAAATCAGTAATGCTGAAACAGAAAGAGTCAGAGATAGAGAACCAAGATCCAAGTTCTCAGTTGCAGGTGGAGTTCGAGATTCCCACAACTCCAGACCAACCTGTTCAGATTGATGATCATTTTAAAGAAGACTCTGACGATCATATTGATGACTCTGTTCAAACGGAGGTACCAGATTCAGCATCAGTACCTGATTCTATTGCTACCAGTAAACCAAAGAGACTTATCCGGAAACCTGCTCGGTTTACTGATATGGCAGCGTTCGCTCTTCCAATTGATCAAGATGGTCTACAAAGAAGCTATGTATAGTACAGAAAAGGCCATGTGGAAGACGACGATGGATGAAGAAATGAAATCGCTTTATCAAAATAAAACATGGAAGCTGATTCCACTTCCTAAGGAAAGAAAGCGATTGGATGTAAGTGGGTCTTTGCAAAGAAGGAAGATGCATCAGGCAAAGACAGTATCAGATACAAAGCTAGACTAGTAGCAAAAGGCTACGCTCAGAAGGAAGGAATAGACTATGACGAGGTTTTCTCACCTGTTGTCAAGCATTCGTCTCGACTCTTAATAGATTTGGTTGTACAGTTTGACCTCGAGCTAGCCCAGCTTGATGCCAAAACAGCATTCCTTCATGGAACTTTGGATGAGGAGATCTATATGGCTCAACCTGATGGATTCAAAGTTCCCGGTCATGAAAATTGGGCTTGTAAGCTCAACAAGTCAATCTATGGTCTCAAGCAGTCACCGAGACAGTGGTACAAACGGTTTGACGGCTTTATGAAGAAACAGAGGTACACACGCAGTCAGTTTGATCATTGTGTCTACCTGAAAAAACTCCAAGATGATACATTTATCTATCTGCTCTTATATGTTGATGATATGCTGATCGCATCTAAAAGCAAGATAGAGATTGATAAACTAAAGGCTCAGCTCAGCTCAGAATTTGAGATGAAAGATCTTGGAGAGGCCAAGAAGATTCTTGGAATGGAGATCAAGAGAGAAAGAACAAAGGGCACAGTCTGTCTGACACAGACTCAGTATCTGAAGAATGTACTCCAGAGATTTGGTATAGATGGAAATACCAAACCTGTAAGTCCTCCGTTAGCTTCGCATTTCAAATTGAGTGCATCAATGTCTCCTACTACAGATGCCGAGATGAGACAAATGGATAGCATTCCTTATGCAAATGCTGTCGGAGCTCTGATGTATGCGATGGTGTGCACAAGACCTGATATTTCTCAGGCAGTTAGCATGGTGAGCCGATACATGCACAACCCTGGTAAAGAACATTGGCATGCAATAAAGTGGATTCTACGGTATATTCAGGGTACCATGGATGTTGGTCTGAAATTTCAGAAAGACGAGATCAGTTGTCTAGTTGGATATGTTGATTCTGATTATGCTAGTGATCTTGATAAGCGTCGATCAACTACTGGTTATGTATTTACCATGGCAGGAGGACCAGTGAGTTGGAGATCCACGTTACAGTCTACAGTTGCTTTGTCTACTACAGAGGCAGAGTACATGGCGATCACAGAAGCATTCAAGGAAGGCATCTGGTTGCATAATTTGGTGAAAGACTTGGGCATCAGGCAGAAAAATATAGAGATTTTCTGCGACAGTCAAGTGCCATATGTCTGGCAAAGAACCAAGTCCATCACAGTCGCACCAAACACATCGATGTTCGCTACCACTTTGTTCGGGAAATAGTAGAAGAGGGAGATATTCTACTCAGAAAAATCGGGACTGCAAACAATCCCGCAGACATGTTAACAAAGGTTGTGACAGAGATCAAGTTTCAACACTGCTTGAACCTGATCAACATCTCTCGAGTATCCAACGCCTAGGGCGTACTGAATGAGGCAACACATATTAACTGGAAATCGCCAAGGTGGAGATTGTTGGACGGTGGTTGCTTAGGTGGCTCCTTCCAGAAGATGTACTGTTGCTATGGTGGCTTGGACGGTGGACGGTGGAAGGTGGCACACCATAGAATTCAACAATGGTAGGAAGAAAAGTTGGCATCAACTTGTTCACCGAAGGGTTTCTACGCCTATATAAAGTCATCATCTCTCACTTCTGAAATTCATCCCTCAATCTGAAATTACTTCTCAATATTAAGCTATCTCCAACTACTATCAAGTATGCACCTAGGAGAGCGATAACTTCACAATCACTTCCTGTTCTGAACTGATTGAGACTGCAGCTTCTTCCTAAGTTCTTCATGGTTGTATATTTCCCCATTAACCTGAAAGCATCAAGAGAGAGGGTACAAGGAAAAAAGAAACGTCGCATGTCCTGTCGAAAATAATAGTGATCTACCCAGGACTTGTAATGTAAAGCACATAAACAATGGAAACTGAAACACATGGAGAGGGATATGTTTCTAGTAAACCTATTTTCTTCATTCATGGAACATAAAAGTCATTTCTGAATGTGAGTGGTGAAAACAACGGAAATGATTTTCTTCCAGATGCCACATGACGAGGAACATCATACGTTCAATTTTTAATAGAAACAATAGTCTATAAGGTAGTTTATTAGCATTCCAAGTTAATTACAATTTATATATTTATACAATACAAACTCCTCGGAAACATTGGAGCTAGATGAAAATATACTATTACCCCAAAAAAAGGTATTACATATTGAACCGCAACCTTTTAAAAAAATTATCAGTAGGCAGAAATCTTGTTATGCAAAATTTTACCCACCGTGACGATAACTGTTTTATCTTCATTATACAGTGGCTGATCTCCTGACGTAGGATCTACAATCGCCAACCTGTTGGGATTAATAATAATAAAATTGGGTTTAATTGATAAAAGCCCAATAATTATTATTAATTTTGTTAATGAGAACAAAATTATGGTAAGTTAATTATGAATAGTATTTTAGGCTAAAGAAATCCCATATTGAGAAAATTAGACACTTATGGTTTGTTTATAATGAGATACAAATGCAATAGAGTGTAGTTAAGTAGAAAAGATGAGTGCCCCTAGCGCGCCGTCAGTCCGCTCGGCTCGGCTCGTCTCGTCTCGACTATCTTTTTACTACTCAGATTTCTGAAATGACTTTTCATCTACCTGACTTTTCATATTCTGCTGGGTATTAAGTTTGAGACTTTTCAACTACCTGCAGAATTGATGTCAGATTTAAGTGTGAGATTTAAATCCATATTAATCTGATGTTAAGTGTTGAAACTTTTCATATACCCCATTAAACTTTACACTTAATTTCTGAGACTTTTGGAGTAGTCTGCTGCTCAGCTATATAAGCTGCTTCAGCCATATGTTTTCATTCGTTCCGAAAATATTCATACATACATATAGCATTCTGCTTTGAGAGTATGCACACTGTTAGTGTTCGAAGGAGTCTGCTCGGAGTTTTGCTTCAATCCGAATAGAGGTTATTGGACATTGTACTTGGAACTCACTTGTACATGAGGCCAGAAGCTAAGGCGGGCAAATTTGAGTTTACGGGCACACGGCTTGCTGTGGCCTCGTCCAGAAACATTTCCAGATTCTTGTTGTGTTTTCCTTACAGTTTATAAAATGTTATTGTAAGTTCTACTTTTTTATTGTATTACAGTATAATTCAGTTTTATCACAATTGTTAAACTGATTCAATGTTTCATATAATTAAACAGCAAAAACTATCGTAAACTCAATTTTTTTTTGTGAACATCTTTGGAGTTGAATCAGTTTCGGAACAATAATTTTCGAATTTTCAAACAATCATTGTTTGAGCACTATCAAAGGTTTTATACTGTTGTTTTTCAAACTAGTTTGATATTATTTGTGTTGTGTTGTTTGTGTTCTGTTTTAGCTAATGGCTGACCAGATTCCAAACCGAATTGCTGAGAATACTGAGATTCCAGTGGTGAAAGCTAGCGGCGCTGAGGTCGTTATGCCAGTTCTGAGAAACCCAATGCTGTTCTCTCAATTTGAGAAACCGAAAAAGTTCAAAGGTTTCAACTTTAAGCGTTGGCAGCAGAAGATGATGTTCTTCTTGACCACCTTGAACTTGACCAGGTTTCTCAAAGAGAAGAAACCAGTGGAGGACAAAGAGGATCCTCAATCTGCTGTAATAGTCGAATCGTGGCTGAGTACCGACTACCTCTGTTGTAACTATGTACTAAATTCTCTTGACGATGCACTTTTTAATGTGTATTCCCCCAAAGAAACTGCGAAGGATCTTTAGGAATCGTTAGAATTGAAAGACAAAGTTGACGATGCAGGCGTAAAGAAATTTGTAGCCGGTCGATTCCATGTCTATCGAATGATAGATGGCAAGAGCGTTGCTGAGCAATGCGAAGAGTTGCAGCTGATATATCACAAACGTGCTGCCGAATGTATGGGGCTAAATGTTGCCCTCCAAGTGGCGATGATGATTAAAAAATTACCGCCATCTTGGAAGGACTTCAAGAGCTACCTGAAGCACAAGCGAAAGATGATGAGTCTTGAGGATCTTATCAGGAGGCTGCGCATAGAGCAAGACAACCGAAAAGTTGACAAGAAATCATTTGGAATGATTTCCAAGGCCAACGTGGTTGAAGTTGGGGACAACTCCCGTGGGAATAAACCCAAGCGTACTTTTGATCCCAATGGAGATACTCAGACAAGGAGGTTCACTGGTGACTGTTATGTGTGTGGTAAGCCTAACCATAAGGCCAAGGACTGCACTCAACGTCAAAACAATGAGGGTAAAAGGAAAGCAGTCCCAAATAGAGGCAAATGCAAGAGGCCTGCTCATGCCAACAATGCTGAGGACAACCTGCGCTCAGACATGGATGACATGCATCTGACTGCAGTGGTGTCGGAGGTGAACCTTGTTGGTGGGAACTCCAAGGAATGATGTGTGGACATTGGGGCTACTCGCCACATATGCTCCAACAAATGGATGTTTAAGACCTATTAAATAGTCAATGACGAGCACTGCTACATGGAAAATTCAGCAGTCTCAAAAGTTGAAGGCAAATGGACGGTTGTGCTAAAGATGACTTCCAGCAAAGTGTTGACTCTTACCGAGGTGTTCCACGTGCCAGAGATCCTAAAGAATCTCATCTCCGGAGTAGTGCTGAACAAGAATGGCTTTTGGCTCGTGTTTGAATCCGACAAAGTCATTGTGTCCAAGGGTGGTATATTTGTGGGCAAAGGCTACTTGGCCAATAACCTCTTCAAGATGAGTGTAATGACTTTAGCTCCTAAGGCTAAGTCTAGTGTAGAGGCTGATGTTGATGTTAATGCAGCAAATGAGGCCAGAACAAGCAAAAATAATGTAATGATTGTTGCCAATGTGGCTAATAAAACTTTAAAGTTTGATTATTCTTGTGAGTCTTTACATTTGTGGCATGGTAGATTAGGACATGTGAATTATAAGTCTTTACAAATGCTAATGTCTCTAAATCTATTACCTAACTTTAACATCAATCATAAACACAAGTGTGAGACTTGCGTAGATGCCAAATTAACCAAGTCTTCATTCCACTCAATTGAGCGAAGCACCGAACCGTTAAACTTGATCCATACGGATGTATGAGATCTAAAGTATGTACAATCTAGAGGCGGTAAAAATTATTTCATAACATTTATTGATGATTGTACAAGATATTGTTATGTCTACTTAATGAGAAGTAAATACGAAGCAATTGATATGTTCATTCACTATAAGAATGAAGTTGAGAATCAACTTGATAAAAAGATTAAAATTCTTCGAAGTGATCGATGCAGTGAATATGAGTCACCATTTGCACAAATATGTGCTGCGAGTGGCATTATTCATCAAACCACAGCGCCTTATTCTCCCGAGCAAAATGGTATTGCTGAAAGGAAGAATAGAACGCTTAAGGAAATGATGAATGCAATGCTTATAAGTTCTGACTTACCTTGAAATTTGTGGGGAGAAGCATATTTTTCCGCCAACTATGTGCTAAACAGAGTACCACATAAAAAGTTGGATAAAACGCCTTATGAATTGTGGAAAGGTTGTGCACCTAGCTACAAGTTTTTAAGGGTTTGGGGCAGTCTAGCCAAGGTACCAATTCCTCCTCCTAAACAGTCTAGGATATGACCTAAGACAGTGGATTGTGTATTTATCAAATATGCGCAAGATAGTAGTGCCTATCGATTTTTGGTACACAAGTCAGATAATGCAGAAATACATGTAAATACTATCATTGAGGCTAGAGATGCTTCATTCTTTGAGGAAATCTTTCCCCACAAAACTCAGACAGTGACTGAAACTAATGTTGAGAGAAATGTGGGGGGGATAGAGAATCTCAAGAGAATGTATAATCGCCTAAAGGAAGCAAAAGAGTGAGAAAAGAAAAGTCTTTTGGCTCAAATTTTCTAACATATCTGTTGGAAAAGGATCCGGCTGCTTTCAAGGAAGCAATGTCTTCACAAGACTCTGATCTTTGAAAAGAAGCGGTGAACAGTGAGATAGAATCTATCTTACATAATCATACTTTGGAACTAGTGGATCTTCCTGCAGGTTGTAAACCACTAGGCCACAAGTGGATCTTCAAGAGGAAAATGAAAGCTGGTGGTACGGTAGATAAGTACAAGGCTAGACTTGTAGTCATAGGCTACAGAAAAACTGAGGGTGTTGATTATTTCGACACATATGCTCATGTATCCAGGAAAACGTCTATAAGGTTAATAATTGCATTTGCTGCATTATATAACCTAGAGATCCATCAAATGGATGTAAAAATAGCTTTTCTAAATGGAGAGTTAGAAGATGAGGTTTACATGTACCAACCTGAAGGGTTTGTAGTTACAGGTAAAGAAACGAAGGTGTGTAGACCTGTGAAATCCTTATATGGATTAAACCAAGCACCTAAACAATGGCACGAAAAATTTGATAGTGTCATGCTTTCAAATGGGTTTAAAACAAACCAATGGGATAAATGTGTCTACATGAAAGGAGACAATACAAATTATGTAATAGTATGTCTCTACATAGATGACATGATAATTGTTGGTAACAACAATTAGGGGTGTTCACCGGTTCGGTTAACCGACCGAACCGGGCCGAATCGAACCGAAAAAGTTCGGTTTTCGGTTTTAAAAAAAAATTTCGTTTTCGGTTACAGGGTCCGGTTAACCGAATCGAACCGAAAACCAAAATTTTAAAAAATAAAATCTGAAATTTTTTTATGGTTTAAATATTTTTTTAATGGTTTCGCTCCTGATTGTATTAATAAGAACTCGTAAATTAACTTGTATCAAGTATAATAAAATTTATTTTGTTGTCTCATTTAAACTCGATTTTTTGTATTAAATAGCTTCAAAATAATATTAGGAGTTTAAAATTAAAAGGTCAAAGGTTCAGAATTCATTTGAATCCAATGGATGGTGTATTAGTTTTTGTATTTACGTTGATTTTTATCAATTAATCTTACAATTTCAAAAAAAAGTGAAAATTCAAAAAAAAACTATGATTCGAACCGAACCGAAACTGAACATAAGAAGTTTGGTTAAAACCGAAACCGAATCGAACAATTTCGGTTCGATTTTTGATTTTGAAAATTCAAAACCGAAATTTCGGTTCGATTCGGTTCAAACCGAACCGAATGTTCACTCCCAATAACAATAACATCAAAATTATCAAGAAAATGTTATCGCGAAATTTTGAGATGAAAGACCTTGGTCTTGCAGATGTGATTCTTGGGATGAAGATCACAAAACATGCAGTTGGATATTCTCTCTCCCAGTGTCATTATGTCGAGAAGATACTTGACAAGTTTGACAAGGGAAATAATACTATAGCGAGAACACCTATGGAGGTGGTGTCAAATCTTTGCAAGAATCGCGGAGAAGGTGTGCAACAACTTGAGTACTCTAGGGTCATATGTAGTCTCATGTATCTCATGGACTGCACTACACCTGATATAGCTAACTCAGTCAACAGATTGAGCAGATATACAAGTAATCCCAGTTATGAGCACTTGAAAGCAGTAGTTCGAGTTCTTAGATATCTAAGATACATTACTAACTACGGAATACATTATACGAAATATCCAGCAGTAATTGAAGGGTACTCAGATGCAAATTGGATATCGGACTCAAAGAATATAAAGTCCACGAGTGGATATATCTTTATAATTGGAGGTGCAGCTGTTTCATGGAAATCATGCAAACAGACGTGCATTGCTAGATCAACTATGGAATTTGAGTTCATAGCTTTAGATCTTGCAGCAGAAGAAGCTGATTGGCTTCAGAGTTTCTTGGAGGACATTCAAATGTGGTCAAAACCGGTGCCACCCATTATCGTGCACTGCGATAGTCAGTCAGCTATGAGAAGCGCACAAAACAATGTGTATAATGGGAAATCTAGACACATACGTGGAGACATAAATCTGTGAGAAATCTACTAAAAAACGGTGTTATTTCTCTAGATTATGTGAAGTCTAAAGAAAACAATGCAGACCCATTTATGAAAGGTCTAACGAGAGACCGAGTAGAGATTCATCGAGGGGAATGGGGTTGAAGCCCTTGAAATTGATTTACAACCATGATGGCAACCCAACCTGAATTGTAAGGTCCAATTCGTAGGTTCAATGGGAAAACCGAATTGTGGGGGGGGGGGGGGGGGGGGTCGAACAAAGCACTCGGGAAATTGAGTTCTTTACCTATTCTTGTGATGGAATAGTGATAAACCTGTATTTGGGAAGGCTGAGCTCATGCTCTTAATGATTCTTCTATCTCGAGATATTAAAGTGGGGTATGACAGGATACTCTTTAGGAGAAATCGCCTATATCGAATGTGAATGCCTTCTATGAGATGACCTGAGGGCTAAATCTCTAGAGCATTCGATGAAACATCCAAGGCAGTCCAGGGCCAAAATTGACAACAATGAAAGAACCAATATAGTGTGGAGATGAAGCTTTGTGAGTATTGTTGTCTTGTTATACATAAAACGTCGAATAGTTCAAGGCATCACGTCCACTGGTTGACAAGTATATCCGATGATACTTTAGTAAGGAAGGTTCAAGGTTAACCACCACCTATCCTGATGCAGTGGATTCTCAAAGTACTCTCAAATCTTCATCTAGGTGCACTGTGTCATTTTTTTGGCCATATTGCATTCATGTGGGGAATTGTTGGGATTAAGAATAATAAAATTGGGTTTAATTTATAAAAGCCCAATAATTATTATTAATTTTGTTAATGAGAACATAATTATGGTAAGTTAATTATGAATAGTCAATTAGGCTAAAGAAATCCCACATTGAGAAAATGAGATACTTATGGTTTGTTCATAATGAGATACAAATCAATAGATGTAGTTAATTAGAAAAAATGGGTGCCCCTCGAGCACCGTCCGTCCGTCTGCTCGTCTCGTCTCGACTCGCCACGTCGCGCTGTAAGTAATCCAACAAGCATACAACGCAGCGGAATTTAAAAATTGGATTACTATAACCGTGGATCTATACATAGGTTATCATATCGGATAAAGGTTTACAAAAGTCTCACCCTTGTAGCGTGTTTGAGCAGATTCCTCGGTGCAGCACCACGTCCAACGTCTCCTTCGAGTCACTAGCAAAACTTATCAAGTTTTGCCTCAACGGTATCCACACGATCAAATCGGGAAGGGATAGTTTAAGAACAAAGTGCTAGATTTGTTCTTAAACCAATACACGAATCACACTCGATTCACAATCGAATAATCGCCGGAATACACCAAGTCTCTCTACGGTTATCAAGCAAAAACCGAGAGCAACTTCGAGATTCTATTAGGCGGCCGTGTGCCTTTTTGTGTAGGTTGGAATGATATGAATTGTGTTGTTAACAATTAATCATAACCTTGTATTTATATTATAAGATTTAATTAAGGTTTAAGGCTTTCTTAAAGCCTCATGGGCCCAAACCCATGATTTAATTAAATCCTTATAATCTTTTAATTAAGACTCTTCTTAATTAATTAATTCATCCAATGAATTTAATTTCCCTTATCGATTTAATCTTTTGTGCGACCCGATAGGATCTTGTAATGTTGGTAGTGACATAAAATCTCATTTTATGTCGCAAGCATTGAGCGGTATCTAGCAACACATCAATGCTACCCAAATTACAAGAATGTCAATGACTCGACATAACCTTTAGAACTTGTGATAATATTAACCATGTAACTTAATCCCTTTGTCCATGTGTTTAGATTGAACACGAGTCATGGAATAGTCATACTCGTATATTCAATCTTTATTTCTTGATCCCCAAGTAGAACTAGAATAAACGAATAAGCTCGATATCTCATATCGACTCATTCGAGCATGGCCATGCATTTTAGTTCTCACTTGATCAAGGGCCAAACACATCTCCTGTTATATAGGAGGGACCAATCCTATCTCGATCAGTCAACATCCCTCTACATAATTCGTAGTGTATCCAATAGTCGCTTTATAGTTTACCCTGTTACGGGTAACGTTTGACAATATCAAGATACATAACTCCTTATGTTGGGATCTCTGATGATCACAAGTCGTAAGGATTACATACATTATTATCACTATGAGAATTGCTTATGACACTCATATAACTATCCATGTAGCATTCTCATTGTGGGTCTGTCCAGTACATCGTTCTCTAACATGTACCCATGTGTTGATTTGATATCTCATATCAATGAACAGTTCATCAATCAACACATACTAGTTAACAAGTATTATTCTAAAGACATTAACATATTATTCTAAAGACATTAACATATATATTTAAGAATAATACAATATTATTCTAAAGACATTAACATATATATTTATTCACATTGCACAGTTAATTGAATAATATATAATAATGAATTGCCATTTCATAAAATCATATTACATTGTATGTCATAAACAATCATCTAATGATATGTCTTAGGGCATATCCCAACAAATCTCCCACTTGCACTAAGACCACTCATACATATACCTAATGCCTAGAGATCTAGTATGACTATCATGCTTCTGCTGTGACAGTGGCTTCGTCAATGGGTCAGATACATTATCATCTGTTGGCACTTTGCATATTTTAACATCTCCCCTTTAAACGATTTCTCGAATGAAATGAAAGCGCCGAAGTATGTGCCCGGATCTTTGGTGAGATCTAGGTTCCTTAGCCAATGCGATCGCTCCATTGTTGTCACAATAGAGTTCTATCGGATATTTAATGCTAGGGACCACTCCAAGTTCAGAAATGAACTTCCTTATCCAAACAGCTTCCTTTGCTGCATCCGAGGCAGCAATATACTCAGCTTCCGTTGTAGAATCGGCTACTGTCTCTTGCTTTGAACTCTTCCAGCTCACAGCACCTCCATTTAGGCAATACACATATCCAGATTGCGATCGAAAATCATCTTTGTCGGTTTGGAAGCTTGCATCAGTGTAACCCATTACATTGAGCTCTTCCTCACCTCCATAAATCAAGAATGTATCCTTAGTCCTTCTCAAGTACTTCAGGATGTTCTTGACTGCAATCCAGTGACCTTCACCTGGATCAACTTGATATCTGCTCGTCATGCTCAAAGCATACGATACATCGGGACGAGTACATATCATGGCATACATGATAGATCCAATAGCTGACGCATATGGAATCTTACTAATGCGTTGTCTCTCATCTGGTGTTGAAGGACACTGTTCCTTCGAGAGATATATACCATGTGTCATAGGCACGAATCCTTTCTTTGATTCTTGCATGCTAAACCTTTTAAGCACTTTGTCTATGTATGTACTTTGACTTAGGCCAAGAAGCCTTCTCGATCTATCTCTATAGATCTTGATTCCTAATACATAGGTGGCTTCTCCCAAGTCTTTCATCGAAAAGCAATTCCCTAGCCAAATCTTTATAGATTGTAAGGCAGGGATATCATTCCCAATGAGAAGTATGTCATCTACATACAACACTAGGAAAATGATTACGCTCCCACTGACCTTCTTGTAGACACAAGGTTCATCTACGTTTTTGATAAAACCAAACTCTTTGATTGCATCATCAAAACGAAGATTCCAACTCAGAAGCTTGCTTCAATCCATAAATGGATCGTTGTAGCTTGCATATCTTTCCAGCATCCTTTGGATCGACAAAACCCTCGGGTTGTGTCATGTATACATCCTCGAGCAGATTTCCATTAAGGAAAGCTGTTTTGACATCCATCTGCCAGATTTCATAATCATGAAATGCAGCTATTGCAAGTAAGATCCTTATGGATTTAACCATGGCCACTGATGAAAAGGTTTCATCATAGTCAATACCATGAATTTGTTTGAATCCTTTTGCAACCAGCCGACCTTTATAGGTTTGTACATTACCATCCATATCGGTCTTTTTCTTGAAAATCCATTTGCACCCAATGGGTCGTACCCCTTCAGGTGGATCAACCAAAGTCCATACATTGTTTGCATACATGGATTCCATCTCAGATTTCATGGCCTCTTGCCATTTCTCAGAATCAGTGCCCATTATAGCTTCTTGATAAGATGACGGCTCATCCTCATCAATAAGTAGTAAGTCACCTTGTTGAGTCACAAGAAATCCATATCTCTGTGGCTCCCGGTGTTCTCTTACAGACCAACGCTAGGCTTGTGTCTCTTGAGCAGGTACTTCTTCCACAACAGCTTGCGGTGCCTGCTCTGTTTCCATCTCAATCTTAAGTTCAGTGTTTTCTTGTGGTTGAACTTCACTAAGTTCTATTTTTTTCTCCCACTGGTTTTTCTAGAAATAAATTCTCTTTCAAGAAATACACCAGTCCGAGCAACAACTACTTTGTTCTCGGTGGGATAATAGAAATAGTATCCTTTCGTTTCCTTAGGATACCCCACAAATAAACACTTATCAGATTTGGGTCCAAGTTTGTTAGTGGCGTGACGTCTAACGAAAGCCTCACAACCCCAAATCTTCATAAAAGACATACTAGGACGCTTCCCAGTCCATATCTCATATGGTGTCTTTTCCACTGATTTAGATGGAACACGGTTCAGTAAGAAAATCGTTGTTTCTAGAGCATGTCCCCAAAATGATATCGGAAGATCTGCATGACTCATCATTGATCTAACCATGTCAACAAGGTTCGATTTCTCCTCTCGGATACACCATTCCATTGTGGAGTATACGGAGGAGTGAGTTGTGGGACTATCCCACACTCCTTTAGATAGTCATGAAATTATTGGCTTAAGTATTCACCTCCTCGATCTGATCGAAGAATTTTGATACTTTTGCCAAGTTGGTTTTGTACTTCATTCTTGAAATCTTTGAACTTTTCAAAGGTTTCATGCTTATGCTTCATTAGGTACACATACCCATATCTACTGAGGTCATCAGTAAATGTAACGAAGTACTGAAAACCACCTCTAGCCTGTGTACTTATTGGCCCACATGCATCACTATGTATTAGTCCCAATAAAACATTTGCCCTTTCAACATGTCCATTGAAAGGGGCTTTAGTCATCTTGCCCATTAAACAAGATTCGCATGTTTCATATGATTCAAAATCAAATGAATCTAATACTCCATCCTTATGAAGTTTAGATATGCGGTTCTCGTTTATGTGGCCCAAGCGACAATGCCAGAGATAAGTCGGATTACAATCATTATTTTTAATCCTTTTAGTATTTATGTTATAGATAGGCATATCAAGATTTAATAAATAAAGACCATTCACCATTTGTGCACTAGCATAAAACATATCATTTAAATAAATGGAACAACAGTTGTCCTTTATAATAAATGAAAATCCATACTTGTCTAAACAAGAAATAGAAATAACGTTTTTAGTAATTGAAGGCACAAAATAACAATCTTTTAAAATCAACGATAAACCAGAAGGCAAAGATAAATGACAATCTCCTATAGCTAATGCAGTAACTCTTGCTCAATTTCCAACTCGGAGATCAACTTCGCCTTTCGCCAACAATCTACTCTTTTTGAGGTCCTGCACATTTACACAAATGTGAGATCCACATCCAGTATCTAATACCCATGATGAAGAAGTAGATAAATTGACTTCTATAACAAAAATACCTGAAGTGGAAGTCACACTTCCTTTCTTTAGATCCTCCAGATATAATTTGCAGTTTCTTTTCCAATGACCGGTCTCACCGCAATGGAAACAGTTTCCTTCCTTCGCTATCCCTCATTTGGCTTCAGTGCATAAGACTTTGGCTTAGATTTAACAAAGACATTCTTTGCTTTCTTATTGCCTTTAGCTTTGGCCTTTCCTTTGCCCTTATTCACAATAAGAACATTTGTGGCCTTAGTCTTCTTTGTATTTGCTTCATATGTTCTCAACATACCAAGCAATTGTGGTAGAGTCTTTTCCATGTCAGTTATATTGTAATTTACTACAAATTGACTGAAGCTCTCAGGCAACGATTGCAAGATCACATCAGTGGCCAACTCTTGGTCCAATAGAAAACCCAGCTTCTCCAGATTCTCAATGTACCCAATCATCTTGAGCACATGAGTTCCAACTAGGCTTCCCTCTACCATCCTGCACTGGAACAACGCTTTAGAGACGTCATACCTCTCTTGTAGCTTGCTGTTGGTACAATTGCTTTAAGTGTTCGATCATATCGAACGCCTCCATTTCCTCATGTTGCTTCTGAAGCTCAGAGTTCATGGTGGCAAGCATAAGGCAGCCAACATCAAGTGTGTCATTCTGATGCTTCTTGTAAGCATCCTTATCGGCTCTCGTAGCCGTCAGGGGAGGTTCCTCAACAGGTAAGGGTTCCTCTAGGACATATTGTTTCTTTTCTTGCTTGAGGACTATCCTCAGATTCCTATACCAGTCTAGGAAGTTTGTCCCATTTAATTTGTCCTTCTCAAGGACCGATCGCAGTGATAATGTGCTTGTTGTATTGTTAGTTGCCATGGATATCTGCAATATAAATATGCAAAATAAGTTTATGATTTACTCATTTAATACAGTCTTATATTAAATGATACTCCCACTATTTTGTTTAAAAAATATCAACCCTCGAAACCTTTAGTGGGCCAAGATCCATATTTTGCCTAATCTTGAGTTAGCTTTGGCTAATCGCCCAAGACTCGGTTATTTAGGTAGACAACACTTTGTCAATTACATCACATGTAATTCTTGGATAGTTGGACGAACAACACTTTGTTCAATTCATCAAATGAATTATTATCCAACCCATGCCTCTAGGTTCCCAATCCTATTGAGATAACCTAGTTAAGTCGTACCCAATTTAAAGTATAACGGATATCACTTTTATCCTTTTGCGCCTTACTAAGATTGCCACAGTGCT
The DNA here is from genome assembly GCA_907163345.1 of Haberlea rhodopensis. Lineage (NCBI taxonomy): Eukaryota > Viridiplantae > Streptophyta > Magnoliopsida > Lamiales > Gesneriaceae > Haberlea > Haberlea rhodopensis. The sequence continues at coordinate 308,817 of CAJQUN010000469.1, read as the reverse complement.
TTGCTTTGGCAAATCCACATATGTACAATCGAAGTTTTTGACGAGTACTTTTAATTTTGGAAGGCATCTAAAACTTAATATTTTAGAGGGATTTATTGATCTCATGATTAGTTTGATAATTTAAAATATGTCCACTACATATAGTTGCATACATATCTACATATATGTGTAATACAATTAGGAATCTAAAACATAAGTTAAATCATGCATCAACATACATAATTAAACGTGACATGGTTATAGCCCCTACTAGTGATTTTCTCAAGCCAATGAGAAAATCCTAAGAGACAACCTAAGGTAACTTCACAAGCACCTTCCTTTGGCTCCAATTTGTGAATGGCCTCCTCATCCCGGCCTGATGCTCCATCTTCATTGATCACCATCAACAAAATAAACTACACTATTTACAAGATATAGAATTCCTCGATTCACATTCGAGGGGAACATAGGGGAGGGATTACATTTAGAATAAAATAGAGAAGGCACGACTCGCAGGTCGTATTATAAATTACAAACATCCACAAATCCTATCTAATAGGTCAAAAGGGTTATAACCATGCACCATGCTCATACAACACATAAAACATGCTTTAACATTTAATTAATTAAATTCTAAACATTTTAAAATTTAATTCTAATTAAAACTGTAAAATAGAATTTTGAAAAATTATCGTACGCTCGGGACATCACATGCCACGAACTTAAGCGACTAAGCCACGAACCACCATGGTTCGAACCAACCAAACACACGGCTGGACCAATTATGGGCCTAGGGTTCGAAACCCTAGCACATGGCCGAACCATGACCGAGCGGCGGCGGTGCTAGGGTTCCAAACCCTAGCCGCCGTGCACCACTTTGAGTTTTTCATCGAGCCAACTTGTTCGAAACGACGGAATTCTTGAGCAACGAATCATGGTCAGTTCATGCACGGTGGTGGCACAACCATCTCGAGCCAAGGGTTCGAAAACCCTAGCTCTCATGTGGTGAAGCCACTTATCCATGCATGCTTGAACCATTATCGAGCCAAAGAGTTCAAAACTCATCCATGTCTCGAAACCTCCATGCACGAACATGAGCCACAATGACTAGGCCATCTCGAGCCAAGGGTTCGAAAACCCTAGCCCTCATGTGGCTAAGCCGTGGGTCAATTGTGCTAGGTGGTGGCCGAAATATTGGCCAATTAATTTGATTATTCACCAATTATATCAAATACAATTTTACAATGATTTTCACAAACTCGATATTAACATATCATATATGTTTATACAGTTTTAAAAGCATGCAATAATAATCCTAATATGATTAAAACAATTTAACCACATAAATCCAATATGAGCCTTGTACACGGCTCTGATACCACTGTAAGTAATTCAACAAGCATACAACGCAGCGGAATTTAAAAATTGGATTACTATAACCGCGGATCTATACATAGGTTATCATATCGGATAAAGGTTTACAAAAGTCTCACCCTTGTAACGTGTTTGAGCAGATTCCTCGGAGCAGCACCACGTCCAACGTCTCCTTCAAGTCACTAGCAAAACTTATCAAGTTTTGCCTCAACGGTATCCACACGATCAAATCGGGAAGGGATAGTTTAAGAACAAAGTGCTAGATTTGTTCTTAAACCAATACACGAATCACACTCGATTCACAATCGAATAATCGCCGGAATACACCAAGTCTCTCTACGGTTATCAAGCAAAAATCGAGAGCAACTTCGAGATTCTATGAGGCGGCCGTGTGCCTTTTTGTGTAGGTTGGAATGATATGAATTGTGTTGTTAACAATTAATCATAACCTTGTATTATTATAAGATTTAATTAAGGTTTAAGGCTTTCTTAAAGCCTCATGGGCCCAAACCCATGATTTAATTAAATCCTTATAATCTTTTAATTAAGACTCTTCTTAATTAATTAATTCATCCAATGAATTTAATTTCCCTTATCGATTTAATCTTTTGTGCGACCCGATAGGATCTTGTAATGTTGGTAGTGACATAAAATCTCATTTTATGTCGCAAGCATTGAGCGGTATCTAGCAACACATCAATGCTACCCAAATTACAAGAATGTCAATGACTCGACATAACCTTTAAAACTTGTGATAATATTAACCATGTAACTTAATCCCTTTGTCCATGTGTTTAGATTGAACACGAGTCATGGAATAGTCATACTTGTATATTCAATCTTTATTTCTTGATCCCCAAGTAGAACTAGAATAAACGAATAAGCTCGATATCTCATATCGACTCATTCGAGCATGGCCATGCATTTTAGTTCTCACGATCAAGGGCCAAACACATCTCCTGTTATATAGGAGGGACAAATCCTATCTCGATCAGTCAACATCCCTCTAGATAATTCGTAGTGTATCCAATAGTCGTCTTTATAGTTTACCCTGTTACGGGTAACTGTTTGACAATATCAAGATACATAACTCCTTATGTTGGGATCTCTGATGATCACAAGTCGTAAGGATTACATTCATTATTATCACTATGAGAATTGCTTATGACACTCATATAACTATCCATGTAGCATTCTCATTGTGGGTCTGTCCAGTACATCGTTCTCTAACATGTACCCATGTGTTGATTTGATATCTCATATCAATGAACAGTTCATCAATCAACACATACTAGTCTCTACGTATTATCATTATCCCTATTCATGATAATACTTGACTAGGGACATCTTTAAGAATAAAACAATATTATTCTAAGGACATTAACATATATATTTATTCGCATTGCACAGTTAATTAAATAATATATAATAATGAATTGCCATTTCATAAAATCATATTACATTGTATGTCATAAACAATCATCTAATGGTATGTCTTAGGGCATATCCCAACACGCGCCGCGTCGCCCGTGTCACTGCTGCGAAGGCAGCCCTGTCTTTTACTACTCGGATTTCTGAAATGACTTTCATCTACCTGACTTTTCATATTCTGCTGGGTATTATGTTTGAGACTTTTTACTTACCTGCAGAATTGATGTCAGATTTAAGTGTGAGGCTTAAATCCATATTAATCTGATATTAATTGTTGAGACTTTTCATCTACCCCATTAAACTTTATACTTAATTTCTGAGACCTTTGGAGTGGTCTGCTGCTCAGCTATATAAGCTGCTTCAGCAATATGTTTTCATTCATTCCGAAATCTTCATACATACATATAGCATTCTGCTTTGAGAGTACTGCACACTGTTAGTGTTCGAAGGAGTTTGCTCGGAGTTTTGCTTCAATCCGAACAGAGGTGATTGGGCATTGTACCTCGGAACTCACTTGTCTAGGAGGCCAGAAGCTAAGGGGGGCAAATATGAGTTTACGGGCACACGGCTTGTTGTGGCCTCGTCCAGAAACATTTCCAGACTCTTGCTATGTTTTCCTTACAATTTATAAACTGTTACTGTAAGTTCTACTGTTTACTGTATTATAGTATAATTCAGTTTTATCATAATTGTTAAACTGATTCTGTAAGGACCCATGGCTCTTAATCCGTTATTAGTGTATTAACCCATGTGTTAAGTGCATACAATCATGTAATCGGGGGGAAAAACCACATGCAACCATAGCATAATGTACCAACAATAAAATTTCTTACATTATTCCATATAATGTTCAAATCCCCCATACCACTCAACCCTTAGGTATGCATCTTATAATACACTAACATATTCTCAATTCATTTAGCAATTTCCTTAATTAATTGCTTGCAACACATGAATGAAGGAGAAAGGCCCTTGCCTTTTTATACAACTCATATACACATATAGTAGTGCTCACATGCAAGCATTAATGAATGTATGTGTATCTCATGTATAAAATATTGTGCTCAATACCGTCACTGGTACTTCGGTCCTGGAAGCACCTCCAATCCATAGCTCGATCTCAACTTCCGGAGCTACCGTTGTACCTGTTTCACCTGCCCCAATAGAGAAAACCCCCACACGGGGTGAGCATACCAATACCACCTATCCAATAAACACAATATCACAGTTCATAATATACAGATTGTAAATGCCATGAATTTTAAAAGATACTCCCTGGATGATATCATCTTCATCTGGGATCCCCTGTGCTGTTCTTGTTCTCAAAATAACTGAAACCATCAAATTCCCAAAAGCCAGTTAATCATCTCATTGATTAACTAAATCCATTCCTTCCATGCCAGTTTCATAATCAAATATGATTAAATCATTAAACAAATGACTATAGATATCACATATATCTAACCAATGATTCCATATTTCTATTTCATCGCTTGCTCCACAATAGCGGCATTTTAACCCCACGCACGCTCAACACCAGCGGTGTCATAACCGATGTTCACTCAACAGCGACGACATCCCAATCATTGCTCGCTCAAAAGCGGCACCTTATAATTCCCAATGTATATCCATTTATTGCAAATACCATATACCATGCATTTCACAGTTGCAATAATATAAAAGGCTATGCTCGTACGTTATACGTACCTTATAATTTCGTAGTTCGAATCCAACATTGCCTTGGTCCCGTGACCGATGAATTATGTGCTAAACACAATTACTAATTCACAATTAATTACAAGCATGCAACCACGTGCCCAAGCACGTTTACAATCCCCAAATATATCATCAAATAATGACGATTAACCATTTTAAAAGACCCCGGGCAAAGCATGCATCGATTCCATAACATCAACCCAAAATATGCCATGAAACAGGGCCTCTCGATCGATCAGACATAAGCCCTCAATCGATCGAGAGCCATAGCAAAGATTGGCACCAAAATTCCTTCACGCGCGACCAATCGATCGCCACGCGCCCGCGATCAATTCTCGCTCGATCGATCGCCAACACTGTTCATCGTCTTATATTCTTCTGCTAAACATCTTGAATGGCTCGCTACTATGGATGATGAAATTTGGGCCCTCCATATGAATGATACATGGGAACTTGTTCATCGTCTTCCCAGTATGAATGTTGTTGGCACTAAATGGTTTGTCAAACAAAATTCCATTACGATGGCTCTATTGAACATCATAAAGCCTGACTTGTTCCCAAGGGCTACACTCAGTTCCAGGCCTCGATTATCACTGCACCTTTTCTCTTTTAGTCAAGGCATCCACCGTGCATATGGTCCTCTCTCTTGTTGTGATGCATCAATGGCCTTTGCATCAACTCGATGTCAAGAATGTCTTTCTTAATAGTCTTCTCACGAAAACCATACATATGGAGCAGCCCCTGGTTATGTTGATGCTCATTTTCCGGATCATGTATGTCGCCTTAAAAAGACCCTCTATGGCCTGAAGTAGGCACCTCACGCTTGGTTCCAACGCATCAGTGCTTTCATCCTGACTCTTGGGTTTACTTGCAGTCGCGCCGACGCTTCTATTTTTATCTTTGGTTGTGGTACCTCTTTACTATATCTACTTGTTTACGTTGATGATATCATATTAACTGGCAACGACAACTCTCTTATTCGGTCCTTCATCTCTCAGATTCACTCTGCCTTTGCCATTAAGGATCTTGGGATAGGCTACTTTCTGGGCTTGGAAGTCACACATACCTCCACAGTCTTGTTTCTCAGTCAAGCCAATATGCTATGGATATTCTCACTCGTACTCAACTCCACGAAAGAGCTAGTATAAACTCCTATGGTTGTTGGTCAACATCATAGTGCCATGGGCTCCTCCTTTACTTATCCGACACTATATCACTCACTTATTGGTGCTCTCCAATATCTCACAATTACTCTTATGGATCTCTCCTTTGCAGTCAATCATGTTAGTCAATTTATGTAGTCTCCCACTGATATGCATTTTCTGGCTGTCAAACGCATTTTGCTTTATGTCAAAGACACACATTACTTTGGGCTCAACTTTACAAGGGATCTACCTCCGAACTTATTAGCTTATTTGGATGCTGACTAGGCCTCTTGCCCGGACACTTGATGCTCAACTTCCAGCTACTCCATCTTTATTGGCTCTTATTTTGTGTCTTGGAGCTCTAAGAAACAACCTACAGTTTCTCGTTCAAGTTGTGAATCAGAATATAGAGCCCTTGCGCATGCAGCAGCTGATGTTGTGTGGCTTACTTGCCTTTTGCGTGACCTCCGAGTTCCTATGACATCACGCCCTATTCTTCTCTATGATAATAAGAGCGCAGTCTTCATTAGTGGTAACCTTGTCTCTCACAAACGAGCAAAACATATTGAGATTGACTATCATTTTACAAGGGAACTTGTCACGAGTGGTCGTCTCACTACTAAATTTGTTCCTTCTAACCTCAATGTTGCGGACATCTTTACAAAGAGTTTATCTCGCCCGTTGTTCACTTTCTTTCGATCCAAGCTCTGTGTCGGAATCAATCCCATGCTCGCTTGAGGGTGGATGTTAAAGATACTTCCGAATCTTACCATATCATCAAATATAACTTTCTTTGTTTTATAGGATTTAGTCAATCAATTCAAATCTTGTAGATTGATACTATCTTGTAAATTATTATCTTTGATTGTATAATTCTATAAATATGAAATACATTCACCGCCTAAGGTTTAAGGTGGAATCATAAAATCTTTACACAACCCACCTTGTGTTGGATCGGGTTGAGGTTTTCTAACCCATCTTGAAGTGGTCCCAAACGGCATGTGCCCGTTTGAGTTACGGGTTGAGTTGACTCGTTTTGATACCTATTTTGTAATTGAGCTAGGTTGAATTCGTCATAGGACAAGTTCTCCTAAATTTGATATTTGAGATCTAACTTAAGGAGAAGGAAAGTCAATATGAATTGGACTAACCTCAGGTATTAAATAAATACATCTAATTGCTTGTTCAACTGGATTACAGATCCAAATCAAGTTTCTCCTACTTTATTGGATTTGGATCCATGAGTTCTGGACCAAGTTATATTCGGCCAAATACCTGTGGAATCTAATAAATGGATTCCACCCCTGAAAAATAACGAAATTAAATTATTTTAAAATTATTACTAGTTATTGAATATCTAATCATATAGTTGGACTTTTTAACCTAAGTTTCATGAATTATTGGATGTTTTTTAGTCACATTCATTGTACGAATATGTATGAATTATACATGTACAAACAAATTCAATAACTGAAATGATCAGGTGCACAGCAAATAATGATCATCTTTCACTTAAATTAGCATCAAACGTTACGAGTCAACCAATATTTTTTAGTTGCCAACTATGGATTAAATTCCCACTTTTAGCACTAATTTTATTTGCTAAAATTAATATTCATTGCGCATTAAGTCTATGGTGTGAATTACAAGACATATCCTATATGCGTTCGTAGATGAAGTGATCATCACTGTCTATGACATAACAGGTTTGGCACGTGGTATATCCCATAATGTCTATCTGTTGCTTAGTATGAGTCTTTGCCCTACCACTATATAACAAAATAAAATTACGAATCTGCTAATAGTTATAATATTTGGCTTAGTGATAAGCACTCTATTAGAGATCCTAATAATCTATTATAATTAAATAAAGTCAAAAGAGACTCTTATTTCCAAAATGCTGGGTGTAACAGGTGAGAAAAATGAGATATTCAATTGGTGGAGTCTTGTAGAAGGATAACGGATGCTAAAGTTGGATGCATTTGAAATTTAATTGGATGATGTGACTTTATATATATATATATATATATATTGCTACAAAACTAATAACAAAACTAATATTTTACATTTAATTTCAGACTATTAATTGTACACATTCACAATCCTCCACGTTGGGGTACAAATGCAATAATTTTTTGTGTTTTGGAGAGAGAGCTAATAATCTAATGGATGCATAGCTTTTTATTTTTTGTGAGTAGCTTTTCATATATGAAAGAGATGAAGTGTAAGATAATTAAGTTATTGCCAATTGATTGAACTGAAAGATATGATGAAATTATGGGTAAATTCCAAAAATAATATCATAGAATATGTATATTTGCAAAGATAATCCGAAACTTTTGAGAGCAATCAAATATTATCTCACAATTATTTTTAACAAAAGTGGTCATAAATAAAAGTTGTTATCAAATATAATCCTACATAAATTATATTTTCCAAAAATGGTTACAAGTTTTGTTAAGAGTTTAGAGACCAATTTTGTTAAAAAATAATATGTAATACTATATTTGATAAAAACATTTGCGTAGTACTAATTTTATTAAAAATAATTTTTTTAGTACTATATTTGATTAATCATAAAATTGAGATTGGGCTAATACGATGTGATATAGCAAATATATGTTCTCCTTGTGATTTGCCGAGAAAGAGAACACCGTGGACTACATACAGGGTATCCTGAATTGAAGCAATATATCCAGATGGTGTTTAGCAGGAGATTTTAATGCAATTCATGATAGGGCAGAAAGAAGGGGAATCCGCCATTCAGATCCTAGGGAGGTAGGAATTTAACGAGTTCATTTATGACACTGATCTTATTGAGTTACCTATGAACTGCCGAAAATTCACCTGGGTCAGGCCTAATGACAAATGTGCTGGTAGAATTGACAGGTTTTTCCGTCGATGATTAAAAAAGACCAAACCGGCAAACACGTTGAAGAAAGGATGAAATCGCCAATTGTTGAATTTCACGAGTGGCGATCTAGCGATCGATCGCCAGAGTTTACCGATCGATCGCTGAACTCAAAAAAGTCAAGATTTTGTTTCCTTCTTGGGTATTTTATGTCCAAAATACATGAAACACTTCCAACATTATAAAGAGGACAACTTGGACGTTTTGGAGGACGCTTGGCTCATATTCTACCCTACATTATTAGCCTCCATCACTCTCCATCAACTCACCATCATCCATACATCACACCAGTGAAAAAGAAGACACGTCGGGAGAGACGGGACGACGGAGCAACTCAAGGAGTCAAAGCCTAGCGTTATTTAGTATTTCTAAACTTAGTTCTACTTTTATTCTTAGATTCTCAAGGTTTATTTGTTTAAAAAATGTTTTTACATTGTTATTTGATTATGATTGTTGGCTAGTTTTGTTGTCAAGACTTAGGGGATCCTTTGTATGAATCCATAATTCAATTTAAGGTTTTTGATTGATTCTTACATACTTTGTGCATAATTTATTGTGATTCATGCTTTTGAAGGATTAATCACATTTGAATGATAATTAATTGCGATTGAATTGACCATATGATATTGCAATATGATATAGTAATTTATGCCATGGATTTCAGACTGAGATCGAGAGATGAAGTCAAATACATGTGTGATAGCTATAGATATCTAGTAATCGAAAGCTAAAAGTTTTCACAAAGGTTCATTCAATATTGAGTTGTTAAATAAGTACACGAGAGTGACTTACTGCAATTTGATATTAGGTTTAATATATCTTGAGAGAGTATATTAGATAAATTCGGAGAATTCGTCACCTTAGAACGTTTTGAATGCGATTCTTATCTAAAAGGCGAATTATGGGGGATTACAGGGGTGAACCGAAGTTTTGATAATTGTTTCTACTGATTTATCTTCTCTTTACAACTCGTTGGGTTAAATTTTGAGTTATTAGTTAAATTAGTATAATTTTCATCACTAATTATCGTAGGCTAAATATAGTTAAACTAGTTGAGTTTGGCAATTATTTTCTAGTCCCTATGGGTTCGACAACATTTTCTTAAAATCTACTATACTAAAACTTGACACCGTGCACTTGCGGTATAAATCACTACACTAGGAAATAATTGTTAAAATAAAAGCGATCAAGTTTTTGGCACCGTTGTCGGGTACTAGTTTAAGTAATATCAGACGACATTAGTATGACTGTTGTTTAGTCATTTGTTTTTATTTTTTTTCGATTTTTGATTTGTTTTTTTTCTCTACTCTTCTACTATTTTCTCTTTGGATTTTTGCAGGTTATTACTCCCTAGTGCATGCTAAGGAGTGACCAACCAACACTTGAGCCTTTTGACCCTGAAATTGAAAGAACACTTCTTAGGAGACTAAGAGAAGTTTGAGCAATGGCTGAAAACAATTAAGGAGGGGGTGGAAGAGATGAAAGACGGAACGAAGAGGTACCTAATAGACGATCACTCACTGGACTATGCCCATCCTTCATTCCATGGATCAGTATCTAGTATCACTAGACCGAGCATCCAGACTAACAATTTTGAGATCAAGACTGCTATCATAAAGATGATCCAACACTCAGTCCAGTTTGGGGGAGCGGCTACTGATGATCCAAATGCCCACATCTCCAACTTCTTGGAGATTTGTGATACCTTCAAGCACAATGGCGTTACTGACAACGCCATCAGGTTACACTTATTCCCTTCTCTTTACGTGACAAAGCTAAATCTTGGCTGTAATCTTCGCCCACATGATCTATCAATACGTGGGATGTGTGATGTCCAGATTTATTATAATCATTTGTTGGACTAAATATGATTTGGATTTTAGTGATAATTAATTTTAGAATTAATTAATTAGAAGTGGAATTGACCAAGTGGAGGTCAACTGGCAAGTTAATCGGATCATAAAATATTTCGAGATTGTAAAATATACTCCGTTAATATTTTGGAGATAAATTAATTAAAATGAAGAATTTAAGTTTTGGGTTTTTGGAGTGTGTATAAATCCCGATTGGTCGTTGTAAATTTAATTTATCAGTGCACCGGTGACACATCGATGTACAAAACCGGGCAAGGATACAAAAATATAAATATGTTATGTTGGGTATTTTCGGACACACAATTTAACTTGTAAAAACACGCACACAGACCCGAACCCTTCTTTCCTTCGCTGCTGCTCGACCCTTCGTCGCTAAACGCGCGCGCCCGCCGCCGTCCAAGCTCCTTCCGGCGCGTCCGACACGCCATCGCCTTCATCTCTCCCAGGCGCTTCTTTCCATACCAAGAACATGAAGTTTCATCACGTATTTCGTTCGAATCTCGCAAGGAAGCGCAGCGGTTCAAAATCGCGATTTCGTCCGATTTTGGGACGATTTTCTTCCGATTTTTTTGTGGGTATTTCTCCTCATCCTTCAACCGTTTTTCCCCTGAAATCCCTCGATTTTTTGATGAACTTTGGTTCGATTTTGCTAGCATTTTTGGTAGGGTTGTTAGTGTGTGTTCGTGTGTGTGCAGCAGTGTGTGTGCGTGTGTGTGTTTCTGCATGTGTGTGTGTCCAGCATGTGTTTGTGGGTGAAAATGGTGTGTATGTATGTATTCCTTCATGTATTGAAGTATTGTGATTGGGAATGGGATAGCATGAGCAATGTTTAGATTGTTGGAAGTTGATGATGGCTCACTTTATTGAATGGTTAATTGTTGAAAATAAATTGTGAAATAAGTCTTGACTTAGTATTATTATTGGTTAAAAGATGAAGATTAAAATCATGCATGAAATGTGTTTGTTAATAGGCTTAAATGAGATTCAAGTGTGGGTCTAAGTTTTGTTAGTGAGGTGAAAATGACTAACTTTATGGCTTGTAGCCATTGTGATATTTGGTGATGTTGCGCTATGGTATGGGATGTGTTCAATGGGAAGCATGTGTAGTGTGTAAATAAGTGAGTTAGATACATGCTAGTATGTGTTGACATGAAAAAGAGTTATGGTGATATTTATACTCAAAATGATAGCATAGCATGTATTAAGGATTTATGTCACTTTATTGAGCTTCAAATTTTAATAGTTCTAAATCAAGAATTTTGGAATCCAATGCATCTTTATTGTTAAAGTTGAATTTCTTCAAATAAATGACTTTATGTTGGGATTAAGGGAATTGGATTAAAGGGGTAGAATCTATTATCTACATGGACCCTTTCTTTCATGTCTTGGTTTGAACCACCTCGGGGTGGGTTTGAATGTTTGGAGCATGTTAATTGGCTTAATTGGATTGTTTTAGTTAGACACTAGTTGGATATTATTATGCATACACCCTTGCACTTCCTTTCCCTCTGTTGAACTTGTGTGTCTAGTGAACTGTTATGTGAGTGGACGTGATCTTGCACGTATGGGTGTGTGTATCCTGCATCATGTGTGTGATGTAGATGATGGTGGGAGAAAATGGGGTGTTGCATTACCAATGATATATCATGATTCATGTGAGGATGTGTGCATCCAAAGTATTGATTATGATTTGATTCATAATATTGAGTTATTGATTTGTGATATGGAAATGAAAGTAAGAACTATTTGATGGTTATTCATTGCTTGGATTGTGAGCTAATATTGAATTGATATTCGATATAGACTCTACAGGAGACTTCAGACGTTGATGATAGCTTGTTCATGTTGTCTTCTATAAGGTACGTGGTGACGTACGAGCAGGTATATCTAGTATCTATACATTCATGTATACATGCAATTTTGAATATGATGTTTCAGGTAAGTGTTTGACTTTAACAAATGAGTTTCATATACGAGTTATGGGGGACACGTAGTGGTACGTGATCCGATTATACTAGTTGAGTATTGATGCCTTGGGCATGAGCATTATGAGAAAGTGTCGAGAATGAAATAGTGGGATAACCAGGTTTACATTGATGTTGAATTATTTATGTTGAGCATAAATGATACATTGTTGTTGTATTGAATTCATAGTGTTGTTGGGTATCATATTTTCAATGATAATACTGAACTTGACATTATGAAAGTGCGTGAGTTTGAAACAGGAACAGTGTGTGGAAGCTATACAGATTCGGAATTGTACAGGGAGTATATTTTATGAGTTTTGAATAATCTAAATTGTTGCATTATGATTTTGTATGTTGATTTGTGATTGAATATTGAGTTGGAGTGTGCTCACCCTGTGTGGGGGCTGTTTCTATTGAAACAGGTACAACAAGTACGATGCTGCTTTGGAGTGCTAGGCTCGAACCTTGTTGGATGATGCTTCCAGAAGCATAGTATGAGATTGAGCCGATATACGAGGTTGAGCGGTTGGTATTTATACTAATTATGCATCCGGATGTGTATCCGTTATTTGTTGCTCTTCTGTGAGCACTTGTATCTGTATATGGACTGTATAAGGGTGTTGAAACCCACTTTTGTTGTCTTATTAGTGTGGTGTCTTCCCTGGCTGGGAATTTACTTGTGTTGCTGTATTCTGTTTAGTATCGTGTTGTCCCTGGTCGGGAGTTATATTATGTGATGTGCTTTTCTTTCCGGATAGCTCAGTTTGTGGGGAAACTCTGCCCAAATTTTTATAAAAACCCACAATGTAAAAGTGGTGTAATGGGTGAAATCTTTGAGTCTATTTGTTGGTAGAGAAGATCATATAATGTTGAACATTATTTATGTCATGGGATTATGGGAAACATGTAATGATCCTTTTTATAGAATGAAAAGAAAAATGAAAAATTTATACACATACGACGTCATAAATGAACTAATGACGAGTTTAGGTGTTGGGGCCTTACAGGATGAGATGGTGCAAGCGTTTATATCAAAATGCTTCCCACCATCCAAGACGGCCAAGATGCGTAATGATATCACAACTTTTGCCCAACACGACCCAGAGACACTTTACGAGGCCTGGGAGTGTTTTAAGGATTTACTGCGGAGATGCCCACATCATAGCCTCCTTATCTGGTTGCATGTATAAACGTTTTATAACGTTTATTTTCTGATAACCGTTCTATAATTGATGCAGCATCAGGAGGTATTGTGATGAGAAGGACGCCCGAGGAGGCTTATACGCTGTTGATGGCCACTAATAGTTGTCAATGGCAGTCTGAAAGGAACGTGCTGAAGAAGCAAAGTGGGCTGCATCAAGTGGGTGAAGTCGCTGCCCTAGCTGCCCAGTTGGAAGCACTGAACAAGAAAATTGACAGCTTGAGCATGCATGCAATGCAAGTTCAAGCCGTAACATGCGAACTTTGCCAAGGAGGACATCCAAGCACTGAATACCAAGTAGATAATCCTTTTCTTCAAACTATTGAGAGTGCTAATTTTGTAGGAAACCGACCACCACCGAACTACCTCTACCCAAATACATACAATACGAGGCCGAGGAACTATCCCCAATCACCACCGGGGTATGCACCTAAACCGAGTATGGAGGAATTGTTGACCAAATTCATCACATCGATGGAGACTAGATTCCAAAATCACGAGGCGTCGATAAAGAATTTGGAAGTCCAAGTGGGACAGTTAGCAACAATCCTAGCCGTACGAACACAAGGATCACTATATAGTGACATGGAAAAGAACACTAGGGAGCAAGTCCTTGCCATCACCTTGAGGAGCGGAAATGAGGTCGCTAAGAATAAGGATGCACATGTTTAGTGTAAGGGCGAGGCGGATATCAAGCAAGAAGTGGATCAAAAACACGACAAGGTAAGTCTACTAAGACCACTACACCCATCACACCTGCTAAGGTAGATATCCCACTCCCATTCCCCACTGCATATAAGAGAGCAAAATTAGATGCTAAATTTGCTAAGTTTCTCAATTTGATTAAGAATCTCCACATTGATATGCCTTTTATTGATGCTAGCCGGCAAATGCTGAACTATGCTAAGTTTTTGAATGAGATAATGTCAAAAAAGCAGAAATTGGGAGAGCATGAGGCGATAAACTTAACTGAGGAGTGTTCTGCTATCATTCAAAATGATTCACCTCCAAAGTTAAAGGATCCAAGGAGTTTCACTACACCTTGCAAAATCAACTGTATGTCTTTTAAGAAATCTTTATGTGATTTGGGTGCAAGTGTCAATTTAATGTGTCTGTTTACAGGAAGCTGGGCTTAGGAGAGCTCAAACCGATCAATGTGTCACTACTGATTGCAGACAAGTCCATCAAGTACTCTCAAGGGATAGTTGAGGATGTACCACTCAAAGTCGGCAAATTCACCATTCCGGTGGATTTTATAGTGTTCGACACAAAGGAAGATGCGCATGCCATTGATTCTCGGAAGATCGTTCCTAGCAACTGGAAGGGCATTAATCGATGTCCAAGAAGGGAAGTTGATCCTCCGAGTAGGGGGGATCAAGTTATTTTTGATATGTTTAAAGCTTTAAACACTACACACACTGAGTACCGATGTTTTAATATCAATGTCATTGACCCATTGTCCGTTAATGTGACGCAAGTATCGAGGAAAGAGAAAAAAATGATGGTCACATCGAATGGCCACAAAAAAGGAGGAAAATCGGTGAGGGAGACTTGGTTCTAATGAATAGAGCTAAAATGCGACTATTTCCATGGAAGTCAGGCTCACCATGGGCTGTACCTTTCAAAGTTGTTGATGTTCTACAATGCGACACTATCAATTTTGAGAGATGACCAAGGGGCACTGTTCACGGTCAAAGAGAAATGGTTACGACACTACCACAAGGATGACAGAAAATCATCCCCCACTGGCCCTTGCGGCACTTGAGCTTACATGGTAAAAAGTCCAGCTTGAGACTATAAATCAAGAACTTTTTTCTTATCCCTTTGGTTTGTTTTGTTTTTGCTTTTGATTTTGGTGAGAGACTCCATGCGTTGTCATGTGTTCCAACAATATGCCCCACTAGCTGACGAGGAATTGGACGATGATCACTGATGGTCGTTGTCAAAGGTAAATGTTTGGTCTTATTTTCCATGCCCGTTACATTGAGGACAATGCATGAATTAAGTTTGGGGGAGTGCATGTGTATGTCATGTTTTTTCTTTGAGATTGTATCGTTCTTTAAGCACCAACAAAAAAATTTCTTAAAAAAATGAGTTCAATTAGTGAAAAGAATGAATCATAGTAGTGGTCTCTATTGCATGATGATATTAATCTCACCATGCACGTCGACTTGAGTTTTGATGATTGTAAGACTTGTTTTTGAATATTTTGTTTTGAGTTAGCATGTCAAAGATGAGGAATATTTTGAGCAAATTTGAGTCATAATCTTGTGAATTGTATTTGGAGTAGTGAAATTGTGACTTGATGAATTGTTTTTGAGCATCTTAGAGTATTTTAGAACCTGTTTGATGATGACATTTTGAGGCGAAATTTAATAGTTGTGAACTTGACTTGAAAATGATCTATGCGATCTTTGGACTATTTGAGCATTTCAAGCTTACAATGTGCACATCAATCCCTAGTATCCAATTTTGAGCCTAATTGAAAAAGATTGGTATATGCATTTCATATTAGCCCCATTCAACATTTTTTTGGCAACTCATTATACCCACCTATTTTGAGCCTAAATTGAAAATTTTATCCTTACCTAAAGGGAGTATAATTAATTTCATTAAAAGCACATGGATTGCTATACTTTGATGAGCTTATTGTTGAAAAAAAAATATTTATGAATGAAAAAAAGAAGAATAGAAAGAGCATTGAGAAAAAAAAGTATCTAACTAAGACCCAAAGTGGCCAAGGCTAGAAAAGAAAAAGAAGAAAAGCTCAAATTTGTGTTAAATGATGAACATACATGATTATACTCTCTTCTTTGTGATATCCTATCTTTTCTTTTAAGCCAACACCTAGGCCTAACATTACAAGTTTAAAAAGTCCTTTTGATCCAAGTCTAGGAAGTAAATACATTGTGGAGAAGTGTTTGAAAATATGACTATGGGATGCTCAATGATAATCTTGACTTTAATTGACTAGCATGATTTGATCTATAAAATTTGCATGAAACTTGAAAGTGGCAATAGCACACACACACGTTCTGAGTTTGAGACATATTGCTTGATCTAGGAGAAAATACGATTTGTTAAACTTTCTGATCGACTCTTGTTTATCTGTAAGTGAGATGTCTGGGCTACGTGATTGACTGTGAATTGGTTCATTTGAATCTTCAATATCGAACTATACTTTTTGATCTTATTTCTTGTTCGAGACGATCAAGTATAAGTTTGGGGGAGTTGATAAGTGTGATTTTTACACTTAATTTGTTATAAGATTAGGGGCATTTTTGTAGTGATTCTTGGACAATTACGCGTTTTGGTATATATTTGTATATTTCAGGAATATAGGTCAAAGTGCATAAAAGTGGAAGAAATGAGCTAATAATGATGAAAAAGGACCAAACTGAGCAAACACGTTGAAGAAAGGACGAAATCGCAAATTGTTGAATTTCAAGAGTGGTGATCGATCTTCAGTTCCTACCGATAGATCGCCTCGATCCAGTAACATTTGGTGATCGATCGTCATTTTGTACCGATTGATTGTCTCGAAACAGTATACTCTAGCGATCGATCGCCAGAGTTTACCGATCGATTGATGGACCCGAAAAAGTGGAGATTTTGTTTCCTTCTTGGGTATTTTGTGTCCAAAATAAATGAAACTCTTCCAATATTATAAAGTGGATAACTTGGACGTTTTGGAGGGCGCTTGGCTCATATTCTACCCTACAATATTAGCCTCTTTTACTCTCCACCATCAACTCACCAGCATCCATACATCACACCATTGAAGAAGAAGACACATCAGGAGAGACGGGACGACGGAGCAACGCAAGGAGTCAAACCCTAGCGTTATTTAGTATTTCTAAACCTAGTTCTACTTTTATTCTTAGATTCTCAAGGTTTATTTGTTTAAAAAATGTTTTTACATTGTTATTTGATTATGATTGTTGGCTAGTTTAGTTGTCAAGAGTTAGGGGATCCTTTGTATGAACCCATAATTCAATTTAAGGTTTTTGATTGATTCTTACATATCTTTGTGCATAATTTATTGTGATTCATGCTTTTGAAGGATTAATCACCTTTGAATGATAATTTATTGCGATTGAATTGACCATATGATATTGCAATATGATATAGTAATTTATTCCATGGATTTCAGACTGAGATCGAGAGATGAAGTCAAATACATGTGTGATAGCTATAGATATCTAGTAATCGAAAGCTAGAAGTTTTCACAAAGGTTCATTCAATATTGAGTTGTTAAATAAGTACACGAGAGTGACTTACTGCAATTTGATATTAGGTTTAATATATCTTGAGAGAGTATATTAGATAAATTCGGAGAACTCGTCACCTTAGAACGTTTTGAATGCGATTCTTAACTAATAGGCGAATTATGGGAGATTACATGGGTGAACCGAAGTCTTGCTAATTGTTCTACTAATTTATCTTCTCTTTACTATTGTTGGGTTAAATTTTGAGTTATTAGTTAAATTAGTATAATTTACATCACTAATTATCGTATACTATATATAGTTAAACTAGTTGAGTTTGTTAATTATTTTCTAGTCCCTGTGTTCGACAACCTTTTCTTAAAATCTACTATACTTAAACTTGACACCGTGAACTTGCGGTATAAATCGCTACACTGGGAAATAATTGTTAAAATAATGGAGATCAACAACTAACATGTCTGAATGCATCAATGGGGTGTTTAAGGGTGCCATAAAACTTCCTCTCATAGCCCTAGAAGAAATAACTTTTTATCGTACTGCTAAACATTTCTACACACGAATGAGAATTGCTTCAAATTTGTTGTCCAACAATCAGATGTGGACAACGTATGCTAACAAAATTTTTATAGACTGGGGGCAGCTTTCCGGGCTACATATCGTCACATTGATTAATCAAGGACAACAATCTACTGATGTTATCACTGGCCAACGATATGGACATGGTGGAAACAAGCATACAGTGAAGATCATATCACATGAATGCACATGCGGGAAATGGACTGAGTTTGATATCCCTTGCTCACATGCACAGATTTTATGCAAGGCATACATACTTAATGCAGCTGCATAAGTAAAGTCGTTCTATAAGAGTCCTATTTATCAAGCTACATATGCTGGTGTATTTGAGAAGTACTTGGCCTAACCATACTGGGAAGAAGCCAATTTTCAGATATTCCATGATAACACTCTACGAGTTTGTGCCCCGTCCGGGAAGGAATACAAGTACTCAATTACCGAATGAAATGGATTGGCCACAAGCTCGTTCAAGGCAACATACACGTCAACAAAGAGGATCTCGACAGTAGAATTACGGTTATGAATTTTTAGAACCATGTATTATATATTTGCGATTAATGTAATTTATGATTTTGTATCCATCTTGTGATATTGTTCTTGTTCTATTCGTACAATTTAATTGCAAACTTTAATTTTTGATGTATTTTTCTTACAGAGTAGTTTTAATTTTTTTTGCTGCAACCAATGGATCCACGGATGCACTATGGTGCGAGACGATATTGTGTTGACATGCAGTCACATCATATATCTGAGATCGTGTTTGATGGTAAGATTGATCATACTTTACGTGGTAGAAGTGCTGGTGGACTTTTTGGGTTATATTTAAGGGACGGCCGGTGTGGTCAGTTCCCATGACTTTCATCTTATCAATACCATAGTTGAGAGATAGCGTCCGGAGACATATACTTTCCACTTTCGAGTAGGTGAGGCGACCATTACATTATAAGATGTCGCTGTGATATGGGATACTTATGTTCAGGAGATTGGGATACATTGCCGAAGAGGGTGAGATCAGTGGATCAAATGTAAGACTAAGGGACTGAAAGATTACATGAGAGAACACCAATCGAAGATAATAGTGATGAACTTGAAGTTGACCAGTACACCCGTGCATGTGCATTCATGCTTCTTGGGGTGTAATGTGTCCAAACTCTACTAGAAACTCTATCCCACTACTATATCTGACCATACTAGAGGATATTTATTTTGTAAGAGAATATAGTTGAGGTAGTGCTGTCTTGACGTGCTTGTATAGAGAGCTCTGTACATCAGCGGACAAGTCAAAATACGTAATTGGCGGTCCATTGCAGTTACTACAGGTAAAAATATCTCCTTTCATACATATTTATTGTTTAAAGTAAATTATCTACATAACAATATTATTCAAATATTACAGATTTGCGCATGTTCTCGGATAACACCCGGGAGATCTCATGTCGGTGACATCACTGTAGACATGAATGAGCGTCATTATGATGCGTATGAGTTGATACTTCCAATGACTCCATACGGTGCACGGTAAAATAATTAATTTATACATTTAATTTAATAGTTAATTCATGATTTTACATCTTCCATTACAATAAAAAATGGCAGTTGGAATGCCGGCATGAGATATTATCAGACGACCCGACATTCAGTACGTCTATTCCATTAGATACTTGATCTTATGGTGTCACATCAGGTTACTCATATTTATAATACATTTATTTAATCTGAGTTATCTTGCAAACTTTTATTTACGACAATTATTTTATCATCACAGTTTATATGGCAGCCTTATGACACGACAACATCGTATTTTACGGAGTTACCACATGATTGTGCACCATTTTTATGGACAGCCATATGTCCACTTATATTTTATGCTCATGTCGTGTGGCACTATCCTGATATGATATTACGACAGTTTGGGATGATACAACATATACCTACCACTCCACGAGGACATATACATCTACAGAGATATGATCGTCGGGGACGATCTGCTGGATTTGACTGGACACATTGTCATTCGGAATATATTACCTCATGGCTGAATCAGAGTGGTGGTTATCCTAGTGGAACATTGATCACTTCTTCTATAACCATTCAGGATGGAAATATGGAGTGGTATGATAGAATTACATGTCGGCTGATATCACCTTTTCACAGCCTTCAAAGTACGAGATATCAACCCGAGGACTCGTCCATTATGACTTTTGTGGTATATAATTGGATATTATTATTGTTTATTATTCACTATAATCCTAACATATATATTATGTTATTCAAATAATTATTCTTTCTATTGCAGGCCAACCAGTTGGCATGCATGAGCACAAGTACTCGATCTAGGCCAAGAGATGACTTAACGGCTTGTAATTCATTACTAGATCATTACACTGATGTTGGTGATAATGCCATGAGTTTCTCAACAGTAGAGTACTGCAAAATGCTCAGCCAGTATCCCGTGAACATCCAACCTTAGAGCTCCAGCGGTTTAGTGGGCCACTCGATGTTACCTATACTTGTGTTGACATACATACTACTTCGACATTCACCGGGTGGGCGAGTACTTCACAACATACTGTTGGAGAATTTGACACCGGCGCTCTTTCCACATCTCGTTGGACAGTCTCCCACAGTATGAGCACGGCGGAAGAGGTCCATATTCCGATCATGACATCATATGATGTTTCACAATTTACTCCACATGATCATGTCATACATACAACCTCGTACTCTAGACACGTGGAGCTCCACTTACCAGCTTACGTGCCACAATGTCCATATTTTATCTCCTATTCCATATGGTGATATGACGTCGGCATACAGAGATGTACCACAATCCACTTCTTTATCGAGTCAGAATGAGGAAAGTACGGATAGAGATCCACAAACAAATCTTATTGCCCAGCCTATCAATCAGGGAATTCGAGAGCGCATAATTACACAACCGCCTAGATGTAGCACTGGAGGGCATTTAATTTATCGTTCATACAAATAGCTAGATGCTAATTCTGAATAAATGTAGAGGAGTATTCCATATAAATAGTTTGAAATGCAAATTTTAAATTATTCTAAAAATAAAATATATATACCAAAAAATTCGGATTAAAATCGTCTTTTTGAAAGACGATTTCTTATGAAAAAAAAAGATTTGAAATCGTCGTTTCGAACGACGATTTAATTTTTTTTAAATCGTCGATCGAGACGGCGATTTCACTTAAAATAAAAAAAAAAAGTTAAATCGTCATTGTCCAAGGTGATTTACGATATAAATATGATCAATTTTTTTTCACGGTAATTTTGAATTTTTTTTAACAATAATTAAATTTTTTAGTCAATATTATACTACATGTTTATATTGTGTGTATGTATCGTCCTTTTTATTAAACAATTCGCTACTATAGCTTATACATATAAAATATACTAATTGATTTATTTAAATAATACTTTAATAAAATCGAGGTAGAAATTAGAGTAATTGGACAATAATATATATTAGATAATCACTATATATTTCTTTACAATAATACATAATGTTAAACATATACATATAATATATTATATTCATAATATATTGCTTGAATAATATATTTTCTCCTAATTTGAGAGAAGATTATGGTTCTAAAACATAAAAAATCTCTCTCTGTATATGCACATGTACACATGCAAAAAATATATATACATACATATATATATACACACATATATACATATATATATATATAAGTGTACGACAAACTAAAATACTAAATAATTTGTGGACGTGGACGTAGACACGTTTCTGCATGGAAATTTTTTTGGTGACTAGTTTACCAAGAAGACTATAGAATTGTGCGTTTTTATATATGTACCAATATATCAATGTATGTATATAGAGAATATTTCTTCTTTTAGTAAATATTTATATAAATAAACATATTTTTAGTAATTTTTTTCTGTTTGATCGAATGATTGGTTTGCTATTACTTTTTTTCCAATAAAATTTATTTATTTTTGTTGTATTTTTTATATTGTTTTTTTTATTGTTTTAAATAAATCCACTACTATCATACAATGTAACTGATAAAAATTGTAGTTAATGTATTATCTAATTTTGCATGATAAAAATTATTTATATTAAATATCCATATACTATTTAATTTATGCTTCATGGAAATTAAAAAAATAAATAAAATTATGATATCTAAATTGTATATAGATTATATGTATAGTTCATGACATATTAAGCAAGGACGGACGCAGAAAATTTAATAAGTGGAGACAAAAAAATATTAAAATTAATTAGAGGGCAAAATAAATTTTATTGGTCAAAATATAAATTTAGGGGATAAATTGTAGGGCACTGCAAAACAGAAACATGGAAGCAAATGATGAGATGTTTTTGACTACTTTAAATTGAGCGATAGACAATTTTTTAATAAATTGTATCCAATGAACACACGCACACGTGGCACTTGTGAGGTCAGATATTCGGTAGAAACCTATTGCAGCAAGCAAATCAGTAGTTTAGCTGAGAGTGAACCAATAATTGATTATTTGATTGTTATTAATTAATGAAACAGGAAGATTATGAAGTGTGGCATGACATCTAAATTAAACCTGTTCCTTTTAATATTGTCCAGTTCCGACAATCAACTTTGCTTCCAAAGCACATTATCTTTCGATATCTAGGAGGAAGTAGTTGGATTTTTCAATTTAAAATAATTAATTTTTATGATTATTTCGTGAAAAAAATAAATTAATTATTTACCCTCTTTATTTCCAACATTTTAAAATAAATCACATCTATGGATGGATCCTTTCACTTTAATTAAATCGATCAATCTCATGGACTTTTGTAAATCTTGATTTTACTACGGAAAACTTGCAAAAAATCGTCCTGTAATTTGACTTGTTTTGGTTTAGTTTTGGGTTTATCACTACTCAAAGTTTGGTTTTAGTCCAATAATTTGATCTTTTTTACTTTTAATCCTTTTTTTGTCGGAGTACTGATGTGACACCAAAAATATTGTTGACATAGCATCAGATTTTGCTGATATACCCGATGTCATGTTGGTAATCCGGCAAAAAGATGGCAAAACATTAAAAAAGACAACTTATTGAACTATTATCAAACTTCGATTACTTATAGGACTTAAAAACCAAAACAAACCAACTTATATGAACGACTATTTTTTGTAGTTTTTCTCTCTAACTTTATTGTTCCAAGTAGAAAAAAGTGGCTTAATAGTGTTATTTTTCTTAACTAACTTCTGACTTTTTGTGGACATGGTGCCCAACATTCTAAGGCTCGATTCTTACTCTTGCTTATTTTGATAAATACTAAAGTATGTATTTGTGTCGCGGAGCAAATTCACGTGTTGGAATGAATTAGAAAGAAACATAATTTGATTAAAGACCTTATATGCGTCAAATTTTATCAAGGGAAAATCAAATTGGTAAGAAATAATTAAATAACATGATTTCAAAATGAAATACAAATTTAAAACTATGCATTATTTGGTGGAAACAGTTTTCTGAGTCGACCTAGAAGGCGTACCAAGAATTGGACAATGCCACGTACCCAAGCAAGTGATGATTTCAACCTAGTATATCCTATGATTCAAAATTGTTTTAGATATATGGATTCTATTTTTTACGTGGATATCATATATCCAAATCAAGTTTGAACGTAGCATTGGGGTATACCCTCATGCTAGAATCTCATTTCCGTCCAAGTAACTTTAGTGTGTTTGTTAAAACCACGAAATTTTTTGGGAAATAATGGGTGAATGTGACTTTAATCCACTCAAGTAAAATAAATTTTTTTCAGAATTTCAAAGTCGCACAAGAGCATGTCCTTATTTGTTATAAAAGAAAAAAAAAATCAATAAATTTTTTTAGAAATAAAAAAATTAAATTGGTGATGAAAATATAGTAGAAAGTTTGATGAACCTCCTCTCTGACAGTGTTAATCGCATAAATAGTCTTACTAGGTATTCGAGGACGTCACTTGTATTTATTTTTCTTCTCGATGACTTCACTGTTTAAGCAA
Organism: Haberlea rhodopensis; assembly: GCA_907163345.1. Taxonomy (NCBI): domain Eukaryota; kingdom Viridiplantae; phylum Streptophyta; class Magnoliopsida; order Lamiales; family Gesneriaceae; genus Haberlea; species Haberlea rhodopensis. The sequence continues at coordinate 284,389 of CAJQUN010000469.1, read as the reverse complement.
ACATTTTTCGTTAATATCGGAGTCACTGCATACATCAATCAATTGATCTTATGGCCCAAAAATAAATATAGAATATTGTTTTAATTGATGTCAATATATGTATATAGTTTAATTCTAATTATCCGTGTTAAAATGAAACGCTTAACACTATGTTAAAAGTTATAACTATTACTACAGACATAACTTTATTACTTTATGCAGTGACAACGCAAAATCTCATATTAAACGACAGGTGGAGCTTGTTATTTCATAGATGATGCAGAGCTACTCGTCTATACAAAAGAATTGTTGAGAGCCTTGCGTAGACGATCCAACATTATATATGTATGTCCTGGTTTTTGCATCCATTGCATTTCTGGGAGCACGAGACGAAGACATCAGATTGGTCATGGGTGAAATCTTCAAATCCATAGATAAACCAAGCAAGTGACGATTGAAAAATATATTTTTTCTATTTTTTTCTTGATTCATTTGTACAAATAAATTTGATTTTGTAATACAGCGGTACCAAATTGAATTGATTAATTTTTTCTTCGATGAGTTTTGTCACTGGTGCACGAACAATACGAACCTCAAGATCGAAAGATCTTCAAATTAAATGTATATGATTCTTCTTAAAACTTTATTTCTATTGCAAAATATATAATGATTAATTGTACCATCTAAAATTAACAACCCACACACACACACAACACACACAACACACACACACACATATATATATATATATATATATATATATATATATATATATATATATATATATATTGTTGAAAGTTGTCCCACATTGGGAATTTATAAAACGTGTTAGCTCTTCATAAGATACATGTGATACATTGGGAAAATAACCAAATCCATCGTATAAGTTGATCTATTTTGGTTTTGGTTCTGCAAATATACAAAATTTAGGTTTTTCTCCTATAAGTTGGGTTTGGTTTTTGGCTTTTAGTCCTATTTTGGCGGAATTTTGATATAAGCCAAGTATGCTAATGTAGAACCATGTATTGCTGACATGACATCAGATATTACAAACTGTTCAGCGCTACTTCATCATACCGGTTAAAAAAGGCTAAAAGCAAAATAAGAAGCCAACTTACAAAATAAAGATTAAATGACTATTGAGAGAATCAAAACAGAAATAGGCTACTTGCGGAACCATTTTCAAAATTTTTCCTAAAATTTATTATGAAGTAATGTTTATATATTTTCTATTTTTAATGTAAATACATAGAATATGTTTGTACGTTATACTCGCTTGTAGATGGTATTTTAAACTAACCTCCACTGAATTAGTAGAATATTACAATTGCCCGTATTTTGGTAGACACCTTTCAATTAACGGTCCATCATATTGATATCAATATTTTTTTTCAAAGTGAGGGTCAAAATATATTTAATTAAGAGCTCATGGGTCTTGCCCAATTGGTAAGAGTTTACCTCCATTTTGAAGAGATTTGAGTTCGAGTCTCGCAATGTGAAAATATTTAGCCACCCTTTCAATTTTTTTTAATTAATATAATATATTAGTGTGTGTGTGAATAATTAAAAGCCATGCAAAAAGATGCCATGAATGACGAAAGGGGTACCCACATTGCGTGCATGGGATTGCATTCAAATGCCCAAAGGGAAGCCAACACCTGTATGGTTCACCTCTTTCTTTAGAAATTTTATGCTATGTGAAGCATTTGAAATATCTAAAATGCCCTGTTGATTTTATTATTCATAAACTACTCCCCGCTTATCATAATCAAATATATTCTTACAAAAAAATGTTTTTATCAATATCAATCCCAAAATAAATATAATCCCACATAAATTGTATTTTATCAAAAGCGCTTCCAAAGGCCACATGACTAATCAAATATACTCTCACAAAAATTGTTTATCAATATTAGTGCCAAACTGTTAAACTAATCAAATATACCTTGGGGTGTACGTGGGTCGATTTGGGTGGATAGGCATGAAAAAAACATCCAACCCACTACGTGTGGGTTGTTAGATTGTCAAACCGCAAATGCACAATAATATATACGAAACAGTGTGGTTCAGGTTAGTGCGGTTGGATGCGAGCAGGTGCGGGCGGATAGTGGTTCAAATGGAAATATATTATAACTAATACATTTTACAATTTCTTAAACTAATGTATTCATTGTCGATGATAATAAGTAAAACTATAAATGAGGAACAACATAAAATAATAAAAATCTAAATTCATCTGAACAAAAATACTTTCCAAAACATAAATATCAAATCTTTTGCAATTGAAAATCAAATATAGTTAACTTCATAGATCACCAATCATAACATTATAATCCTAAAACCAGATATATCCAAATGATGTACTAAGGAAAGTGGGAAACGGTAATGATACGAGACTATGGGTTGACATTTGGGCTGGGGAGGGATGTTTGTCCGGGAGTTTTAATAGACTTTATAATTTAGGGTGGGTGATTGTCTATTTTCAGAGAGGGGTGAGTGGTTTGAGGGGTCTTGGGTGTGGCATTGGGAGTGGAGGAAATCCTTATTTGTGTGGGAAGAAGAGTTATTATGTAATCTTGTTAATGTTCTTGACAAGTACTCGTGGAACCCTGAAGTTGAAGAATATTGGAGTTGGAAATTCAATAAGATGGAGTCTTCTCCACAATCAGCCTATAGTGCAGCAACAAAAAATGGCGAGGTGGAGCAATATAGTGAGGATAAAGTGTTAAAATCAGTCTTGAACAAGCTGATTCCAATGAAAGTCTCGGGTTTTGTGTGGCAAGTGCTCCAGAACATAATTCCAACTAAAGTTAATCTGCTAAGAAGAGGTATTATCTTGGACCAAATTCTAATATATGTGCTCTATGTGGTGTTTCTGAGGACACACACCACCTATTTTCTCTTGTCCATTTGCTCATTTTTGTTGGAAAGAATGCTACAAATGGTTCAACTTACATTCTGTGCTTCATGAGGATCCTGTTATAAATCTGTTGCAATATTTGGGTATTTTGAATAAGTCAAAGGTAAAAGGGGAATGACTGGCTATTTAGGAATGCGTGATATGGAGCATTTGGCAAACATGTAATAAAAATGTGTTCTGTGATTTGGAGGTATCTAAAGAATCACTAATTGAGTTGGTGAAGTTTAGATCGTGGCATTGGATTTCATCTAAGAATAGATGCACTGTCTTGTTCTCGGCTATAGATTGGTTTCGAGATCCGATTGTTTCTTCGCATGTAGGCGGGTTTATATTATATTCTTGAGATTTATATCTTTTTTATGGACTTTAATCACAATATAACTTTGTATCACCTCGGGTTTGAGCACCCCTAGTTCTCATCTTAATAATTTTTTGCTTACGAAAAAAAATGTACTAAATTGGAACATCAACATGGTAATGGCATACAACTGATTAAAATATTAGGTTAAAAAATTATAATTTACAATTTAAACCCTTAACATGTAATTTTATAATTTAAGATACCTAAATATAATTTTTATAATTGAAGAAACCATAATATATAAGATGAGGGCAGGTTGGGTGGGTATGCGGATGGAGGTGCAATCATCCATTACCCGCCCACATAAATTCAGGTTGCTCGATTTTTCAACTGCGACTAATTTCTTCGAATGTTAAAACGAGCGGATACGGGTGGGTGAATGCGGGTCGGGCGGGTGGGTTGGGTTGTGCGATTTTTTTGTACACCCCTAAATATACTGTCACATAAATTGTTTTTATCAATAGTAATATCTTCGTATATAATAGGGATAATTACATATGCATCCCTTGTAGAATAACCGTTTTACAAATTCTACCATCTAGTTTGAACAAATATTATTTATTAATTTTGAGGGGCTAAAAAGGTAATTATGAAAACTTGAGGGGTCAAATGAAGTTCACCCCATATAATATTATTTAAGTCCCTTTCCCCCAATAATTGTATAATTTCTTAGTCCTCTAGGCTAATTTTCTATAAGCTTCGATCTACATTTTATTCAATAAAACCCGACCAGATAATATGACCGTCGAAAATTAACTATTCCACTACTATGCATATATCTGTCGGACACGATGTAAAAAATAATTGTTACACAGGATATTCATCAAAATGTAAAGGGCAATGTTGTAATTTCAACATCATCACCAAGTCCCATTGACATACAGATGATGACAAAGATATATGGTTATATATAATGGTGATTCTCTATTTATTTGGTAGGATAGGAAGGAAGGAAGGAAGGAGGCAAGCCAAATCACAAGGAAACATTTCAGATAAATAATGGGTAGGTCTCCTTGTTGTGATGAGACTGGTTTGAAGAAAGGTCCTTGGACTCCTGAAGAAGATGATAAACTCATCAGTTATATCCAAAAACACGGCCATGGTAGCTGGAGAGCCCTCCCGAAACATTCCGGTACAAACGATTATCGTTCTTGTTATTCGATTTTTAATGTGTTACACGTAAAACATTTCAAGATTTGTGTGTTGATTATGGTGCTATATCATGTCTAAAGTAATGTATAATGATTGGTGTTTTTTTAATTTCTTTTTTTGAAGGTTTGAACAGGTGTGGAAAGAGTTGCAGGCTTCGTTGGACAAATTACTTGAGACCAGATATCAAGAGAGGGAAGTTTAGTCAAGAAGAAGAACAAACAATTCTCAATCTTCATTCCATTCTTGGAAACAAGTAAGAAATTACTATTGATTAATGTTTCTTGAGTGGTATGAGCATGGCTTGAACTATGGACGGAGCCACCATATGTGTTAGGGTCAGCTCTAGTTCAATGCAAAAAAATTTTAAAAAAAAATTAGTGTTGATTTTCGTAAATTTAGTTTTTTAGTTAAACAATCCGAATGATTGTAGCCCTTTAGCTCTAAGCTATCCCGGCATGCCTCAGGTAATTTCTGATCATGGCTTGAACAAATTGAATTAATTTTGTATTTTGGATGAATAAAGGTGGTCTGCCATTGCTACACATTTACCAGGGAGGACCGATAACGAGATAAAAAATTTCTGGAACACACATTTGAGAAAGAAGCTCATACAAATGGGGTTCGATCCGACGACTCATCGCCCTCGGACCGACATCCTTTCGAGCCTACCTTCACTCATAGCCTTGGCTAATCTCAAAGAACTGATCGAAAACCCTACATGGGAAGAGCAAGCCATGCGGCTCCAAGCCGAAGCCGTTCAGATGGCTAGGCTAAAACAATACTTGCAACAATGCCTCCTTCATCCGTCGCCCATTCCCACTTTTCAAAACATCAATCCCACTATTCAGGATCTTGAAACTTTCAATCTTCTCTCTGCTTTAAGCCAGCTAGAAACGGCGGATCTGCCGCCATCTGTGGCCGCCGGAAGTTTTCACGAGTCAATGTCCTTCTCCCATTTGCCAGATTTGCAAGGAGACGCCGCAGTGGTTCAGGGTCCTGATTATGAGGCGGTTTTGAGCCAAGCAGAGAATGGCTCTCCGGTGTCCACATGGAATATTTCGGCGAGTCTTTCACCATCTCCAGCACCTGATGCTGTCGTACTGATGAGGGAAACTTCATTTAACACTACTGGGGATGCTTGCAGCACATCTAGCTATGGAGGAGCTCAAATTTGGTCTGAATTCCTTGACGACCCACTGTTTCATGATATTGCGTAATGTTCAAGGAAGTTTAGATATTAAATAAGTTTTTACATTAATGTTGAGTTTTGCCTTTTGTTTTTGTGGCTTTTTTGCGACTCTTTTGAATATATATGACACTGTAAATTAAATATTATACATGTTTGTAATTTCAGTATATAAATTCTTTCTCCAATTTCTAAGTTGACTTGGTGTTTTGTTAATTAGATACACTATTTTTGTGCATATAAATGTAATTGGTGAATAAAACATGCATAATATTTATATATTTTTATATACAAAAATACATATTAAAATTATTAATATTTTTATTATATGTATATATATATATTACAATTATTAATATTTTTATTAATTTGTCAGTGGTGTTGGAACGTATTAAACTCTACATTTGAAAGTGGATCAAAGCACGGTCTAAATGCCCTTTTTCTTCCTATCAATGATATTGTTCTGGATCCTCTAGTTTGTTTAAAATCTGTAGTGTGAGTTTGATTGAGCGCTAGTGTCTCTTTGGTTAAGTGTATCTTCTCTATGTAATCAAGAGTATCCATTATACTCTTTTTTTTATTAATAAATTTTATCTTATAAAAAAAAATATTTTTATTAATTTAATATATTTTAATATATAATATATTTTTATTCTTTAATTTGTGACATACAATATCTAATATGAAATGACAGGAATATTTGAAACAAATAATAAGCCTAATATATTATTTTACGACGTGTCTACATTTAATTCATGTTAAATAGGCCTTTTTCTTATTTAAATAAGTTCCAATTAGGAACCAATGTCAATCATCGCACTAATAATGGAAGGAGTAATTGTAAATAGTTTCTTTTAAATTTTAAATTAATCTACCTCATTAATTTCAATATTCAACATATTATATTTGGTTTTTTATATTATAACGCAAGTCCTTTCCAACTTTCAAAAACTTTATGGATCCATAGCTCAATGATTTTCTCATGCCAACCACTCCAAAAAATTTGTCAATATTGTTTATAAAACATCCATCACAACTTAATTTCATAACATGAGATTGTGGTTTTGGCAACGAACCTTCATGTGTGTTTGGTTTGAAAACAAACAGTTTACTCCCCTTTGGTTTTCAAAATAGACAGTTTATCCATGTGTTTACGTTACCCAATGTGATATAGGAATACGTGTAAAACACCACCTTCATATAAGCAGACAATGTGCTATATTTTGCAAACTACAGAAGAGTAAAATGACTATTTTAAAAATCACATAAGTGTAAACTCTATTTACTGACCACATTTGGTAAAATATCTATTAATGATAATATAATGGAAAATTGTCACTTAGTGCATATGGTTGTGACTTAATATATTTAAAAAATATTTATATTTGAAAAAATATAAAATTATATATATATATTATTTTATTTGCCCCAATTTTACCTATTTCTTATATTTTATATATATATTATTTTATTTGCCTTAATTTTACCTATTTCTTATTCTGTCCTATTTTGAGTTAGTTGACTAATCGACCAATGTCACATAAAAAATGACGCATATGGATTCTCAATCATAGGAGAGGAGGGGAAAGTAGTTAGGAACACAGAGGTTTTAAAATTAATATATGTTTTTTTAGTAACAACAACATTGAAATTGATAGTTCATGTTGCCCATTTTCTCCATGAATACTCCATGAATTGATTAAATATTGTGAAAATAGTATAGTGGATTCAATTAATTAATATATGTGGCTGCTGCATCAAATTGACAATGATCACCCATTGATATATTTTATAATCTGTTTTTATAGATTAAGGTAAATCGTTATTGTAATAATATAATAACGTCGAATACATCAGTAATGATCATCATCATGTTAGAGCAATTAAAAAAGAGAGACTAAACTTGCAAAATAAGTAGAGTATTAATTACGAGTGTGCATCAAACACGTATATGAATATAATTGTTACATAGATATCAAATGTCAGACGCCTTTCTCTCTTTTTGTTTTTGAGTGGGAGAGGGGCTAAATCAATTTTTGTGTGCCAAACGCGACTAGAACTTGAGTCTGTCCAAAATGAGCATGAGATCTTATCTATTTCGACGAAATCGGGGAGCTCGATGTCTCTCATTTTCAATTCACCAGTTTTTTTATAAGAGGATGTCATTCACATGTATATATACATAGGATACGCAATTGTTTACCAATCAAACCGAACTACCGAAAATTTACTAACTTGAATTTTTTTTTATTGTTGGAAAATTGAATTAACGGTATTCATTCAATATTGGTTATTTCAATTGTTTAACCAATCTACATTTTTTTAAGAAACAAAACAAAATATTGAAGCAGTCAATCGAGAAATGTTTTGTAAATTGATGATAAAAAAATGTGAATAATAACATTTATCTAGCAAATTGATCATGAAACTAAAATAAAAATATCTTAAAAGACCCATTCTCTTGATATCCAAATAGACTATTGTAACAAAATTACAAAAATATAAAAAAATCTATTCAGAAAAACTAAATGAGTTTGGTTTAATCTATCTTTGGAACAAAAAACCAATATTAAAGCGAGCAAACCAATATTTTTCGAAACCAAATATTGAAAATTAGTAAAGAAACAATACCGATTTTGCACATTAAATCGATTATTTCAATTTTAATAAAAGTATTGTTAATCTCTACACTCACATACATACTAGCCACATAATCCCCCACCCTCCTTCGCGCACGCTCCGATCTCAAAATGACTCATTGAATGCTTGTGTGGCGCTTTAAGATACACTAGTTTTACTAAGTTACCCACCGACGCTCCGTAGTGATTTGACGCATTGAGTACTCATGCGAGATTTTATGACTAAGTTTTATTAACTCACACATTAAGTTTCACTAAGTCGTGAACTTAGACATCATTAATTCTCCAAAAATAATATAAGTAATTTTTAATAAATTCATACTATTGCAAAACACACAAAGATAATATTTGGTTTCATTTTTAGAATTCATTATCTTATGACTAAATAATAATAGTTCGTTTTCATTACTCTAAAATATATTTTTCGAAGAACAATAATTATCCCTATTAGGAGAGCGATGGATAAAAGATTTGAATTGCACTGTATATAATATAAAAGATGATATAAATTTGTCCAATATGATCTGTATTAGGTATGTTTAACTTCATTTCGTAATACACATCATATTTGACAAATTACATCATTAAGTATATTTAACTTTATTTAAAAAAAAAAAAAACTTTAGTTCATCAGTGTATATGTGTGTGTATATATCTATATATATATATATATATATATATATAGACGCACCCGCAATTAAATTTTTGAAAATTGACGCACTTCCGCATCCACACCCCATCCGTACCCGCTTGCACACCTGCATCATGTGACTTAGTACATTCATACATACATGCATTGACAAATATATGAATATATAGAAGTCAATTTTTAGATGTTTTATTGTTGACAATATAGTATCATTTCCTTCTGGACAAAACTGGAACTTTGATGTATACTTGTTTAAGTAGTGATCAAATTGAGATCCTAAAATTCAAAACGGCCGGTGCGGTGACCAGTCTAGTTATAATTGCTTGCAAGAACGTAACTCTGTAGGGGTAAAGGTGGACTTTTGCCGAGCAGAAAAACTAAAAAAATTATGTAAATTTATTCACAATTTTCTTTTATTTCATAGTAATTTTTTTAAGATAATAAAAATATTATATTCCGCTTACTATAAAATTTTATTTAAGTTTTTGCACACCTGATTTTGAAACACTTGTTACGCCCCTGATTGCTTTTGCTTGTTCAAACTGAACTTTGAATTAGCTCAAAGTATTTCAAGAAATTGAGTTGAAAGTGATAATTTTCTCTTTTGATTATATATATGATCTAAGCAAATACATATGGTTTATTTGTTCCCAATCAACCATTATTTTAGGAACGACTAAACAAAGTAGGTGAGAACAAACTTGCAAGTTCAAAGGATTTAGTTTATCTTACCACAATTAATATAATTAATGATAATAGCCCACTTTACATAATTGTACTTTAGAAAAGGTTACAGCCCTGCTAAGGGAGTATTTTGGATTATTTTTGAAAAATACTAACAGATTTTGGATGTCTTGCTTCTGTTATTATTTCTCTAAAAAAACAGAGGTCCGTAATTTATGGCTGGTTGCCTATACTCTTAGTGGGTCATGAAGACCCAATAACGCATCTGGTTAAGCATGAGGAGCAGCGGCTCCATGGGGTGTCAAAAAATTTGTGGAAAATTTGAGCTAAAATGCATTTTATTAAAAAAACAAAAAAGTATATGATAATTTTTTTTTTGTTTTTTTGTTTTTATGGCAATGGGGCACTTATCCCCTTTGCCTTAAGGTAGATCCGCCTATGGAGTTGAGCTAATCCACATTGCCTTGTTACGCGTTAATAAGAAAGGATCTAATTTGACCAAAAAAATGTGTATGATTATTGATTTTTAAAAGTTCAAAGTTCATATAAATATTGTAAAGTCACAATTGATTCATTATATAGACCATAACATGTTATGTCTAGGTTGGCGGGATGAGTTCTAGGTCATGCAGTTTCCCCCTCTTAAAAAATAAACATATTGTTGGGTTCCTTGTTTCTCGTGTTTAATCTCTAGAAAATCGTGTGCTTAGAATTCAAGGAAGAAGTTGTTTATAAAGTATGCCAATAGTCATCACCAAAAGACTATTTGGAAACACTTCTATATGAAAAGATGGACCTATAAGCGTAGTGGTGCATAACTTGATTGAAAATGTGCTTGCCCAAAAGACATCATTTCAAAACATTTTTTTAATTAAATATTGCATATATTCTTGGAAGGATGCATAAATAATTGCCGTATCATCTAAAAGCTCGAGCTTGTAGAGAGATTGAACAATTTATTATTTATTCTCTAACATTCCTCTCACGTGTGGCGGATTTGTTACTCTTTTTTGGGAGGCCCATCAAGTGAACATTTAATGTGGGTGGAATAGTTGTTTGTGAGTTTTGAACTCAGTACCTTGGCGTTAGCCAGAGGCTATGATGCCATAAAGAATTGTCGTCTCATCTAAAAGCCCGAGCTTGTAGAGAGATTGGACGATTTATTATTTATTCTCTAACAATGTAATGCTTAATTTCAAATTCATTATTTTACAACTAGACTATTTGGAAACGCTTCTATAAGAAAAGTTGGACTTATATGCGTAGTGGTGCATAACTTGATTGAAAATGTGCTTGCCCAAAAGACATCATTTTAAAACATTTTTTTAATTAAATATTACACATATTTTTGGAAGGGTGCAATGCTTAATTTCAATTCATTATTTTACAACATGTATCATATAATTTTAATAATTTCGAAAGTATCATAGATTTAATAACCCGAAGAAAAATAAATAAAGCCTTAAATTTGTCGAATACAATGGTTGACTATCAACTAAAACATCAAGAGTCGAGTGGATAAATATTTCAAAAGGCTTCCTTCCTCAAGAAAGAAAGCTTAAAGAAAAAGAAACATATATCCCTAAACGAGTAGGTGGACTCTTTTTCCATTTTCCAACAAGAAATTGACTATGGAACCTTTAATTCGTCACTAATTTAAAATTCAAGCACCAGGGTTTCTTGTAATGGCATCGTTGATCCGTTAGTTCTTACAGGTAACCTAGAATATTTCTAGGGTTTGTGGGAAAAAGAATTCAATAAATCAAAAGTCAAAACATTTCTTGTCAGGATGGTAAATATGTGTATGAACAAATCAGAGCCACGGATCGAGATAACATTCATAGGAGGGATGGAATGAAGATGGTAATTTCACAATAAATCATATATGTAATATATATAATATTCGCGTTCGAGTTGCGCTCAAAACTTTCGCCCCTCCCCCGCTATCAAAAAATTAAAAATAAAATAAATAAATACATACAAAACAGTCTAACAAATAAAGAGCAAACTTTATTTATCCATTTAAATAACCTCTATCTTGCCCCGCATCCGGGCACAAGATCTTAAAAATCAGAATACTAATAAAAATTTCTTGTAAATAATAAATTATTAAGTAAAGTATTCAAGAAAAAAATGGATTTCCTATTTATTCAGAGATTAGGTAGTTAAATTAAAGAAAATCATCGTCTCCAATAAGATAGTATCATTACTGATATCATATGGTTCCAATTGGCTACTTAAATATTCATAATATCTAGATAATACTTGCGGAGTCTTCAAGTTTTGAAAAAGAATGTTGAGATAATTAATTAATTAATTAAAGAAACAAACATTATACAACCACAACAACTACTAAGCCTTTAATCTCAATGGATTGAAGTAGGCTATACGAACTAAAGAATGAATCAAGTCAGATTGCGCACATGCGTCAGTCTTCTCCAAGAGCTTCTTCTGTTAAAATATCATTGTTGATCCCTTTAAACTCCAATCTTGGTATATAACTTCGATTCATGTCTTCTTCGATCGTCCTCATGTTTTCTTGAAAGAGCCAATATCCATAGACTTTACTCGATACGCAAGTGTATTGTCGCGCTTACGTAGTACACAAAATTCTTGTCATAAAGTATTTTAATAGCTCCCCATTAAATTATTTAAGAAACAACAATAAAATTTATACACCAAATTTACAGGTCAAAAGTTAAAATTTTCATTTGAAATTTATAGTAGTTGAATGATATTTTCGTATACATACAATTTGCATGCTAACCAAATAGGAAATCATACCCATAACTCCTTAAGGGTATTTTGGTCTTATATGTTTTAGATTAAAAAAAATAGCTTTTTAATTGTTAAGAGGGTAAAGAAAACTGACATAATTAATTACCACAAAACCATAACAATATTTGTTTTATAATTTTTTTAAAAAGCATAAAATCATATAACATGGAGCTTATGGACAGTACCAAGAAAAGTTATTAAGACTTCATAGTATTTGATGTAATACGTTATTTTTACGTATTTGGTAGAATAAGTTGTTTATGAAAAATAAAGGAAATACACCAAATTTTTTACGTGGAAAACCCTCGAATTGAAGGAAAAATCACGGGACCTAGTCCAGTATAATTTGTACTATCACAATCTTGATTTGTTACAGGACTTTTGACACAATCTATGACTTACACAATAATATTTGAAAAATAATAGAGACGACCGAACATAATAAGTATGCTCTCTTCAGAGTCTTTTTTGCATAAAAAGTCCAACCCCTTAAATGATACTCTCAGCGGGTATTTATAGGCTCGATTCTTCAGTTTACTTGGCGGGAAAGTTTAGAAATCCGTCTCCTTTGATTGTGGCGGTAATGTGGCGAGTATGTCCAAAAATCCGCACCCCGCTAATGCACATTTACCCTTGCCGGTTAACTTGTTGGTTATCACCGGGTCTTCCGCTATTCTTTGACCAGAATCCCGAGGAGGGCTTATTAGCTGTTCGGCTACCATGTGCTCGGTATTCATCATGTTCGGTGCCACTCTGTTTGGTACTTGACGGTTCAGTTACTGAGGGGATTTTACCCGAGAAGGCAAATATGTCATATGACATCACCTCACCCCCTAAAGTAAAGCAAGACGAGATCATTGAAGTCTTGTTTTATTGTTTCGGGTAAAATCCTAATCTTGACCTGCTCGGGAATTTTTGCCGCTCTTTTTTCCCGCTTAAAAAATTTCAAATGCCGTGCGACGTTTTCCCCGAGATACATTTAATAATCGATCATTCAATTATTTTGGACGGCGTAGATTTAATGATTGTTCATGTGGTCACATCTATAAATACTCCCCCATTCTCTTCATTTATCTCACTTTGCTGCATTCTGCTTCCGAGCTAGCACTAGACGTCCGAGCAACTTGTCTTCAATAACTTCCAGCTTCTACCCATAAGTATGGCTTCCTCTTCAGCTGACTCCTCGTTGCAGGCAATAGATATGTTCGATGAGCAGGATGCTATTAGTCCCTCTCTCGACCATCTTCCTCATCTGATAGCGAAGAGACACTAAGCTCTTCCGTTGCTTCAGCTGCTCGTAGAGACGAGCAGCGAATTGCTACAGAGCGAGATTTAGTGAAGGCCCGCGTTCCTTGGTTTGAAATTTTTGATTCCGAGGTTAAATCAAATCAGCACTTGACTAATATTCGAGCTAAGTGGGAGATTTCTGAGTGGACTTCTATTATTGCTTCCCCTTCAGGATCTCGTCCCCACGTGCCCCCTAAGGGCTATTTTCCTTTTTACATAGACCAGCTCCGATGAGGTCTTCGCTTTCCTATTCCTTCATTTTTGTCGAAGTAGCCTCCTATTTCTCCGTTTCTCTCAGTCAACTGTACCCCAACAGTTATAGACTGTTGGCAAGCTTCTTCATAGTTCTTCCTTTTTGGGCTTTACTCCTACTCCTGAACTCTTTCATTGCTTTTATCAATTAAAGAAAGAGACAGGGCTTTTTTATTTTTCTTCTCGGACAGGGGTTGGCTTCCTCAAGAAATACCCCTCGTCGATAAGAAATTGGAAAAACTCATACTTTTTTGCTCGTCCACTCCAGCCTTGGGATTTCCCCATGGAGTGGAGGGAAAATCTCCCGAGGGGCAAATCAATCAAGGGGTACCTTGAGGAGGAACCGTATTTGTCAGTTCTTCGTAAGCTTGGCGATCAGTGCTTTAACCCAGTGGAGCTGATTGACGACAGACTGATATACTTGTTCCAGCTTAGCCCGAAGGGTGCATCTTTGAAAATGCCCACCGGTGAGTGCTTCTGAGCATTCTCATTTGTTCTTATATTCAGCTTGTTATGCTTGGACTAACTTCGCTTTGTTTTTTCAGAAACAAAAATGATGAAAGCTAGGATGGCGGCGAAACTGAAGGCCAAACATAAAAAAGGACAGACTTCCGCATCTAATGTTGGTCCCGCCCCTCCCCCATCTGTTGAACCTGCCTCTCCATCCGATGAGAGGGCTTCTCCTGAGGGGGCCATCGTTCTTCTGCGCCGAAAAGGACCATTCCTGAGGGCCAGGGCTCTTCCATGAAAACCCCCTCTTAAGAAAACCTCTTCTTCCCTCATTCCCCCTGAACCCTGAGCTTCTTCTCAACCTGCTCCTGGTGGTACAAGCGCTTCTCGGCCCACCTCGAGATACCACATACCACCATGGACCTATTCTCCCAATATCCCTCTCCTGAAGAAACCCGACCCCAAGACCTCCCAATCCATCCTATGCAACTCTCCCAACTTCGCCGACCGCAAATATCTCGAGGATTTGGCATTCAACAATTTAGTGAATGAATTCTCCACTTCCTTCACCCAGGCAACTATCATTTATTGATAATTTTCTAAGTCTTTATCTTCGGTATACTCACTTCTTGTGTTCTTATGCTGGCCCATATGATGGCTAGTTAACTTCTCACCCGATTCAACTCGGTTCGATCAGTAGATGCCGATCACCAGAAGCAAATTAAGCAACTTGAAAATATGGGCGATGATTTGAAGAAGTCCATAAAGCTACTAGAAGATCGGCATTCTGCAATGATGACCGCTAGGGATGAGGTGCAGGCGACGTGCAAGCGGTCGGCTGAAGTGGATGAGGTCAATAAGACTTTATCAGAGCAATACAAATCCATTTCCGAACAACTCGCCCAGGAGAAATCTTCGCTGGATGTTCGGATGGAGGAGTTTTGGCTTGCCAAGAAGGCTGAATTTTTGAAGTCCTCGGAGTTCAGCGACATGGTGGCGGACCGCGCCACAAAATTCTTTGATCACGGGTTTGAGGCCTGTGTCCGCCAATTTGAGGCGAAGGGCTACCCTCCTAAAGGAATTCCGAAGGATTTTCTTGATGTTGAAGCTGCTTTGGAGAGCCTTCATGAGGAATTCTTTCAGCCATATATTATGGATGTTATTTTTCTTCTCTTGCTTTTACTTTTATGTAATATTTCTCTGACTGAATAACAAATGGATTTATTCCTCGTGCTGTTCAAAAATCCCGATCCTTAATACTTGTATTGTTGGGGTTCAACAATTGCCTCTGCTTTGTGATCGGTCGAACACGTGGCGCTTGTGCCAGTGTATGGTTGAAAAGATTGATGTTGCGCCATTACCTTAACTATAGTTATTGGTAAAGCGGTAAGCGCTCGATCCTACAATTGGTATCTTGTTAGGATCGGTCCGGAGTGTTTAGAGGGGGGGGGGGGGGGGGTGAATGAACACTCCTTCTAAAAATTAATCCTTCGTGATTTCTTTCGGATTAGTGAAATAAATCTGTTTCTTAATCAATTCTTGTACAGAACAGACCACTGAAAGTATAAGTGCGGAACGGTCTGTTCTTGTATATGTAAGAACGACTCGATGGCTAGAATGAAAGAACAAGTGCAGAAATAAGATACACGGGATATGTTTCTGGAAGTTCGAAGGTGGTGTAATCCTTCTACGTCTCCCCTTCTTCCAATTAAGGAAGGTTTATACTAGAAGACTTTGATTTATACAATCCTGTTGTACAAACCCGATTCAGAGTGGATTTACCTCACTACCAATCTGAAACTCCTAGTCACTCAATCTGCTCAGACACACTCTGTCTGACAGTTACAATATGTTTCTCACTTTTTGATTTTCAATACAGAATACACAAAATGAGCACAGTGATCCTAAATGATCAAATGTTACAAAGTAAACGTGCTTAAGAATGATTTCAGCTCGAGAGCTTCTGAGCTTGTAAGCTTGTGCTGTTTTTGCTTTCTTGTGTGTTTTTCAATTGATCAGCGAGAGTCAGTAGCAAAGCCAGAGTCAGTAAGTTCCTTTTGTTGCATCCTTTTATAGTTGTATGTACCAACGACATTATTTCCCTTAATGTGCAACTTTGACTCTTCTTAAACTCTGATAAAGCTACAGTCTTCTTCTTCAGGATACTTGCCGTTCTGGTTCATACTTTCGGCGACTGTCAGGTAAGATACTCTTTGTCTTCTTACCTTTTATGGCAATCTTCAGTCCTTGGTCCTTTGTAGCATTAATTACAACATTAAATGCTACAATAAATAGCCGTTGATGATTCGGACTGAGGAGCCATTCTTTATGTATCCTTGACTGCTCTGATCTGATAAAGATTGAGATCGATCTGAAGCATCGATCTGGTCAGTCTGAAATCCATCGATCCGGTCTGATATATAATATGCCTTATCAGCTTGTTCTGTTTTGAGCTATTGAACTGGTCAGTCTGATTACCCTCGATCCGGTCTGATATGCTTTGTCATCTTATCAGCTTGATCTGTTTTGGGCGATCGTTCTGGTCAGTCTGATTTCTCTCGATCCGGTCTGATATGTTTTGTCATCTTTAAAATCTCATTGATAAGATCCGGAACTAACAAATTCCCCCTTTTTGATGATGACAAAACCTAGCTTCTAAGTCTTTTTAACCAGTCTGATGAGAACTCTGAAGCGAAAAACTTTCGGATCGATTACTCTTTCTTGTTCAAAATAAATGAACATCATTAAGTTGGATCGATTAAGCCTTTTATTATTAAGTCTTATATTGTAGTTCAAAATAAATGAACACGGACTTAATCGAAAGAGGATTTTTATTGATCACCAAAAATCCTAAATACAGACAGTCTGAAAATTTTATTTTCTAGAAGACTGAGACGGAGGCGGCCTGAAGTCTTTCTTCTTTCCCCCCTTTTTGTCAGCAGCAATCTCTTGAAGAAAGTCAACAACTTGTGCTAGCTGCGCGCTGATAGCGTCAAGACGAACGTCTTGAGCACGGAGGGAATTGGCAACAGATGCTCTGACTTCAGTGGCTAGTTCGATCTGCTCTTTTCTCAGACTGTTCTTATAAGAGGCTTGTTGAGAGAACAGATCGTTTATGCCTCGCTGAAGGCTTCCGATACTGGCAGTCATCTTCTCTTTGAATGAATCAAAGTCCAAAGCTGTAAGCCTCTGACCTTGATGAACTTCGAGAATGCGTTGAGAGAGTGACAGGCAGTTGTCAGAGAGGTGCTGAAGAGTCCTTGCCAGAAATGGAGGTGCATCAGATTGTTGGCTGGGAGAGCAATCTGATGAGGGAGCAGACTGAGTTTCTTCCGAATCAGTCTGGATGGTCAGTTTGCGCTTGACGCGAGGTTTGCGCGCAACAGCTTTTTCTTCGCCCTTCTCAATCTTGACTGCAGCCAGAGTAGCAGGAGTAGGCGGAGCACTCTTGGACTTCAGCAATGCAAGTCCTTTGGAGTTTAGAATCTTAAAGGGGCTGAGAGCGGACTGCTTTCCCAGCTCGATGTCCAAAGATTCCAGTAGCTTGCTGAGAGGAACAGCAAAGCATACAGCTTGCTTAGATGCAATCACCGTTTCCATCAGAACTCCAAAAAGAATGACGGACCAGTTCATCTTCTGTCCGGATACAATAGCCGCCATAGCCCTGAACTTCTCTGCGGTTACAGCGTCAAAACTTCCTGCCTTGCCCAAAATAGGCTTACCCACTATTTCGCACAGCACCTGGAAATGGAAGAGCATTTCCTTCTTCTTAAACGAGGGTTGTAGGCGGTGGCCAAGAATAGATATCTTCCCTTGAAGATCTGAGAGTGACGCTTGAGGAATCTGACCAAATTCCGTCAGTCCGGAAATGGGGAGGCCAAAGGTTTTGGCCAGCGTCATCGGCGATATCTCAAAGGATTTGCCCTTGACAGTAGTGGATATAGATGTCTTTTGGGAGACGGCATTGGCGAATAGTTCGCGGATTTCTGATTCATAAACAACGGTGCCGCACTCCAGAAAGTTCCTTAAACCAGATGATTCCAGAGTTCTGAAGATGGACACCATCTCTGCATCTTCTGCCCTGTAAATATCATTAAACTCAACGGAGAGGGAGTTATGAGTGATGGTAGCCATTTGAATGGATTTAAACGAATGCGAAGATTTAGGAGAGTGAGAGAATAAGAAAACAGATAGCGGTAATTTGTAAAAAAGTGAAATAAAATGAAATGTTCAGCCCGCTAAATAGGAGAGAGAAGACACGTGTCTTTATCTCGATGACTGATAAAAAGAAATTCAAAAATAAACGGTCAGGATAACAGATAGTTAAGGCGGTAAAAAATGCGATCAGTCCGGGCTGTTTTTGTACAAAAGATGTATTGACCAAACAGATCATGGGATAACATCAGATTGACAGAGATCGGTCTGAAAGTTCGGACCGGTCTGTGTCTTTCTGAACATTGTATTATCGATCTGTGGTAACAAAAATCTTTAAGTGCGAAAGGAAGAAAACATCTAAACTATTAAGATAAGTCAATTAAACCAAGAATTTGACGGAAATAATTAAACTTAGCCTCTGGGAGTGGTTTGGTGAAGATGTCTGCTGCTTGCTGCTCTGTTGAGATGTGATCCGAATTTCCTTTTTGCCAACATGATCTCGAATAAAATGATGGCGTATATCAATGTGCTTTGTTCGAGAGTGCAAAACTGGATTATACGTTATAGCGATTGCACTTGTGTTGTCGCAAAATATCGGAGAGTCAACAGCTTGGATGACATAGTCTTTGAGCTGGTGTTGAATCCAGAGCATTTGAGCGCAACAGCTTCCAGCGGCGAGATACTCTGCTTCAGCTGTAGATGTGGCAATCGATGTCTGCTTTTTACTGAACCAAGAGATCAATCTTTCACCTAGAAATTGACATGTTCCACTGGTGCTTTTACGATCAATCTTACACCCAGCGTAGTCTGCATCTGAATATCCGATCAAGCTGAAGTTCAAATCTTTGGAGTACCAAAGACCAACGTTCTGAGATCCTTTTAAGTATTTCAGAATACGCTTGGCAGCAATAAAATGTGATTGCTTTGGTTCTGACTGAAATCTGGCGCACATACAGACTGAGAACATAATATCAGGCCGGCTCGCTGTAAGATACAATAGCGATCCGATTAGTCCTCTATGCATGGTTACTTCAACTGTTGTTCCCCCTTCATCTTTGTCTAACTTGATTGTTGGACTCATAGGAGTTGATGCAGTTGAGCATGTTTCCATTCCAAATCTCTTGAGGAACTCTTTGGTATACTTGGTCTGATTGATGAAAATACCATTGTTGAGCTGTTTTACTTGAAGACCCAAAAAGAATGAAAGTTCTCTCATCATGCTCATCTCAAACTGTCCCTGCATTAACTTAGAAAATTTCTCGCACAATTTGGGGTTAGTTGACCCAAAGATTATGTCATCAACATAAATTTGAACTAATAGAGTATGTTCCCCCTTAATAAATTTAAAGAGAGTTTTATCTACTGAGCCGATCTGAAAATCATGGTTCAGCAGAAATTGAGATAGAGTGTCATACCAGGCTCTTGGAGCTTGTTTCAGACCATATACTGCTTTATTCAGTAGATATACATGATTAGGATGCAAATGGTCCTGAAATCCAGGTGGTTGCTCAATGTAGACTTCTTCCTGAAGCTTTCCATTAAGAAAAGCGCTCTTAACGTCCATCTGATATACTTTGAAGTCTTTAAAGGCGGCGTATGCAAGAAAGATTCGGATGGCTTCAAGTCTGGCGACTGGTGCAAATGATTCATCGAATTCGATTCCTTCTTCTTGTCTGAATCCTTGTGCCACCAGTCTGGCTTTGTTTCTAACCACAGTTCCATCTGCGTCCAGCTTATTTCTGAAAACCCATCTGGTTCCAATGACAGGCAGATCGCTTGGTCTGGGGGTTAGACTCCAAACTTGATTTTGTTCAAATTGATTTAGCTCTTCTTGCATGGCCTTAATCCAGTTGAAATCAGTTAGAGCTTCATCGATCTTCTTAGGTTCCAGAGTAGAGATGAAAGCAGCATGTGTGAATTCATTCATCATCTGTCCTCTGGTTCTGATCGGTGCAGAGGGACTACCAATCACTAGATTGGGTGGATGCTTCTTAATCCATCGATAGCTTGACTCTGGATTGTCTGGTCCGGTCGGATGAGTAGTAGCAGCATGATCAGCATCTGCTTTAACATTTGAGTGAAGAACATCCGGATCAGCTCGATCTGGAGAAGCTTCAATGGCTTGATCCGGTCTGTCTGGTACTTCTGGTTATGGTGGATTGTCTCTTGACCTGTTAGCTACAATCTCATCATCACTGTTAGCTTCGAGATGGATATTTTCCATCTGATTTTGAATTGATTCTTTGTTGCCCTCAACACATAACGATTCATCAAAAACTACATGAACAGATTCTTCTACAGTTAAGGTTCGATTATTGAAAATTCGATAAGCTTTGCTAGTTGATGAATATCCTAAAAATATTCCATTATCTGACTTAGCTTCAAATGCTGTAAGATGATTCTTACCATTGTTATGAACGAAGCATTTGCAGCCAAAAATATGAAGGTGAGAGATAGAGGGTCTGTTACCAGTCCATATTTCATATGGAGTGAGGTTCAGCTTCTTGTTGATCATGGACCGATTTTGAGTGTAGCAAGCAGTGTTTACAGCTTCTGCCCAGAACTTTTGCGAAATTCCAGAATCAGCAAGCATTGTTCTTGCTGCTTCCTTGAGCGTTCTGTTTCTTCGTTCTGCAACTCCATTCTGTTGAGGAGTTCGAGCGGCTGAAAACTCATGCTTGATTCCATGATCTTCTAGAAAGGATTCAAGATTCTGATTTGAAAACTCAGTGCCTTTGTCACTACGAATCCTGTCTATGCTGGATGATTTCTCGTTCTGAGTGCGTTTCAGCAGCTTGATCAACTTCGGACCGGTCTGATCTTTACTGCTCAAAAATATAGTCCATGTAAAGCGTGAGTAATCACCAATAACAACAAGAGTATACCGCATTCCCCCTAAACTTGTTATTGGTATAGGACCAAACAAGTCCATATGCAATAATTCTAAACAGCGGGAGGAGGATTTGGCATTCTTGTTCTTGAAGGATGATCTGATCTGTTTGCCCATTTGGCAAGCTTCGCAGATCTTATCCTTAGCAAAATCGATCTTGGGCAGACCGATAACTAAATCATGTTTACACAGGCTGGAAATGGTCTTAAAGTTTATATGATTCAAGCGTTTATGCCATAGCTAGTGTTTATTATCATTGTTAGCGATGAAGCAAGTAGGATTATCAGGTTGAACATGATTCCAGTTAATCTTATATGTATTTCCATTCCTGATTCCTACAAGCATGGTTATACCGTCTGATGATTTAACAGTGCAAGTGTGTTTGTGAAATTCTACAGCATAACCATTATCACAGAGTTGACTTATACTGATCAGATTATAGCACAGATTTTCAACTAACAGCACATCTTTGATAATAATGTTACCATGGACAATCTTACCCTTGCCCACGGTCTTACCCTTTGAGTTGTCTCCGAAGATGATCTTGGGTCCAGTACATTCTGTGACTTCAGACAGCAGCTCGATGTTTCCAGTCATGTGACGGGAACACCCACTGTCCAAATACCAGTCTGATGCGAGCTTCTTCGGTACCTGTCATCAAATATAATTATTGTTGGTACCCAATCCTATTTGGGTCCAGAACGGATTAGCCCTTTGGGAACCCACACCTGTATCAGCTTCAATGGCTTGTGTCTGTAAGGTGTGCTGTGTGCTGGTCTATTTTGATGTTGTGTGTGATAATGTGTGCGCTGTGAAAACCTTTGATTCTCATTTGGTAGTCTATATCTTCGTTGAATCGGTTTTGAATTATAGTAATTGTATTGTCTTCCTTGCCTTCGATCTTGCACCTTTGGATTTGGTCTGATAGACGCAAATCTTGCTGGTGCCTTTTCTTTGGCTTGGTAAACATAACCAATTCCTTTTCTCAGATTTTGATTCACGTAAGAGACTCCTGTTTGAATCTTAGGTGCTTCAGTTTCATATATTGTGCTGGATTTAACAAATGTCATTTGTTTGACTTGATTCTTTACCAGCAACAGCTCAGACTCATCTTTGGTGTCAAAGCCTATGCCGGTAAAGTCACCGACGTTTCTTTGAACCTCTTGTAATTCTTCCAAAGATGTTCTGGATTTTGTCCATGTTTTGAATATATGAGAAAGCTTAGCATTTTGTGTGCTAATTCTCTTGTTTTCTTCATGGAGCTGATCATAGGAGATTTTCAGCTTATTCAGCTCGATCTTTAGACTGTTGCACTCACCCTGCTCAGAACAGCTTGGTTTGTTGTGCTCATCCATTTGATCACTGACTTTAGCTTTATTTTTCTCAAATGATTCAGCTAAGATCCTATAATCATTAGCCATGTCTTGCAGTGCGGACATGAGCTCTTCTCGTGTAAATTCATTTGAGTCAAGATCATATACCTCGTCTGTCTGACTCATCTCTTCGTCTGCCATAAGACATTGAATATCTTCTTCGCTTTCGCTGGAAGAATATTCAGAGCTTTCCGAGTCTGAGTCTGTCTGAGCCCATTTGCTGTTTCCCTCTTCAGCTACTAGGACTTTTTGGGATTTTCCATGATTCTTGCGGTCTTTGTATTGCTTCTTCTTCCTATCATCACGATGCTTCTCTTTCCGTTCTTCTTTCTTCGGTCTGGTGCAATCTGCAATAAAATGTCCGGTCTTACCACAATTGTAGCAAGCCTGATCGTTAACAGTATCATCTTTTCTTGATTTAAAATGATGAGAGGGTTTGAAGTTCCTCTTATTCTTAGACATGAATTTACCGAATTTCTTGATAAATAATGACATAGCATCATTACTTATCTGTTCAGCGGATCGGTCTGATGTTGAAGCGATCTGGTCTGGAATGGCTGCCAGGGCCTTGTTTGGTTGAGAGATGAATGGCTCTGCTTCACCTCTGCTTATCAGTTCAAACTCATAGGCCTTAAGATCTGCAAACAGATCATGAAGTTCAACCTTGTTAAGATCTTTTGATTCCCTCATGGCAATGGTCTTAACATCCAATTCCTTTGGCAGAGCTCTCATCACTTTCAGAGCGATCTCTCTGTTAGAATATTCCTTCCCCAGACCATTCAGTTCATTTATGATGCCAGTGACTCTTTCATCAAACTCATTTAGAGTTTCTCCACTTTTCATCTTTATGCTCTCAACTCTTTGAAGAGCAACAGTTAACTTGTTTTCTTTGGTCTGGTCGTTGCCTTCACATAGCTGTGCTATCTTCTCCCAAATTTCTTTGGCAGTAGAGCACATTTTGATTTTGCTGAACATGTTCTTGTCCAGTGTCTTGAACAAGATGTCTTTGGCAACGTTGTCGAGATTTGCTTTCTTTCTTTCCTCATTCGTCCAGAGGGATCTGTCCTTTTCTACCATTTGTGGTTCACCACTAGTAATGGCAACTGCTGTATTTATTTTTAGAATCTTCATTGGTCCATCAGTGATGACGAACCACATATCGTCATCCTGAGCTGCCAGATGAGCTTGCATTCTGATTCTCCAGTCATCATAGTCTTCTTTTGAGAACATAGGGATTTTGTTGAATGATGCCATCAGCTCGAGTGATTTTGCTGATTAAGATAACCTGGCTCTGATACCACTTGTTAGGATCGGTCCGGAGTGTTTAGAGGGGGGGGGGGGGGGGTGAATGAACACTCCTTCTAAAAATTAATCCTTCGTGATTTCTTTCGGATTAGTGAAAGAAATCTGTTTCTTATTCAATTCTTGTACAGAACAGACCACTGAAAGTATAAGTGCGGAACGGTCTGTTCTTGTATATGTAAGAATGGCTCGATGGCTAGAATGAAAGAACAAGTGCAGAAATAAGATACACGGGATATGTTTCTGGAAGTTCGAAGGTGGTGTAATCCTTCTACGTCTCCCCTTCTTCCAATTAAGGAAGGTTTATACTAGAAGACTTTGATTTATACAATCCTGTTGTACAAACCCGATTCAGAGTGGATTTACCTCACTACCAATCTGAAACTCCTAGTCACTCAATCTGCTCAGACACACTCTGTCTGACAGTTACAATATGTTTCTCACTTTCTGATTTTCAATACAGAATACACAAAATGAGCACAGTGATCCTAAATGATCAAATGTTACAAAGTAAACGTGCTTAAGAATGATTTCAGCTCGAGAGCTTCTGAGCTTGTAAGCTTGTGCTGTTTTTGCTTTCTTGTGTGTTTTTCAATTGATCAGCGAGAGTCAGTAGCAAAGCCAGAGTCAGTAAGTTCCTTTTGTTGCATCCTTTTATAGTTGTATGTACCAATTTACATTATTTCCCTTAATGTGCAACTTTGACTCTTCTTAAACTCTGAGAAAGCTACAGTCTTCTTCTTCAGGATACTTGCCGTTCTGGTTCATACTTTCGGCGACTGTCAGGTAAGCTACTCTTTGTCTTCTTACCTTTTATGGCAATCTTCAGTCCTTGGTCCTTTGTAGCATTAATTACAACATTAAATGCTACAATAAATAGCCGTTGATGATTCGGACTGAGGAGCCATTCTTTATGTATCCTTGACTGCTCTGATCTGATAAAGATTGAGATCGATCTGAAGCATCGATCTGGTCAGTCTGAAATCCATCGATCCGGTCTGATATATAATATGCCTTATCAGCTTGTTCTGTTTTGAGCTATTGAACTGGTTAGTCTGATTACCCTCGATCCGGTCTGATATGCTTTGTCATCTTATCAGCTTGATCTGTTTTGGGCGATCGTTCTGGTCAGTCTGATTTCTCTCGATCCGGTCTGATATGTTTTGTCATCTTTAAAATCTCATCGATAAGATCCGGAACTAACATGTATAAATTCAAGTTTGGAAAATGGACCAAACATCCCGATCACACGAGTAAACCAAATAAAATAACTTAGGCATTTTTATGTTTAAACGTGGACCAAACATCCCAATCCCAGAGTAAATCATTAAAATTCCGAACAAGCTCGCTACCCCGAGCACAATACTTAGGTAATTTTATGTTTAAACGTGGAACAAACATGCCGATACCACGAGTAAATCATTAATATTCCAAACAAGCTCGCTACCCCGAGCACAATCACTTAGGCAATTTTATGTTTAAACGTGGACCAAACATCCCGATCCCACGAGTAAATCGAACAAAGTCTTGAAAATAACTTCCTTTTATTGAGAATAAATTCATAGACAAAAACAACAATGAAACATTATACGAAATATTTCTTCAAATTATTAATGTTCCAAGGTCTTACTAACTCTTGACCTTCCTGGTCTTCCAGTCTGTATGATCATGTAGGATCGAGCGCTTACCGCTTTACCAATAACTATAGTTAAGGGTAATGGCGCAACATCAATCTTTTCAACCATACACTGGCACAAGCGCCACATGTTCGACCGATCACAAAGCAGAGGCAATTGTTGAACCCCGACAGATCCTCTCCCGTTCACCTCTCTGACTTTATAAGGACCTTCCCACTTGGGTGCTAGTTTCTTCACCTCGCCAGCATGATTTGTTCTTCGTAATACCAGATCTCCGACCTGAAATGCTCTTGGGCGAACCCTCCGGTTATAGGCGTTGGTAATCCTCACTTTATATATCTCAGTTCTTGCCACAACTCGTTCTCTCAACCGATCAATCTCATCTAACTACCTTTTCCTTATATCGTTATTCTGCTCAGGGTTATAACATTGTACTCGGAGAGACTCAATTCCAATTTCTGCTGGGACAAGGGCTTCTTAACCATACACTAGACTGTACGGAGTTTCCCCTGTAGATACTCGGGGAGTTGTTCGGTATGCCCACAAGACACCAGGTAATTCGTTTACCCATGCCTTCGAGCTCCTTCCAATCTCGTCTTAATTCCATGCAGTAGAATTCGATTAATCACTTCGGCTTGCCCATTTGCTTGCGGGTAAGCTACTGATGTGAATACTGGCTTGATTTTCATATCCTTACACCATTATTGTATTTTTCTACCCTGAAATTGTCTTCCATTATCAGAAATTATTCTCCTCAGTATTCCGAATCGACATATTATGCTCCTCCATAAGAATCTAATGACTTCTTCTTCAGTTATCTTTGCTAAGGGTTCGGCTTCTACCCATTTTATGAAATACTCAACTGCTACCAGAAGAAACTTCCTTTGTCCGGCCGTGGGAGGAAAATGTCCTACAATGTCCATCCCCATTGGTCGAAGGGACAAGAAATGATACTGTTGTTAATGACCTCTGCAGGCACATGAGATAAATTTGCATGTTTCTGGCAATTATTGCATTTTTTCACAACTCCTTCGGCATCCTCCTTCATTGTGGGCCAGTAGAATCTAGCTCGCAGAGCCTTCTGATACAACATATTGGTTCCCAGATGATTTCCACAACACCCTTCATGAATCTCCTTCAGCAAGTGTTCTCCCTCTTGTATTGAAGTACATTGCAAAAAGGAGTTGAGAATCCTTTTTTGAACAACTTGCCTTCTGCCAACACAAAACGATTCTCCATTCTCTTCACCCGAGCAGCCTCTTTCGGGTCAGAAGGCAAAACCTTTGTCTTCAAGAACTTAGTAATATGTTTTCGCCAATCAGACGTAATGCATGGTTCCAGATTCATTATGATGTTGACACCTATATGGGAGTTTAAAAGATCTTGCACTAGTACATTTCTGTTCTTCCACTCATGAATTGAACTAGCTAATTTTGCAAGTTCGTCGGCTCGATCATTTTCTTCCCTCGGTATCTGCTTTAATTCCACCTCTTGGAATTGAGTCATTAACGCCCAAGCATTCTCCACATACTTTTTCAATTTTTCTTCTTTTACTTTATACATCATATTCACCTGTTGAACAACCAGCATTGAGTCCATAAATGCTCTTATCTTCCGAGCTCCAGCATCCAACGCTACTCGGAAGCCTGAGATAAGAGCTTCAAATTCAGCTTCATTATTTGAGGAATGAAAATCGAACTGGATAGCTACTTTGATTTCTTCTCCTTCGGGACTGATGAGTACAACTCCGCACCACTTCCCAGTTTAGTGGATGACCCATCCACAAACAAATTTCACTCCTTCTCTTCAGGAGTATGAGTCACCTCTACCAAGAAATCTGACAAGGCTTGAGCTTTGATGGTAGTTCGAGGCTGATAAGTAATATCAAATTCACCTAACTCGGTGGCTGACAGGGTTGAATATTACGTGTATTTTTGCTTTGATATGTATATGTTTTCATGTAGATTCCGGGATGATGTTACGCTTTTTGGTATTTATTTGATTGTTTCAGGAATCTAGGTGGAAAATGGAAGAATTGAGCTAGAAGGAAGAAAACGGATCAAACCGAGGCAATAATTGAAGAATTTGGATTCTGGCATGAGCGATCGATCGGAAGTGGAGCGCGATCGGTCAAAGGAGACAGAGTTTTGTCCAACAAAGAAAAGCAGAGCTCTATCGATCGAAAACTTCTGCTCGATCGATCGAGCATGGCAGAAAAATTACAAGCGAATTTGAAGAAAGCTCGATCGATCAGTTCATGCTCGATCAATCGAGCAAGGCAGAGAAAGTCAGGTCCGAGGGTTTAAAGTGCTCAATCGATCGAGGCATTTGCACCGATCGATCGAGCCGCGGAATTTTCGAAAAAAAAAGACTTTATTGAGTTTGATCTACATGGAAACACTTCCATCCACCTCCTCTTCTATAATAAGGGACCTAGGGCACGAAATTGAGGAGGATATCAGACCCCATATCAGAATTCACACCATTTTTCAGCCGCTTTTCATCCTCCAACAACAATCCAAGTTTAAGAGAAAATCCTTTGAAGTGCAAGGAAGGAAGCAAGAGAAGAAGTAACGTTCAACGCACGGATTCAACTCCTACGTTATCGTACTTCTAAACTTTAGTTATTTTGATTTTCAGATTTATTGATGTTTATGAGATTGAGAAACAATTAGACATCTTTTTAGTTTGATTTGAATATAATTAAGTTTATTTTATCAAGGTTAGGGAATATTGTGCTTGAATCATTGATTTGAATGTGCTTGAGTGGATTAATTTTTTTATGCATGAATTATAATCTTAATGCTATCAAAGCCTTGCTAACTTTGATTGAATTGGTGAATTATAATTGAGATCGAGAGATAATGTTATAATATGCTATAATAATTCATGTTGTATGTTAAAGATTTAGATCGAGAGATTAAATCACATACGTGATCACTTTGAATTGAAAGATTTAAATTAACGGTTTTCATCGAGATTTATTCAATATTAAATTGGTTTAAGTGAACGAGAGTTACTTGCGTCAATTTAATATTAGTTTCAATATAGCTTGAGAAAGTGTATTGATTATATTAGGGAATCCGTCACCTTAAGAATTAATTGGTTAGTAATTATTCTTACAAACAAATCATTGACTAACACAATTGAACCAAAATCTTGATAAATTTCTTGAGTGGAAGTCATTCGCATCTTCAAATGAGTTGTTTTAGTTTTGAGTTTTTAAGTTTTTAGTTTAAATTAGATCATTAATCATTTATTTCGTAGGCTAAATATAATTTTGCTAATTTTATTTGGTACTTATACATTAGTCCCTATGGGTACGACATCCTTTCTTTTTAATCACTATACTAAAACTTGACACCGTGCACTTACGGTCTAAAATCGCTACACTAGAATTAATTGTTTAAAATAAAAGCGATCAGTGGCCCATTTCACCATTCGCCCTGAAATTTCTGCTTTAGACAACAGCTTTCCCAAAGGAGTACTCATCACCACCATGATGTGATGAGATAAGAAGTATGGCCGAAGCCTTCTCGCAGTGGTGACTAGGGCTAATGCCAATTTCTCAATTTCATGGTATCTCTGTTCGGCCCCTTGTAAAGCTCGGCTGACATAATATACCGGCTACTGTTGCCCTGACCTTTCTCTAATTAATACTGAACTGATTACTTCCTCGGTTACAGACAAATAGACGAGGAGTGTTTCATTTTGATCAGGTTTATTCATCAATGGTAATTGAGCCAGGTATTCTTTTAAGTCCTCGAATGCTTTCTGGCACTGATTATTCTACTCAAATTGCACTCCCCGTCTCAATGCCTTAAAGAAAGGCAAACTCCTATCAGCCGATCGCGATATGAATCGACTAAGCGCCGCTATTCTTTCTGCCAACTTTTGTACTTCGTTCAATGTCCTAGGAGGATTCATCTCCTGAATTGCTCGGATTTTCTCGGGATTGGCTTCAACGCCTCTCTCTGTTACCATGTATCCCAAGAATTTCCCACTATGAATTCCGAAGGTGCATTTTGCAGGATTTAATTTCATGGCAAACCTTCTCAAAGTGCCGAACACTTCCTCCATATCTCCGATCAGATTATGTGCCTTTTTGTTCTTAATCAAGACATCATCCACATATACTTCCACATTTCATCATATCCGATCTTTGAACATTTTAGCCATCAGCCTTTGATAAGTGGCTCCGGCGTTTTTAGTCCGAAGGGCATTACCACGTAGAAGAAAGTTCCTCCTGCTGTGACAAAGCTGGCCTTTGATTCATCTTCTCGTGCCAATGGGATTTGATGATATCCTTGATAAGCATCCATGAGACACAACAACTCGCGTCCTGCAGTAGAATCTACTAATTGATCGATCCTCGGTAATGGATAACAATCTTTGGGACATGCTTTATTCACATCCCGGAAATCTACACACATCCTCCACTTGCCACCTGTCTTGGGCACTAAGACCACGCTCGAGAGCCATGTAGGGAAACTAATCTCCCGTATGTGGCCCGCTTTCAATAGTTCTTCCACTTGTTTAGTGATGATGTCATCTTTCTCAGGTCCGAAATGCCTCCTCTTCTGCTTAATTGCCCAAACACAAGGGTCAACATTAAGATGATGTTCGGCAATTTCAGGCTTTACTCCAACTAAATCAGAGGTACTCCAAGCAAATACGTCCACATTCTGAGTTAAGCAGTCAATCACCTTTCTCCGTAACTCTGGATCCAGCTGGGATCCTACTCTGGTAATTCTAGTAGGATGACCTAGATCGATATTAAGAAATTCTTCTTCAAGAACTACTCGCTCCTCAGCCTCCAGCTTTTCACGCTTCTCTTACCATTGTCTCCTCGCTCACCTCCTTCTCTTTTCTTTTCCTTCTCTTGCTTTAACTCTTGTACATAACACTTTCTCGATGAGCTTTGACTCCCTCTTACTTGCCCAACTTCCCCCCCTACTGGAAATTTTAATTGCCTCAAAAGCAGCTAATGCCGGACTACCCAATATTATATTATAAGAAGAAGGTGCATCAACTATGAGAAAATTGATCATCTTTGTCATATCCCCGGCAAATCTATGTAAAGAAGTATTCACCTTCTGCACGGCTACGCTTCCCAATTCCATCTGGGTCAGAGTATTAAGGAAAAGTACATTAGCCGAGCTCCCTGTATCCACGAAGATTCTCTGTACATTATAATTGGCTACTGTGGCAGAAATAACCAATGCATCATCATGGGGGAAATTGATCCCCTGTAGATCTGCGGGTCCGAAAGCTATGGAAGGACCCTCGGGTGTGTAATTTGGATCGATGGATAATATTTGGAGCTTTCGAGCATAACTTTTTCTTTCTCGGTTTGAATCTCCACATGATATTCCTCCAGAAATCATATATATAGTTCCTCGGTTAGTAACATTATTTAAGGCCCCTTCTCCGATGGCCCGGTTATCTTCTTCTGATCTTTCTCCCCAAACTACCCACGGAACTGGCTGAGGCGTCCCTCTTCCAGGGTTAGCGTTATTCCGAGGAAAAGGATTGTTGCCCCTTAGTCCATCGCTGGGTCCTTGCCTTCCCTCATACCTATCAGTTCTTCCTCCTCAAAAATGCCCTCCTCGGAACGACCCTCCTCTATAAGTTCCTCCCCGGCCCCTCTTCGGCATAACCTGATTCATGGCTACTTCCCGATGAGATCTCATCGGAAGGTACTGGTCAAAGTTCCTTTTGGGTTGTTCCACTTCTCTATCCTTCCTATTGATTTCACCACCATTTTTTGCTTCTTTTCTCTGCTTCATCTTCTGGGCTTCTTCCAAATTGATGTATTTAGAAGCTCTCCCCAGCAACTCGTCATAATCCGAAGGTGGCTTCTTCGCCAAAGATCTGAACAGATCTCCCTCTCTTAGTCGCTGAGTGAATGCACTGACTAGTATTTCGGAGGTAACATGGGGGACATCAAGTCATGCTTGATTGAATCTCTTCAGAAAATCTCGAAGGGATTCCTTCTCCATCTCCTTGAGCCCGAACAGACTCAGGGTTGTTCTTTTGAAACTCCTACTGCTTGTGAATTGATGAATGAACAATGAGCTAAATTTAGGGAAAGAATCTATGATCCCTGACGGTAATTGGTTAAACTAGGATTGAGCAGCGCCATCAAGTGTAGTGAAGAACACTCTGCATTTTACTCCATCTGTGAGTTGGTGAAGGAGTGAAGCGTTCTCGAATCGAGATAGATACTCCTCCGGATCTGTGCTGCCATCATAATTCTCCACGTTTAAATTTTTGAAATTGGGGGGCAGGGGATCATCAAGAACTTGGAGAGCAAATGGGTGCTCCTCCGTGCTGGGTAAATACGCCCTTCCATCTTGTTGCGCATTTGTTGCAGCTCGTCCTTTAAATCTTCCATCTGGTGATGTAAAGTTTTGTCAGCTTCATCATCCAAATGACTGGGAAGGTCTTTCGCCTCTTTAATTTCTTCTTCTGACTCTTTTGTGGAGGCTGAATCTTTTTCTTCCTCTATGGTCTTTTCTCGATGGGGGGAGTTATAAACTGCCTCATGACTTCCCCTATATTCTTGGCAATTACCTCAGTTAAATGTCCCATGGGTATTCCTCCAGTAGGAAATGCCCGAGAAACATTCTGAGATGATCCTGCATCTTCTGCTCCTTCTTTCGGCTCCGGGCATGGGGGGGATTTGGCATATTCCTCCTCGAAGCTTGCCCTCGACCCTTACTTCTAGCCATCTGACCTTTGATTCATGCTAAAATCTTTTTACTTCAACGTCTTTGCTCGGATGTTCCCACAGACACCGTCAATGATGTAATACGTTATTTTTACGTATTTGGTAGAATCAGGTGTTTATGAAAAATAAAGGAAAGACACCAAATTTTTACGTGGAAAACCCTCGAATTGAAGGAAGGACCACGAGACCTAGTCTAGTATAATTTGTACTATCACAATCTTGATTTGTTACAGGACTTTTGATACAATATATGACTATAGAATTATTACACAAGAATATCTGAAAAATAATAGAGACGACCGAACAAAATAAGTATGCTCTCTTCGGAGTCTTTTTTGCATAAAAAGTCCAACCCCTTAAATGATACTCTCAGCCGGTATTTATAGGCTCGATTCTTCAGTTTCTTTGGCGGGAAAGTTTAGAAACCCGTCTCCTTTGATTGTGGCGGTAATGTGGCGAGTATGTCCGAAAAATCCGCACCCACCCTCGCCGGTTAATTTGTTGGTTATCACCGTGTCTTCCACTATTCTTTGACCAGAATCCAGAGGATGGTTTATTAGCTGTTCAGCTACCATGTGCTCGGTATTCATCCTATTCGGTGCCACTCTGTTCGGTACATGACGGTTCAGTTACTGAGGGGATTTTACCCTAGAAGGTCAACATGTCATATGACATCAGTATTGATAACCAACTGAAAATGTATCAGTGTGTGGAGAAAAATAACAAAAAACTACACAGATATAAATTCCCTTGAAAATTACCAAAAGCCCAACAATATTGGATTGAACACTGAGCGCTAATATATTGCCTACAGAATCCTCCGACGTCGCAGGTTCGAATCCCGTGTGGGACAAATTCTCCACTGAAATATTGTGAAGGTTTGTCCTGGGTTCGAGTCCTGTTAGTCCGCTCACTCAGATATCTGCCATCCGTGCATATCCCTCGATTTACCTGTTGACGGTTATGAGACCGGAGTCGTCACCCAATGATTAGTCAGACGCAAGCCTGGATACATTATTAAACAAAAAAAAAAACAAGTTTCCTTGTAATGTATCTACATTCTGTGGCAACACTCTTCTTGACTAATCCTCAACATCTTGCGCACACTTTTCCGGCATATTCGATTATGATATGAATGCTCAACTATGCTAATGATCGGGCCTACACGTTAAGAAAATGCATGTTGAGATTCTATTCGAACTACGGAGGAGAGTTCAAGGGATTGGGAAGCGTCGAGCCTTGGATCATAATGTGTGTGGTAACAAGAGCTCAAAACGTTATAAGTCACGGTTTTTGATCCCCCAGTTAGAAATTGAATCAATCCACTTCCCCGATCAAAAAATATTATGTACCAATGTATCTTGATTTCTATATGCAGTAGAACTGAAGAAATCAATTCTAGTAGCAATTACTTCTTCATGAATGAATCTGTGCTTTCATTTCCCATTATTTACTTGAAGTATGAGGATCAAAACCAGTGGGCAACTATGACTCACATTATTTATGGATATGGCAGCCAATTGAAACACAAGAATGACATAAAACTTAAGACCGAAAAACATCAAGAAATCATCAATGGAATGAACGAAGAACACAAGACGAACACGACAACACAAGACGGACACGACACAACATTTATGTGGTTTGGATATCAATTATCCTACTTCACGGGAGACACCATTTCATTGATCACCACTGAGTAATACACAACAAATCGACAAACAACAACAACAATTAAGCTTTTAATCCCAATGAATTGGGGTAGGCTACATGAACAATAGAGAGAATCAAGTCGGGTCGGACACATGCGTCAGTCTTCTCCAAACACTTCTATCAGTCAACATATCTTCTGTAATCCCCTTGCACTCCAAATCTTTGCGTATAACTTCGAGCCATGTCTTCTTCGGTCGTCATCTCGCTCTTGTGAACTGGATGAAATCCATGGACTCCACTCGACGCACAGGTGTACTGCTGGCCCTACGTCGAACATGACCAAACCAGCGTAAGTGGCTTTCTTGTATCTTCTCTTCTATACAAGCTACGCCTACTTCAGCTCGAATATCTTCTTTCCTTATTTTATCTTTTCTGGTTTTACCGCACATCCTACGAAGCATACACATCTCTGCCACACTCATCTTTTGGATGTGATTCCTCTTGGGTGCCCAACATTCCGTCCCATACAACATTTCGAGTCTAACGGCGGTTCTATAACTTTCCCTTCAATTTCAGTGGGATATTACGTTCGCATAGAACTCCGGTGGCGTTTCTCCATTTCAACCAGCCAGCCTGAATCATGTGGTTAACGTCGCTGTCAATCTCTCCATCCTTTTGGATAACTGAATCTAGGTATCGAAACTTGATGCTCATCGATACCTCTTGACCATTGAGTGCTACAACACCGGAATCCCGAAAGAAACAACCACTAAATCTGCACTCCATATATTCCATTTTAGACCTACTTAATCTAAAACCCTTGGATTCCAAAGTCTCTCTCCATAACCCCTGCCATTGTCTCGTCGATTAACACAACATCGTCAGCAAAAAGTATGCTCCAAGGCAATTCAGTTTGAATGTCTTGTTATCTCATCCATCACTAGGGCGAACAAGAAAGGACTCAACGCAGACCCTTGATGCAATCCAATAATGACCGAGAACACACTTGTCACCCTACTGCATGTTCTCACATTGGATGCTACTTCGTCGTACATGTCCTTGATTATATTGACATGCTTGATGTGAACTTTTTTCTTCATCAAAGCCCATCATAATATCTCCCTTGGTACTTTATCGTAGGCCTTCTCTAAGTCTATAACGATCATATGCAGATCTTTACTCCTTTCACGATAGCGCTCGACAAGTTGACGAAGTAAATGGATAGCTTCAGTGGTTGACCGTCATGACATGAACCCAAATTGGTTCTCCGATATCTTAACCTCCCTCCTTAAACGACATTCAATTATCCTCTCCCAAAGCTTCATTGTGTGACACATGAGTTTTATACCATGATAGTTGGTGCAACTCTGAATGTCACCCTTATTCTTATAGATAGAGATGGGAGTGCTCTTTCTCCATTCATTTGGAATTTTGTTACTCCCCCAAATCTTGTTAAATAGATCTGTTAGCCACTTTATCCCCGTCGGCCCTAAACATCTCCATACTTCAATAGGGATTCCATCAGGACCAACTACTCTTCGTGCTTTCATTCTTCTTTAACCTCAGATTCTATAATTCTACGAGTAAACTCACGGCAAACAATTTTATTCAAAAGGACCCAAACTACATTGGGCTTACAAAAACAAAGATAAAAGACAACAACAAAACTAAAAAGAAAAAGACTACCCGGATGCTTACTTAAATTACAATTGAAAGGTATTTTTACTGGATTAAGATACCAGTCCAAATGGAAGGATGAAAGATGTTCTGTTGTAAGCATTAAACGAACTCCAAAACCAAAACTTGATGAGATCAACGAGCCTCTCCGCATCCAATTCTTCATAATTAAACAATATGTTATTCCTATGTATCCATAAGTTCCCAGGATATGCAATGCCAATTGCACACCAACAATCTTTACCTTTTTTGTTCAACGATAGTTCCAAGAAGTAATTGATGAGTCTTTAAGTTATTGCTACCAATATGATGAAAGCCCAACCATGTAAAGCGCATCGACCAAACTTTGTATGAGAAATCGCAAGTGATCAACAAGTGAGAAGCTGACTCAATGAGATTGTTGCAGAAAACGCATAACGACAGTACATGAATTCTCTATCAATCAACTCTTATGATTTACAATGGATTTTTCCACTCCAAGAATTCACTCATCTATTCTGTGCCACACCCTCAAATGCTGAACCTTCAACCTTTATATATTGTCAGGAGTTAGTCACCTACACAGCAGGTAAAAGCCTCACTTGAACCAGTCTTTCCAGTCATCCATCAACCGCCTTCAACGACCCAGGTGGTTACTGGAAAGAACTTCTGGAAGAGAGCTATCAAGAATTGAATAAGTTGATACACATATTACAATTCTCCACTTTATCGACTTATTCAAACCTCCATACCAATTACAAATATATCCTTCAGCATCATGCTCTTGGTTCATTCAATGGCCACTCTATGATTACACTCCGAAACAACAAGTTAGCTTGAGGCGTATCCGAGAATTGAAGCCCACTGCTCATTAATCCAAGAATCCGCAGCTCCACATGACTTTAATCTCACCCTCGAAGCACCACATCGATCCAAGTATCCTCTTCTCCACTCCAATAGATTTTAGAGCATAATTTCTTCCTGAAATTGTTTCTATCATCCAATGATGCCCAAGAACTTTCCAAAGAAATACCCAAACCCTTCCTCAATCTTGTGAGTCCTTTCAAGGAAGGATATGGATCCCCCTGTTCTTCCTTGAATCATCATTTCACATGTTGAAATCCTTTTGGCCATCTTTCCAAGTCATCGGTTAGGTCTTCATGGTCATCAATTCATTGGTTAATTGAAATTCACCAGTTCAACTATTCTGGAATAGATTGAACCAATCTTGTTAAACCAGGAATCTGTTTTGATTTTGAAGTGAGCTGAACCGAACCTCCATCAGTTTATCTGAACTGCCTTACGAGTTCACCATGTGCTTCCTTTTCCTCCTCTCTCTCCCATAGGACTCCGAGCAAGCTGAAGTTCCCCAATCAATTCACCTGTTCTGCCTCTCCTCTATTCTTGAGGAACCCACACATCTCTGTATTTTCTCAAAAAAAATAAAATCGCCAACTCCACCTCAATCAGAAACCGCTCCATTCTTTTCGCATGCTCCACCAAGAACTCCAAGAAAGTTTTGTTGGTTTTTGATTAGAAGAAAGCTCTTGCTCTTTCTTTTATTGAAAGAAAAAATTGCACGGCCATCATGCTTTGTTCTTTATTGGGCGAACCATTCCTTGTTTTCTTGATCGTATTTATTGTCGTGGTCGTTCCCACGGACGACACCAATTGTTATGAATTGAATCAATCCACTTCCCCGATCAAGAAATATTTTGAACCAATTGAATGCGCATCAAAACTGAAGAAATCAATTCTAGTAGCAATTGCTTTTTCATGATGAATCTTTGCTTTCATTTCCCATTATTTAATTGAAGTATAAGGATCAAAACCAATGGGCAACTATGACTCAGATTATTTATGAATATGACAGACAATTGAAACACAAGAATGACATAAAACTTAAGACCGACAAACAAGAAATCACCAATGAAATGAATGAAGAACACAAGACGAACACGACACGACATTTACGTGGTTCGGATATGAATTATCCTACTCCATAGGAGGCGCCATTTCATTGATCACCATTAAGTAATACACAAAAAATCGACAATTCATGAATTCTCTCTTAATCCACTTTTATGATTTACAATGGATTCTTCCACTTCAAGAATTCATTCATCTATTTGCTTCCTAAAAAAAGTTCTTTGGCTCTCGATTGATCTTTCCCTTCAGTTTTTGTTTCTTGTGTATCTTGCTTTCTGCCCTGCCTCTATTCTGTGCCACACCCTCAAATGCTGAGCCTTTAGCCTTTATATATTGACCTACACATCAGGTAAAAGGCTCACTTGAACCAGTCATTCCAGTCATCCATCAACCGCCTTCAACGACCCAGTTGGTTACTGGAAAGAACATCTGGAAGAGAGCTATCAAGAATTGAATAAGTTGATGCACATATTACACCACCAATGCATTCTGTCACATTCTGCCCAGTCATTTCTAAATGGTTCCACCAGGATAGCTGCCTTCTTGGTCATGCCGGTCAAAGAAGGCTCTTACCTCAGCCTATGTATCTATTATAGGTTCATATTAGCATGTACACAACCAAAATTTGATAAAATAATAAAAAAAAAGATTAGCATGCATATTCTACTACTGTTCACGTGATATGGTCATTTAACAAGTCTACATACAACTAATGATAGAAACTTGAAGTTTTATAGTAACAGGACAATAAGTATAACATTTGGTTGAAAACAATTATCCTAAATCAATCCAAATGGTTCCAAAATATTTGATGATTCAGTGGTTATTTCTCGTTTTTGTTGCTATTTTCTAGTCGCGAACAACTTATCCCCGAGCCATTTCCCAAAGCAGTCGAGAAAATAATCGAAGCTTACCACGATTGCATCAAAGGTTTGAGCCCACAAGATGCCTTGATCGTGCTCCCGTGCATTGGATCACATACACACGTAACAATTTGTACTCCTCTTCTAATTGCCCTGATCAAATGAGGAAGTACTCTCACGTTCTCGGCACCCATTCTCTTGGGGAGTACGCCTGCTGCACCCTCTAGTGCTGGTTCTATTTTCATAGGCAAAATAAACCCAAAGAAAGGGCATAGGCTGTTGTGTATGACCGGTTCACAATAACCGTCGTTCTTCCTGGCTTCTTATTTGGACTAGTATAAAGCACGTGCATTGCACGTGGATACCAGTAAGATTATATATAATTCATTAAAAAATATTAACTAAAAAAATAATATTGGTTTTGGAGTCATATTAGTTATACTGGATAAGAAGATAAATTAATATTTGGCAAATTCCAAATGACATAAGAACCAGTGATCATATCATTTTCCTCGTGACATAGTAAAGTAAATGGAGGTATATGAAAAATTTTCATATATATATATATATACATATATACATATATATATATATATATATATATATATATATATATATATATATATATATATACATATATATATGTATGTGTGTGTGGAGTCAAAGTTTGTGAATATATTGACTTAAGCAAATTTTTCATATACCCTCATTTACTTTAGTATGTCAAGAGGAAAATGCTATAATCACTGGTTTTTATCCTCACATTCTTGGATCTGTTCATCTCAAGCACTCTCCCTATTGTTTATTTATCTAGTCTAACCTCACACCACTCGTTTAATTTGACCGATGGGGTATGTGATGGATTTGTGTCTAATATAGGGAAAAAAACTAAAAAATAAAAAAAAATGTGATAAAAGCCCATTACAAACCAGAGTTTCAAAAAAATACATTCATATAAAATCTTGTTTCAGTGAGATTTAAAAGAACGTGTAGAATAATATCTTCTCAACTCACAAATGACCAAAACCTCATGATCACATAACATTACCACATCTCAATCTTTTTTCCTACCATATCAATATTCAAATAACATTTCGCTTATCTATCTAAATATCAAGATTTTAGTATTGCTCTAGATAATTGAAGAGGAAGGAAATTTGAGTCGATAATTTATTTGGACCTCCTTTTAGTCTTTGTATAAGGTTTACTTTTATCTACGAAATCTTCTTCGTCTCTATCACCATGCAAGTATACTCACAAGCCCCATTTTCCATTGATCCAAACATTGAAACCTGCAACAACACTAAGAATAAAATAAATGCATATAATATCAACAAACCAAATTTGACAAACTTCGATACATTTCAACATGGAAAAGTATAACACACATTATCTAATATAATATAATATAATTATTAAATAAGAACTCAAAATATGAAACGTAATGCGTCCAAAAAAACACACAATAACAATAATAACAGTAAACAAAAAACACGACGAGCCAATTTGGATGAATGAACCTATAAATAGTCCATATAATATAACAATTCAAAGTGGTTCATGAACCATCCAAATATATTTATTATTGAAATAAATAAATACACCTCATTAATTAAAACAATTAAATCCATTAATTACAATTCAATTCATTCATTAACCTACCCATCTCACTTCATCCCAAATTCCCAATGCCGAATCATCCGTATATTCGATAATAATTTTTATATGTAGACAAATTTTTTTATTTTAATTCCATTTTCGTCCTTGTTTTTAATATGCATTTGTTAATCGTGTAAATATAAGCCTAGAAGAGGAAAACCAACCGACAAAAGTTAAAAGCAAATATTAATTAATATATTAAGGGGCTATTAAATATAATATAATGAAGGAATTAATTGAGAATATTGGTAGGTTACAAAACATTAAACTAATTAGATTTTATTTATTTTATTTTTGTGGTTACAAAATGTTCAAATTGAAATTATTAAGTTTTTTTATTTTTATTTTTGATGTTTACTTTTTTAAAGAAAAGTAAACGCTTTATGTATATATAATTCCGTGAGAATAATTAGTAGTTTTTGAGGCTACAAAATGCTCAAATTGAAATTATTAAGTTTTTTATTTTCATTTTTGGTGTTTAAGTTTTTAAAGAAAAACAAACGTTTATGTATATATAGTTCCTTGAGAATAATTAGTAGGTTACAAAACATTAAACAAATTAGATTTTGTTTATTTTATTTTGAGGTTACAAAACGTTCAAATTAAAATAATAAATTGCTTAATTTTTTTATAATTATATTTATATTTTTTTTACAGAGTATAGATATGTATGTATATGTATAGATGAAGGAATTAAGGGTGTATAGGTAATTTCGTAATTGGAAAATTTTTTTGATGTTTAAGTTTTTAAAGAAAAACAAACATTAATATATTAATTTTTTAAAGAAAATATATTAAGTTGGCTAAT
The DNA here is from genome assembly GCA_907163345.1 of Haberlea rhodopensis. Classification (NCBI taxonomy): domain Eukaryota; kingdom Viridiplantae; phylum Streptophyta; class Magnoliopsida; order Lamiales; family Gesneriaceae; genus Haberlea; species Haberlea rhodopensis. The sequence goes on along the minus strand of CAJQUN010000469.1, from coordinate 243,394 downwards.
AAATAAATATATATATATATATATACATATAATTCCTTGAGAATAATTAGTAGGTCACAAAAATTTCGAGGTTACAAAACGTTCAAATTGAAATCATAAATTTTTTTAATTTTTAAAATTTATATTTATATTTTTTACATTTATATGTGTATATGTATGTATGTAAATGTATGGATGAAGGAATGAAGAGTGTATATGTAATTTCACAAGTGAAAAATCATCCAACATACATACATTTATAGGTATCCGTATATAGATTTATATTTATTTTTTTTACATTTATATGAGTATAGGTATGTATGTACATGTATGGATGATGGAATGAAGGGTATATATGTAATTTCACAATTGGAAAACAATCTTAACATCCATATATTTTACATTTATAGATTTATATTTGTACTTTTTACATTTATATGATATATAGGTAGGTATGTATATGAATGGATGAAGGAATGAACAATTGAAAAATCATCCCAACATCCACACATTTATAGGTAATATATATTTATATTTATATTTTTTACATTTATATGATATATAGGTATGTATGTATATGAATGGATGAAGGAATGAAAGGGTGTATAAGTAATTTCACAATTGAAAAATCATCCCAACATTTACACATTTATAGGTAAGGTAATATATAAATTCATATTTATATTTTTTACATTTATATGATATATATGTATGTATATGAATGGATCAATAAATGAAAGGGTGTATAAGTAATTTCACAATTGAAAAACCATCACAACATCCACACATTTATAGGTATATAGATATAGAATATGATATATATGTATGTATGTATATGAATGGATGAATAAATGAAGGGTGTATAAGTAATTTCACAATTGAAAAACCATCACAACATCCACACATTTATAGGTATATAGATATAGATTATATGATATATAGGTATGTATGTATATGAATGGATGAAGGAATGAACAATTGAAAAATCATCCCAACTTCCACACATTTATAGGTAATATATATTTATATTTATATTGTTTACATTTATATGATATATAGGTATGTATGTATATGAATGGATGAAGGAATGAAAGGGTGTATAAGTAATTTCACAATTGAAAAATCATCCCAACATTTACACATTTATAGGTAATATATAAATACATATTTATATTTTTTACATTTATATGATATATATGTATGTATGTATATGAATGGATGAATAAATGAAGGGTGTATAAGTAATTTCACAATTGAAAAACCATCACAACATCCACACATTTATAGGTATATAGATTATAGGTAATATATAAATTCATATTTATATTTTTTACATTTATATGATATATATGTATGTATGTATATGAATGGATGAATAAATGAAGGGTGTATAAGTAATTTCACAATTGAAAAACCATCACAACATCCACACATTTATAGGTACTAGTATAAATCACGTGCGACGCACGCCATAAATATGATTTAATATGAAAAATGAAGAGGGGTGAGATATTAATGAGATGTCAATGAGGATGTGTAATTAAATAAATATCAAAGTGATACATAACTATTTAAAAATTCAAAATTTCGTATTTAAAATGAAATATTCCCTTGTAGCTTCGGGAGAAAACAATTTGAACTAAAATTATATCAATTCATAATCTTGTAAATTCAAAGCGTGGAAAATGAAGAGGTAATTAAGAAATTAATCTTGTAAATTCAAAGTGTGGAAAATGAAGAGGTGAGAATTTATATTATAGATTTTAATACATTATTAATTAGTAGCTAAATGAATGTTAATAACTCTACTATTCATTTTGTTTTTATGTCCCTTGTTAATATTATGAGTTTACAATTGTATCCCTATGAAATTTTTATTTGTGTAAGAAAGTATAGGAAAAAAGGGCAAAGTTGTTAAATCACAATGAAAAACTTTGCCCTTTGATCCACACTTTTATAGGAGTATAGATATAGATTAAGGATCTCAATGAGTCTAACAAGTTCATTTGAATCCATCTTTTGGCTCACCTGCAAAACTTAGATTTAGCTGATAGAGTAAACCCCATTATGAGAAATCAGAGTACGAAAATTAGTACCTTGATACCGAGGGGATTAGACATCCCTTTCAAGAACTCAACGTGGGCACCAGAGTAGGGTCCTTAGTGAGTGATTACTCATAAGGTAAAAGAAAGGATTCATGCGAAATCCAGAAACCGGTAGTGGACATAACAGGGTGGTCGATCGTAAGTCCAACAGCCTCCATGAATCCTAAAGTTTCATCAACCCTGTGAGCTAGTCAGCCAACTCTTGTAACCTGTCAAATAATTCAATCGCAGAAAATAAGTCTTGAAATATGATAGTGCATTTTTCTGCAGAGAACAGAAGAAGACTAGAAAGATACTCAGGCAATTTATGTTTCGGGAAAAATTTCATTTTCTGAAAACACAAGCAAACAGACTACAATATTTCCCTTTCTCAAAACTATATTTCTTGGAAACATTTTGCAAAAGTACTGGAAACATTTTTCAAAAGTACTGGAAACATAATCCATGGTTTCCGAAAACAATTATTGCCCATCAAGAAATATATGAGAAAAGAAATGGGTATCAGCATGAACTAATTGCTTTTGGTAGACAAACTGCAAAGACAAGCATTGCACGATATCTATCAAATAACTTAATTTAAATATTGTGCATTGTGACACACCTGTATCCCTGCTCACTATGCTCCACAAAATCAAGATTCCACAGGATTATCCTCTGCAATGCAGAATAGCCTCCTGTGGCAAAGGCCGTTAGAAGGTTGAGAGTTGACACAGCTAGGCAATAGGCCCTAATCATCCTATGAGTGTCCGGGATTCTTCATTTCTCAGTGAAGCAGTCACCATTAATGTTATCTCCCTTGTAACTTAGCAACTTTACTCCATCCCTTTCCTCGAATGGATCCGATCTTGGCTTTGCAAATCGGCCAGCCATTCTACCAACCTAAGATAAATCATTTATGAATACAACAGAGATCAATATCACATAACACAAACTCGAGTCACAAAGACAGATGAACAAGCACGTAACAAAGTAGATTTAAGTCCAATTACTCCGAAAAATGAAGGTGATACCTAAAATGCTAAATCAAGAATATCACTAACTCGTCTCCGCGCACTAATATTTGAGCAAGAGTATAATGTTTCATGCTTGTTGCCTAGGTAGAATATTTGGAGACGAGCCAAAAGTTAAATTTCTATAGAAATCACATACGCAAGATTTTGTAATCGAATTCATTTGAAAGCAATTTCATCTCAAACCAGTAATCTTCAATCCTGAATTTATATATAAGGCCCCTAAGTTACACCAAACAAGATTTAAAAAATTTATGAAGTCAAAATCAAACATCTAAACTCCATAATTGATTGATCCCATGATTGAAAGCCAACGAATAAGAATAACCGAGACAGAACAAAAAAGAAAAAAAAAAGATAAAAGCTTTTTACCTCAACAAGATGCAGCTCGCCACAAAAAGAAAGGAGACTTGTCATATTATTAGCACTGAACTCCTTGAAGCTCTCAGTCCCCACGCTGCAAGAGAAATGCCCTTACCAAGGAAACCTCCCCCAGCCTCTCCTCAATCCTTCTCACCTCTCTGATAAAAACCAACGGAGGATAAGTCTCCAGTGACTTTAGCATTCATCGGGATATTCCGGTAGATGCAAAATCTTTCTTGACTTTCCACATGTCAGGAGCCCATTTTGCGGAAGGGGGTCGGTTGCGATGGGACTGTTTTCTTGGTGGTGACGACGACAGTGGCAGGTGTTGGTTGGGATCGGCCGCGTATAAGGCTTGGATACGGCGGCGTTTGTGGTTGTCGTTTTTGCATGGAAATATGGTGAAGTGGATTGATTGGTCCATCTTACGTTTGAAAGGCCTTGCGCACACACGACATACGTTCCAATTTCCGACAGTAGTACTAAAATTAAGGAAATCGACACACCCCAATTATTTGTAGTTCCACTTCTCTGTTAATAATAAAAGAAAATATTATAGTCCACATTGGGTGGCCGAGTTGATAAACTAGATGAACATGAAGATTTTTGGTCACGAGTTCGATTCCCTTTACCAACATTTACTCGGTCGAACCTGTCGCATCGAACTTACCTAATACTGTTGAAATGGTTGGTGTAATTTACAGTTTATTACGCCATCCCAAGGATTTACTCCATATGCATCCAAAAAGTAGGGCGGCGGATTCCCCGTCATCGGAAAAAAAATTATTGACTAAAACATTATTCACTTCTAACTTAACTTCCCCCATTCATCACGTAAAGACTATAAGCTACAGTGATTAAATATTTTCTCTCCGCCAATAAATGGCCCGTTTCGTGAAATACGATCATATTCTCACCTCAAATCAGCCGCGTAATGCAAACCCAACGGAATCTCCAAAATTCGAATTCTTTAACATGGACTCCCAAATCCTTTAAGCCCTCAGTGCGAAGCAATGAAATATGAGTAAGAAAGGAAGACACTTTTCACGAGCTTAAAAGATGGAGCCTACATTTCATGGTATAAAATAGAGGAAGTTGAACGTGTGGAGCTTCTACTTCAAAGTCTACCTGATTCATATGATCAAACCATCATCAATCTGACCAATAATATCACTAATGATATGTTAGTCTTAAATAATGTTGCAGCCGTAGTTCTTGAGGAAGAAAGTAGACGCAAGAACAAGGAAGACAGGTTGTCAAGTTCGAAGCATGCAGAGGCTTTGCCGATGATGAGAGGAAGATTGACGGAGCGTGACTCCAGTGGGAGCCACAAGTATGGTAGATCCAAATCCAGAAGTAAGAAGAAGAATTTTTACTGCTATAAATGTGGTGGTAAAGGGCACTTCAAGAAAGATTGTACAACTAAGAAGAGTACTGAAATAGATTCTCAAGGAAATGTTGCCAGTACTTCAGACGGTGGAGAAATACTATTCAGCGAAGCAGCAACGGTTGCGGAAGGCAGACAAATATTTTATGACACATAGATAATGGATTCAGGAGCAACGTGGCACATGACGTCTCGGAGAGAATGGTTCGACCATTATGAACCAGTCTCAGGAGGATCTGTATTCATGGGAAATGATCATGCCTTGAAAATCGCTGGGATGGGAACCATCAAAATTAAAATGTTTGATGGTACTATTCACACCACACATGAGGTACGACATGTGAAGGGTCTGACAAAGAATCTTTTGTCTTTGGGACAATTGGACGATATCGGGTGCAAGACCCGTATTGAAAATGAGATCATGAAGGTTGTGAAAGGCGCGCTTGTGGTATTGAAGGCGGAAAAGGCTTACAAGAATATGTATGTACTTCTGGGAGAAACACACAAAGATGCAGAAATAACTGTTGCATCGATTAGTTCGGGAGAAGAATCAACAGTGTTATGGCATAGAAAGCTCAGGCACATGTCAGAACGAGGGTTGCAGGTTCTCTTGGAACAGAAGCTGTTGCCGGGGCTTACAAAAGTGTCTATAACCTTTTGTAAGCATTGTGTTACCAGTGTTGGAATCGAAGAGGGGGGGTGAATGAGATTCCTTGGCTACTTTAGCTTTTTAAAATGAGTTTGTAAAATAAAAATATTTTGCGCTTTGCGGAAGCCTTTAGTCAATCGATAAATAAAAAGAATAAATAAATAAATGCGTAATGAAAAATAAAGCAATAAATAACAAAAGGATTTGTTATAGAAGTTCGGCGATGAATCGCCTACGTCTCCTCTTCCCGGTTAGATAGCCTCCAACCGAGGTTCCACTAGAACAATTTGTCTTGGCCTTGAGGGCTCCAAGTTAGCCACACAAAAACTCTTCCCGAGTTACGACGCTCTTCCCGAGCACACTACTCTTCCCGAGTACACTACTCTTCCCGAGTACACAACGCTCTTCCCGAGCACAATACCCTTCACGAGTATACAAAGCTCTTCCCGAGCTACCAACACTCTTCACGAGTCTTCTTGGCCTTAAGGGCTCCAAGGATAGCCACACACTTGCACCAACTAGACTTGTTGATGACTTTACAATTTTCCAACTTGCTTCGGTGTTGGAGGACCTTTACAAGAAATCAAACCAAAAGCACCTTCACGGTGTACTCACACGAAGACAACAAGACTTAACAAATGGAAACAATTACTAGCTCCAATACAACAACAATGTATGGAGTTTGTAATGCTATTCAAGAATTTAATAATCAAAGCTTTGGTATAGTTTGTAGACTTGTTTCTTAGCTTCAAAATGCTCCAAAGCATCCATATTTATAGTGTAGGAGGCCCCCAAGGCTCCTACTAGCCGTTGCTTCAAATAAGGCTTGAATCACTCCTCGATCGCCTCAGCCATCGCCTCATGCGATCACCATCGCCGCGCCCCAACGGTCAGCAAAAATCACGCATCGCCTCAGGCGATCGCTGGATCGCCTCAGGCGATCCAAGTCAAATCCCAATGCCGTAGCTCCAGCAGCCTGAAATCATGCATCGCCTCGGGCGAAGTCCACATCGCCTCAGGCGTTCCAGCTTATCGCCTCGGGCGTTCAGTCCATCGCCTCGAGCGATCTTCCTGTGCGCATGCCCGCGCCATGCCTCGGCGTCGCTTCAGTCGATGTACGGGGGCGAAGTCCCTGTGGCTGCCATCGCCTCAGGCATTGGTCACCATCGCCTGGAGCGATCTTCCCCGCATGCTCGCCTAGCCATCGCCTCTGTCGATGTGCGTGGCGATGCCTGGCCTGGCACCCATCGCCTGGGGCGATGATCACCATCGCCTGGGGCGATCCAGGCCAGAATGTGCACACTTGATTTTCTTCAATCCAAACCACTTTTCATCACTTAATCTGCACACTAAGTAGATGCATTAGTATAACAAACACAAGTTTTGTTGATCATCAAAACTCAAAGATTGACCGGGGATAATTTAGCACATTAAACACAACCATGCATTAAGGCTCAACAATCTCCCCCTTTTTGATGATCACAAAACTCGATAAACTTGAATAAGTAATTTGCATGAAATGTGAGTAAAAATAACTCCCCCTTAACAATTGCATACACTACAAGTTAATCAAGCAAATAACTCTCCCCCTCAAACCATGCATACTCAAGCTCTCCCCCTTAAGCTATGCATGAATTAAGGTTCAAGTTTATCACAAAATTCTCCCCCTTTTTGTGATAATCAAAAAGCATAAAATTCAAATAAACATGGCATAATTTATATGTTGACATATAGCTTCAAATTACACATGTTCCTTATCAAGCAAGATTAAATTATATAGAGGTGAATCACAACCATGTGTTTAAGGCACTCAACAATTAATTCTAAAAGTAGCAATGTGTGCATTTGTTCATGCATTCATGCCAAAAACAAGATAATAAAAATATCAAGGCATTATAAATCATATACTTGCACATTTTCACATAGCATATTCAAATTTGAATGCAAAGCATATCAAGCTACTTACTATAAAAAGATAAGCATACATCATGCACTTGACTATTTTTGCTAAGGGGTTATGCATTTTACTCCAATGAATATTGAGCTTCAATATTTATTGATCACAATTGATTTGTGCCAATAAATTTTGAAATTGCTCTTTTAATATGTAAAAAGTAAATTTTACCCTTTATGACAAGAGTTAGTTCTTGTCATTAGTCCAATGCCTCTTGCTTCTTCTATGGTGGTGAACAAGACAAACTCCTCCTTTGAGTTGCTTGGTCCTTCATCCTTCATTCCATTGTTGTCCCTATAAGACAAATTTACAATAGGAGTTTCTTTGGTACCCATTTGATTTTTGGGTCCTTGAGGGTTAACTTTCAATTGCACTTTTGGGATCCATTTCCACCTTTTATTAGATTGGTATTGGATTCTAGCAAACCTACACTTGTTCTTGGTATGACCATTTTTGCAACAATAGTTACAAGTAGTAAAATCATGTTTAGCTTTGGCCAACAAGCTTGAAAAAGATTTTGATTTGCTTGAAAAACCTAACCCGGCTTTATCAAAGCTACAACGTTGCAAGCCAAGCAATTCATTCATCTTTATACTACTTTCACTAAACTTGGCAAAAGATGTCTTTAAATTAAGCACTTGGTTTTTCAAAATAGTATTTTCTTCTTCCTTCTTAGCCAAGTCTAGCTTAAGTACTTTGTTGCTCTTCTTGGTTTTACCAAGACAATCAATGAGTTCATTATAAGCATCTAATAATTCATCATAAGAAGATACCTCATCATCATCCTCTTCATCTTCATTTCCAAGAGCCATTAGACAAAGATTTTTGGCTTCTTCTTCATCGGAGTCGCTATCACTCCATGTAGCTATGAACGCCTTCTTCTTCCCTTTGTCCTCATTCTTCTTCCTAGGACATTTGTTAGCATAATGGCCTATTTCTTGACAATTATAACAAGTTACCTCATTTTTGGATTCTTGTTTGGTAGCATTGGAGGTCTTTGACTTGCTATGCTTGGTGAAGAGCTTTTTGAACTTCTTTGTGAACAACCTCATCTCTTCATCATCATCATCTTCTTCATCATCGGAGTGGTCTTGCCTTCCCAACAAGGCAATCCCATTTCTCTTGGATCTATCCTCCTCCTTTACTTCTCTCCTTGTGGCAACTTCAAGTTCATGAGTCACCAAGGTGCCATGGAGCTCATCAAGATCATAGGAAGCACTTTCTCCTTTGTTGGACTCGATAATGGCCGTCCTCTTGGCATCCCATTCCTTTGGTAAGGCTCTTAGTGCTCTCCTCCATATTTGCTTTGGAGGATACTTCTCTCCAAGTTGAGCAAGCTCGTTGATAATTAGGGTGAGCCTCCTAAACATGGAATCCACCTCTTCTCCGGACTCCATCTCAAATGTCTCATATTTGAGTTGTAGGAGATCAATCTTGGTCTCCTTCACTTGGTTGGTTCCTTCATGACAAATTTGCAATTTGTCCCATATCTCCTTAGCCGTTGAGCACATCGAGATCCGGTTGTACTCCTTCATATCTAAGGCACAATGCAAAATATTAATCGCTTTAGCATTTTGTGAAATTAATATCATATCCGCTCTATTGAAATCGTCCATTTCTTTGGGAACACTAATTCCCCCAACTTCCTTTAAATGAATATGTGGACCTTTCACTATGATTTTCCATAGATCATAATCTACGGATTGGATGTATAGAGAAATTCTATTCTTCCAATAACCATAGTTATCACCCATGAAAAGCGGAGGGCGATTTGTCGATTGACCTTGAGCAAACTCATTTGCTAGATTAGCCATATAAAATTTTGATTTAAAACAAAAATCAAATGGCTCTGATACCACTTGTTGGAATCGAAGAGGGGGGGTGAATGAGATTCCTTGGCTACTTTAGATTTTTAAAATGAGTTTGTAAAATAAAAATATTTTGCGCTTTGCGGAAGCCTTTAGTCAATCGATAAATAAAAAGAATAAATAAATAAATGCGTAATGAAAAATAAAGCAATAAATTACAAAAGGATTTGTTATAGAAGTTTGGCGATGAATCACCTACGTCTCCTCTTCCCGGTTAGATAGCCTCCAACCGAGGTTCCACTAGAACAATTTGTCTTGGCCTTGAGGGCTCCAAGTTAGCCACACAAAAACTCTTCCCGAGTTACGACGCTCTTCCCGAGCACACTACTCTTCCCGAGCACACTACTCTTCCCGAGTACACTACTCTTCCCGAGTACACAACGCTCTTCCCGAGCACAATACCCTTCACGAGTATACAAAGCTCTTCCCGAGCTACCAACACTCTTCACGAGTCTTCTTAGCCTTAAGGGCTCCAAGGATAGCCACACACTTGCACCAACTAGACTTGTTGATGACTTTACAATTTTCCAACTTGCTTTGTTGTTGGAGGACCTTTACAAGAAATCAAACCAAAAGCACCTTCACGGTGTACTCACACGAAGACAACAAGACTTAACAAATGGAAACAATTACTAGCTCCAATACAACAACAATGTATGGTGTTTGTAATGCTTTTCAAGAATTTAATAATCAAAGCTTTGGTATAGTTTGTAGACTTGTTTCTTAGCTTCAAAATGCTCCAAAGCATCCATATTTATAGTGTAGGAGGCCCCCAAGGCTCCTACTAGCCGTTGCTTCAAATAAGGCTTGAATCACTCCTCGATCGCCTCAGCCATCGCCTCAGGCGATCACCATCGCCGCGCCCCAACGGTCAGCAAAAATCACGCATCGCCTTAGGCGATCGCTGGATCGCCTCAGGCGATCCAAGTCAAATCCCAATGCCGTAGCTCCAGCAGCCTGAAATCATGCATCGCCTCGGGCGAAGTCCACATCGCCTCAGGCGTTCCAGCTTATCGCCTCGGGCGTTCAGTCCATCGCCTCGAGCGATCTTCCTGTGTGCATGCCCGCGCCATGCCTCGGCGTCGCTTCAGTCGATGTGCGGGGGCGAACTCCCTGTGGCTGCCATCGCCTCAGGCGTTGGTCACCATCGCCTGGAAGAGCGATCTTCCCCGCATGCTCGCCTAGCCATCGCCTCTGTCAATGTGCGTGGCGATGCCTGGCCTGGCACCCATCGCCTGGGGCGATGATCACCATCGCCTGGGGCGATCCAGGCCAGAATGTGCACACTTGATTTTCTTCAATCCAAACCACTTTTCATCACTTAATCTGCACACTAAGTAGATGCATTAGTATAACAAACACAAGTTTTGTTGATCATCAAAACTCAAAGATTGACCGGGGATAATTTAGCACATTAAACGCAACCATGCGTTAAGGCTCAACAACCAGTAAACAACATAAGCTAATGTTTGGCATATCTACTGCCAAAAGCAGCGGTATATTGGAGCTGATTCATTCTGATGCTTGACAAGCAACGGTTGTATCTCTAAGAGGAGCAAGATACTTTGTCTCATTCATTGATGATTTCTATAGAAGATGCTGGTGTACCAAATCAAGAAAAAATCAGATGTTTTTTTCATTCTTCAAGGTGTTGAAAGCGCGGGTTGAAGTTGACTCTAAAAAGAAGATCAAGTGTTTGATGACTGACAATGGAGGAGAATATACAAGTGATGAATTTGATGCATTCTGCCAAAGAGAGGGTATCAAAAGACAATTCACAACGGCTTACACACCTCAACAAAATGGAGTGGCAGAGCGGATGAACAGAACCTTGTTGGACAGAACAAGAGCCACGCTGAAGACTGCTAGTCTAACCAAGTCATTTTGGGCAGAAGCAGTCAAGACCGCCAGTTATATTATCAATCGCTCTCCATCAGTGGCGATTGATCTGAAGACTCCGATGGAGGTGTGGACTAGAAAGTTAGCGGATTATTCTCGACTACATACATTTGGAAGTACGGTGTACGTTCTATACAACGAACAAGAAAAGATCGAAGTTGAATTCTAAATCTAGAAAGTGTATCTTCTTGGGCTACGCTGATGGTGTTAAGGGGTATCGTTTGTGGGACCCCACTGCCCACAAATTTATTATCAACAGGATGTTATCTCCGAGGAAGATGAAGTGAAGGGAGACAAAGGCACACTGAATTCAGATATTACTACAATTCAGGTGGAAAATAAGACAAGAAGATCAAGTTTCTTCTGCGGTATTATCAAAGCAGGATGAACAAGAACCAGATGAGTTAGAGGTTCTCAAAGTTCGGCAGTCTACTCGCGAGAGGAGACCACAGGTTTGGCTTTCAGATTATGATACTGAAAGCAATATTGCATACTGCTTACTGACAGAGGATGCTGAGACATCGAGTTTCCAGGAGGCTACTCAAAGTTCTGATGTATCCCTGTGGATGCAAGCTATGATAGAAGAATTGGAAGCCTTAGACAGAAATAAAACTTGGGATCTTGTTACACTGCCATGAGGGAGGAAAGCCATCGATAACAGACGGGTCTACAAGATCAAGCGTGATGACAATAACCAAGTGGAGCGATACCGTGCAAGATTGGTGGTGAAATGATATGCTCAGAAAGAAGGTGTAGGGCCCCTCGAGTTAATCTCACAATGGCATGCAATTAATACATTTAATCGCGATCAATAATCAAGCAAAAAATATTCCGGCTAAATTTTTTTTTTTAAAAAAATGTTAAATCTTAACCAGACACACTGGGGCCCTCCTAAAACCAAGACTGACCACGTGATGATGTATAAATATATTTGAGCCGGAATATATTAAAATCAAACAACAAACAGGCAACATCTCGACTATAAATATCAGAAACTAATATCACAATCCTAAGCAAATAATGACAGGCCCACAATTGCCAAAGTAAATGCTTTCCAACATAAGTAAAATTTGCATACCTGATCGAGATGCTGATCAATATCACATAAACACAAACATAGACATAAACATGCAATCTCTTAAACATATTGGACATCAAAAATATATTCCTCCAGTAATGTCAAACACTCGAAACTAGTGGCTCTACCCTATATCCCGTCGTCAATCTAACTCTGACCCCGTCCAATAGTACCAGTCATGTCACCTGAAAAACAAAACCCATAAAAGGGTGAGCCAACGCCCGGTACGTTCTTACCAAAATACCAACATAAATTATACAGATCGTAAACATCTCATCAATATAACTCAACAATTTAACAAATAATAATACATTGTTCCGTTACCTCGGAACTAATCATGTCAAACAACACAACAATAATATAATATAAAAATGATGTCCAATATTATATCATATCATCTCATCATCTATATGTGAAATGCATCGCAATGCATTCACGATCATCAGACCAGATATGTCATCCACTAGCCTATATCCAGGACTCGTCAGTCCATATCATCCATATATATAATATCAGGACCAGAAATTTCATCCACTGACCCAAATCCTGGACTCATCAGTCCGCATCAACCACATATATAACATCTATCCAATCATCAATTCATATATATAATATACAACAATATTTGCATCATCATTCTATCTCATCTCATCTCATCATATACCATAATATCATTATTCTATCTCAATTCATCAATTCATCACATATTCTCAAATCGTCTCATTTAATGATATTCCATCCATATTTTTTACTCAAGGATAATTTACTACTATTATTAAGATAGAACGTACCTGATTGATAGGAATAAAACTGATCCTAGCATTCAACTCTCCGCTTGACCTCTGTTGCAATTTATAAGATATTTTTTTTAAAATAACCGACACATGATTTCACTTTTGATACAACATATATGCATCAACAAATCAGTCACACTTTACGGGATATTATCTAATTCAAGATTCATTAACAATAATAATTAGACAACCATCTCGATACTCCAAATCCAATAATAACAAAGAATGATTCATACATGCTTTACATAAGATTTTGATACATCTTCAACTCCATTTTATATCATAGAACTGAACTACTGTTATTTCTAAATTGGTTTACATTAGTACACTACTCTATTCAATCTTTAAATCATGAATTAAACTAAAATACCCAATACCCAAATAAAAGTCTCAACCAGTAGCTTGAATCAACTTCAGCTAGTACAATGAATTCAGAATCATTTACTATAGAAATCTATAATCCTCGACCACTTAAACTTTTAATTAAAATTAAACAAAGTATTTAAAGTAAGCAAATTCATTACAACATCTCAAAGTTACGTACATGCTGAAGTCATTCTAAGTTCAAGTTTTAATTATTCTCTAGTATCATACTGAGTCAGTAAATATAATTACATGAGAACTCACAATTCAACAATTTCAATCTCGTTTATCTATTTCATCAATAGGAGAATATCCAATAAACTTACTTCCAGAAAACAAGAACAAGCAGCCCTTAAATGATGTAGAAATGCCCTGAAACCAGTCAACAATTGAAGGCTTGAAGTCTGAAAATTTTCGAAGGATATCTGCTCTATTGTGTTGATTGCATTTTTGTTAAGAGTCAATCGTACTAACATTTCACCTAGTTGTTTTGTACAGAGTAAGGCTTCGATACGTGTCACATATGCACTTTAACTTCTCACCAACTTTCACCCTTCAAGCACGTAAGGTCTTCAACTTTTGTTTTTATAAACATTAATCAATTTCTAATAATCCTACTATAGTTAATTACTCCAACAAAACATGACATAAAATTCCCCTAATTAAATTTGACAGATTTTAGTTATTAGCTTTGTAATAATATCAATGCTTAATTATTTTTCTTAATCTTTCCATCATTACCTTGTGAAATCTTTGCGGGTGTTACAATTCTAACTTTATGGTCGACTCTAATTGTGTTTTAATATTTACGGGTGTTACAATTCTACCTCCCTTATTGAATTTCGTTCCCGAAATTCAAGTATATTAACGCACACAAACATCTATGTATACATAAGGACATACCGTCAAAATATCTCAGGGTATAACTGACGCATTCGTTTTTCTGTCTCCCATGTGGCTTCTTCAATCCCTCTTCTATGCCATTGTATCTTAACCATCGGAATAATTTTACTTCTCAATTTTCTCTCTGCCGTATCAAGAATACCGATAGGTTGTTCCACATATGTCATATCTGGAACAAGTTCAATTTCTTCAGTTTGTAATACATGTGACTCATCAGGCTCATATTTTCGTAGCATTAAGACATGAAAAACATCATGCATTTTTCACAGTGCGGGTGGCATTGCTAATCTGTATGCTAAAGTACCAATCCGTTCCAGGATTTTGTACGGTCCAATATATCTTGGTGATAGCTTTCCTCTCTTTCCTGTTCGTACCACACCTCTGAATGGTGAAATTTTTAGAAATACCCGACCCCCAATAGCGAATTCTAACGGTCTATGTCTCCGATTTGCATAACACATTTGTCTGTCTTGCGCCATTTTTATTCTCTGTCGGATAATCTGTACCTTTTCTTCTGCTTCTCTTAATATATCAGGGCCCACTATACTAGCATCAGAAATTGTATCCCAATATAGAGGTGATCGACAGTTTCTCCCATATAGTGCCTCAAAAGCCATATCAATACTAGATTGATAACTGTTGTTATATGAGAATTCTTCTAACGGTAGAGATTCATGCCAATTAGGATTGAAATCCATCACACAAGCTCTCAACAAATCTTCTAAAATTTGAATAGTGCGTTTAGACTGCCCATCGGTCTGTGGATGGTATGCAGTACTCATCCTCAATCGAGTTCCCATAGCATCTTGGAATTCCCGCCAAAAACCAGAAGCAAATCGAGGGTCACGATCTGAAACTATTGACTTTGGAACACCATGTAATTTTAGTATCTCCCGGATATACATTTCCACCATCTTGTCCAATTTGAATATCCTGTTGTAGGGTATAAAATGTGCTGTCTTTGTTAGTCTATCTACAATGACCCAAACTGCATCATGTCCCTTTGGGGTACGTGGTAAATGAGTAACGAAATCCATCGTTATGTGCTCCCATTTCCACTCTGGCACATCAAGACTCTGCATTAAGCCTCCTGGCTTTAATTTTTCTGCTTTCACCTGTTGACATGTTAAACATCTTTTCACGAATTTAACAACGTCGGTATTCATTCTTTTCCACCAATAATGAGTACGAAGATCATGGTACATCTTTTTACCTCCAGGATGAATACTAAACCGACTGCAATGTGATTGCTGTAATATTTCACCCCTCAAATCAGAATCATCAGGAACCACTAATCTCATATGTAATCGAAGAGTGTCATCCTCAGCAATATGAAAACCAGATCTTTTTCCCTCCGTCACCAATCGTCTCCACCTCTGACTCTCAGGATCAGATTTCTGTGTCTCGCGGATACGAGCAATCATCTCTGGTTCAACCTGTACAGTATATACTCTAACAGGACTACGAGATATATCAAAGTTATAACCAGAAGTACAACAGTCAGCAATCAAAATAGAAATTTGACACGAAATAACTGCCTTCTGACAAACTTGTCTGCTCAATGCATCAGCAATAGAATTTGAGTGGCCTGGGTGATATCGGATTTCACAATCATAATCTTTCAATAGATCTAGCCATCGCCTTTGTCTCATATTCAACTCAGCCTGTGTGAATAAATACTTCAAACTTTTATGATCAGTATAAATATCAAACGTCTCACCGTATAGATAATGCCTCCAGATCTTAAGGGCGAATACAATGGCCTCAAGTTCCAAAGCATGTACAGGGTATTTCAGCTCATGTGGCTTCAATTGTCTTGAAGCCTATGCAATCACATGCCTGTGTTGCATCATAACACAACCCAAACCATGAAAAGAAGCATCAGTATACACAACATAACCACCTGTATCAGAAGGGATAGCAAGAATTGGAGCTGTCGTCAATCTCGTCTTCAACTCCTGAAAGCTAGCCTCACACTCAGGAGTCCACACAAACTTGATATCTTTCTTTGTCAATGTAGTCAGAGGTCGAACGATCTTTGAAAATCCTTCAATAAACCTTCTGTAGTAACCAGCCATCCCAAGAAAACTCCGAATTTCAGGTACTGAAGTAGGTGCTGCCCATTTCAACACTGCTTCTACCTTGCTGGGATCAACAGATATACCGTCTCGAGAGATAACATGGCCAAGAAATACGACTTTATTCAACCAGAACTCACATTTACTCAATTTGGCATACATTGTTTTTCCCATAAAACCTGCAGGACGGTTCTCAAATGGCCTGCATGCTCTATCTCGTTTCGTGAGTATATCAAAATATCATCAATAAATACAATTATAAATCTGTCTAAGAACGGTTTAAAGACTCTATTCATCAAATCCATAAATACAGCAGGAGCATTAGTCAAACTGAAAGGCATAACAAGAAATTCATAATGTTCATACCGTGTTCAAAAAGTTGTTTTGGGCACATCTCCCTCTCTTATCTCAACTGGTGATATCCTGATCGTAAATCAATTTTTGAATATATGGCTGATCCCTATAACTGATCGAACAAGTCATCAATACGAGGTAATGGATACTTATTTTTTATCGTCACCTTGTTTATCTGTCGATAATCAATACATAAGCTCATCGTTCCATCCTTTTTCTTGACAAATAACACAGGAGCACCCCAAGGCGATACACTAGGTCGAATGTATCCCTTATCTAGTAGATCTTGTAATTGTATCTTTAATTCCTTCAATTCTACAGGTGCCATTCTGTATGGGGCTCGAGAAATAGGAGTTGTATCAGCCATCAATTCCATGCCAAACTTTACTTCCCGGACTGGAGGAAAACCAGGAATCTCATCAGGGAATACATCAACAAAATCTGCTACTACAGGTATATCAGCCACTGTTTTCTCTTGTTCTTTCCCGGTCACATTAACTGCATAAATCAAATAACCTTCGGCTCCATGGTCCAACAATCTCCTCATTTTTACTGCTGATATCAGAGGAACGTGGTTGCGAGCACCCTTACCATAAAAAGTCCACTGATCACCCATTTCAAGTCGGAATTTCACTATTCTCTGATCACAATCCACCCTGGCCCTATATTTCTTTAAAGCGTCTATACCCAGAATAATATCAAAGTCGGACATTTCAAGTAATATCAAATAAACTGTCATGTGTTACCCTCAAAGTTTAACACACAATTTTTAGCTACTCGATATGATATCACACTAGTCCCCATAGGAGCCGAAACAAATAATAAGGTAGATAAAGGACATGTAGAAACATCATTCAACTCAATAAAGTTACAAGATATGAAAGAATGTGAGGCTCCAGTATCTATCAAAATATATGCATCAACATTGCTGAAAATACAAATACCTGCAATCACATCATCTCGAGCCTCCTCTGCTTGCTCTTGAGTCAGAGCAAATACACGACCTGGGGTGAGGGACGAGGCTGCCCCTGACTCTGATATCCTCTCCCACGCCCCCGTGAAGTCCCTTGCATCGGTTGTTGCACTGATGCTTCAGATGGCGCTGTTCTAATGTCATATGTAGCCCCACTACTGATTCGGCTTCCCTGATATGTCTGACTACCAGTTCTCTGATAACAATGTGTAGCTTTGTGGCCTATACGATGACAAGTAAAACATTTTTTGTCTTTATATGAACAATTTGATGCATGATGTGGTCCCCCACATCTAAAACATAATCATTGTGATCCACCACTTCCTCTACTCAATTTTGGACGAGGTGCCCGACTTGAACTATCCCCAGAAGAAGATAATGATGATCCAAATCTTTTAAACCTTTGTCCCTGTGGGCGCAAACTACTCGTATGTCCTCGCGCTCTGTCACTATCCCGATCTGATGGCCTAACTACTACTGAAGTTTGCTTATACGACCGCCATCCAGTCTCTGCTCGTTGTGCCCTATCCAACAGTTCATCATAAGAGGTGGCTTTTACAGTAATAACTCGGTCATATATTTCAGGTCTCAAGCCCTGGAGATAGTGACTCATCATTGATTCCTCTGTCTCAGCAATATAAGGAACATATGACAGCAATGTAGTGAATCTGGTAGTATAATCATCGACAAACATATTTCCTTGTTTAAGTGTATCATTTCAGCACGTCGAGCTTCTTTCTCTGCAGTAGAAAAGAAACGATCCAGAAATAATTTTCTAAAAGTTGCCCATGTCACCGGCTATCCACTACGTTCCAACCCTGCTTTAGCAGCAGTCCACCATCTTCAGCTAATCGTAGCCAACACGAAGGGTGACAAGCCGTTGTCCCAAATAACTGCTCAACGCGTTCTAACCATGCCTCTGCTTGCTCTGATTTTTCATTACCATGGAATAATGGAGGGTGCAACTTTTGCCACTCAAACACGTCAATAATTCGTAAAGGTTCATGTGGTACATGAGACTGCATAGCCTCAACATGTGGCCTATACTGGGCCTGCATAGCCTCAATCGGTGGTCTATACACACTAGCCACTTCCTCTTCCATTGGATCATAAGCCAGTTCATTAGGATTATTTTCCATAGCTGCACAACAATAACAACCAATACAACTACAACTTTTAGAATATAAATATTGCAATCACCTACTTCGCACATTGGCATACAATATCACCTCATTTTCACATTTTCATCATATTATCATAAACATGCGCAAATAAGACATCATCTACTCCCTCAGGGTAGTCTCAGGACGGTTCTATGCTCTGATACCACCTAACTGTAGGGCCCCTCGAGTTAATCTCACAATGGCATGCAATTAATACATTTAATCACGATCAATAATCAAGCATATACTATTCCGGCTAAATTTTTTTTTAAAATAAATGTTAAATCTTAACCAGACACACTGGGCCCTCCTAAACCAAGACTGACCACGTGATGATGTATAAATATATTTGAGCCGGAATATATTAAAATCAAACAACAAACAGACAGCATCCAGGCTATAAATATCAGAATCTAATATCACAATCCTAAGCAAATGATGACAGGTCCACTATTGCCAAAGTAAATGCTTTCCAGCATAAATAAAATTTGCATACCTGATCGAGATGCTGATCAATATCACATAAACACAAACATAGACATAAACATACAATCTCTTAAACATATTGGACATCAAAAATATATTCCTCAAGTAATGTCAAACACTCGAAACTAGTGGCTTTACCCTATATCCCGTCGTCAATCTAACTCTGACCCCGTCCACTAGTACCAGTCATGTCACCTGAAAAACAAAACCCATAAAAGGGTGAGCCAACGCCCGGTACGTTCTTACCAAAATACCAACATAAATTATACAGATCGTAAACATCCCATCAATATAACTCAACAGTTTAACAAATAATAATACATTGTTCCGTTACCTCGGAACTAATCATGTCAAACAAGACAACAATAATATAATATAAAAATGATGTCCTATATTATATCATCTCATCTCATCATCTATATGTGAAATGCATCGCAATGCATTCACGATCATCAGACCAGATATGTCATCCACTAGCCTATATCCAGGACTCGTCAGTCCATATCATCCATATATATAATATCAGGACCAGAAATTTCATCCACTGACCCAAATCCTGGACTCATCAGTCCGCATCAACCACATATATAACATCTATCCAATCATCAATTCATATATATAATATACAATATTTGCATCATCATTCTATCTCATCTCATCTCATCATATACCATAATATCATTATTCTATCTCAATTCATCAATTCATCACATATTCTCAAATCGTCTCATTTAATGATATTCCATCCATATTTTTTACTCAAGGATAATTTACTACTATTATTAAGATAGAACGTACCTGATTGATAGGAATAAAACTGATCCTAGCATTCAACTCTCCACTTGACCTCTGTTGCAATTTATAAGATATTTTTTTTAAAATAACCGACACAAGATTTCACTTTTGATACAACATATATGCATCAACAAATCAGTCACACTTTACGGGATATTATCTAATTCAAGATTCATTAACAATAATAATTAGACAACCATCTCGATACTCCAAATCCGATAATAACAAAGAATGATTCATACATGCTTTACATAAGATTTTGATACATCTTCAACTCCATTTTATATCATAAAACTGAACTGCTGTTATTTCTAAATTGGTTTACATTAGTACACTACTCTATTCCATCTTTAAATCATGAATTAAACTAAAATACCCAATACCCAAATAAAAGTCTCAACCAGTAGCTTGAATCAACTTCAGCTAGTACAATGGATTCAGAATCATTTACTATAGAAATCTATAATCCTCGACCACTTAAACTTTTAATTAAAATTAAACAAAGTATTTAAAGTAAGCAAATTCATTACAACATCTCAAAGTTACGTACATGCTGAAGTCATTCTAAGTTCAAGTTTTAATTATTCTCTAGTATCATACTGAGTCAGTAAATATAATTACATGAGAACTCACAATTCAACAATTTCAATCTCGTTTATCTATTTCATCAATAGGAGAATATCCAATAAACTTACTTCAGAAAACAAGAACAAGCAGCCCTTAAATGATGTAGAAATGCCTGAAACCAGTCAACAATTGAAGGCTTGAAATCTGAAAATTTTCGAAGGATATCTGCTCTATTGTGTTGATTGCATTTTTGTTAAGAGTCAATCGTACTAACATTTCACCTAGTTGTTTTGTACAGAGTAAGGCTGCGATACGTGTCACACATGCACTTTAACTTCTCACCAACTTTCACCCTTCAAGCACGTAAGGTCTTCAACTTTTGTTTTTATAAACATTAATCAATTTCTAATAATCCTACTATAGTTAATTACTACAACAAAACATGACATAAAATTCCCCTAATTAAATTTGACAGATTTTAGTTATTATGTAATAATATCAATGCTTAATTATTTTTCTTAATCTTTCCATCATTACCTTGTGAAATCTTTGCGGGTGTTACAATTCTAACTTTATGGTCGACTCTATTTGTGTTTTAATATTTACGGGTGTTACAGAAGGTATCGACTTCAATGAGATATTTTCTCCTGCGGTCCGACTTACAACAGTCAGAATAGTATTGGCGTCATGTGTGGTGCCTGGCCTACATCTAGAGCAGCTAGATGTGAAAACGACATTGCTTCATGGAGATCTTGAAGAAGAAATTTATATTCTCCAACCAGAAGGTTTTGCTGAAATAGGCAAAGAGAAATTGGATTGCAGGTTGAACAAATCTCTGTCAAACAGGCGCCGAGGTGTTGGTACAAGAGATTTGATTCCTATATCATGAGCCTTGGGTACAACAGACTTAATGCTGATCCTTGTGCAAATTACAAGAGATCTGGGGATGATGATTACATCATTTTGTTATTGTACATGTACGACATGTTGGTAGCAGGCCCCAAACAAGATTCTTGCGATGCAAGTTCACGAGACAGAATTAACAGAAAGATTTGGCTTTCCCAAAGAAATTATTTGAAGAAAATCTTGCAACGCTTCAACATGCAAGATTGTAAGCCAATTTCGAACCTCTCTTCCTGTTAATTTTAAGTTATCCTCCGATATGTGTCCTAGCAGTGAAGCGGAGATGATGGAAATGTATTGAGTACCGTATGCATCAGCGGTGGGAAATCTAATGTTCGCTATGATCTGTACAAGACCAGACATTGCACAAGCAGTGAGAGCAGTCAGTCGGTACATGACGAATCCTGGATAAGAGCATTGGAGTACGGTTAAGATGATCCTTAGATACATTAAGGGTACCTCAAATGCTGCATTATGTTATGGAGGATAAGATTTTACACTCAGGGGCTACGTGAATTCAGATTATGCAGGTGATCGAGATAAAAGAAAATCACTACTGGTTATGTGTTTACACTTGCAGGAGGAGCAGTAAGCTGGGTTTCAAAACTACGAACAATTGTGGCATTATCTACAACGGAGGTAGGATATATGGCAGCTACTCAAGCTTGCAAGGATATATAGCACTCGGTTTGCCACATCTCAACGAACCGGCACTACCGCGCGCTTGCATTTCTCTTGTTCGAAGAAACACTACCATTCTTGGAATACTTTATGGCTACACGCATTCTTTTCAGAATCGTGGAGAATGTTGGTATTGTTTATTTAAATCGAAAGATTGAATCAGTTTAAACAATTGTAATAAGAAGAGAAATTATATTGTAAACAAACATCAAACAATCAAACTACAAAAGCATTAGACTTGCAGCAGTAGTTATAAACTGAAGACTTAATCAACAAGAATTTGGAAACAATTCTGGACGAGGCCACATCAAGTCGTGTGCCCGTAAACTCAAATTTGCCCGCCTTAGCTTCTGGCTTCAAGGACAAGTGAGTTCCAAGGTACAACGTCCAATTACCTCTGTTCGGATTGAAGAAAAACTCTGAGTAGACTACCTCGAACACTAGCAGTGTGCAGTACTCTCAAAGCAGAATGCTATATGTATGTATGCAGATTTTCGGAATGCAGAAAGAATAGAACTGGTGCAGCTTATATAGCTGAGCAGCAGACTTCTCAAAAGGTCACAGATAATTAAATGTAATGTTTAGTGGGCTTGATGAAAAGTCTTAACACTCAACATCAGATTAATTCGGATTTAAATCTCACACTTAAATCTGAAATCAATTTTGCAGGTAGGTGAAAAGTCTCAAACTTAACTCAGCAGAATATGAAAAGCCATTTCAGAAATCCGAGTACGAGGCGAGGCGAGGCGAGGTGAGACGAGCCGAGCCGAGCGGACGGACGGACGGCGCGCGAAGGGCACCCATCTTTTCTACTTAACTATAATCTATTGATTTGTATTTCATTATAAACAAACCATAAGTGTTTCAATTTCTCAATGTGAGATTTCTTTAGCCTAATTGACTATTCATAATTAACTTACCTTAATTTTATTCTCATTAACAAAATCATACCAATATATTGGGCTTTTATTCATTAAACTCAATAATTAATAATTAATCATAACAATCCCCCAGATGAATGCAATATGGCGAAAAAATTACACAATGCACCTAGATGAAGATTTGAGAGTACTTTGAGAATTAACTGCATCAGTATGGGTGGTGGTTAACCTTGAACCCTCCTTAGTAAAGTATAATCGGATATATACTTGTCAACCAGTGGACGTGATGCCTTGAACTGTTCGACGTTTTATGTATAACAAGACAACAATACTCACACAACTTCATCTCCACACTATTATTGGTTCTTTTGTTGTTGTCTATTTTGGCCCTGGACTCCCTTGGATGTTTCATCGAATACTCTAGAGATTTAGCCCTCAAATCATCTCATAGAAGCGGCCCATTCACATTCGATATAGATGATTTCTCCTAAAGAGTATCCTGTCATACCCCACTTTAATATCTCAAGATAGAAGAATCATTAAGAGCATGAGCTCAGCCTTTCCAAATAAAGGTTTACCACTCTGTCATCACAGGAATAGGTAAGGAACTCAATTTCCCGAGTGATTTGTTCGATCCCCCCCACAATTTGGTTTTTCCATTGAACCTGCAAATTGGACTTTACAATCAGCCATCATGGTTGGAAATCAATTTCATGGGCTTCAACCCCATTCCCCTCGAAGAAATCTCTACTCGATCTCTCGTTAGACCTTTCATAAATGGGTCCGCAATGGTTTCTTTAGACTTCACATAATCTAAAGAAATAACACCGATTTTCAGTAGATTTCTCACGGACTTACGTCTGCAACGTATGTATCTAGATTTCCCATTATACACATTGTTTTGTGCTCTTCCCATAGCTAATTGACTATCACAGTGCACGCTAATGGGTGGCACAGGTTTTGACCACATTGGAATGTCCTCCAAGAAACTCCGAAGCCAAACAGTTTCTTCTGCTGCAAGATAAAACTATGAACTCAGATTCCATAGTTGATCTAACAATGCACACCTGTTTGCAAGATTTCCATGAGACAACTGCACCTCCAATTATAAAGATATATCCACTCTCGGACTTTATATTCTTGGAGTCCAAAATCCAATTCGCATCTGATACCCTTCAATTACTGCTGGATATCTCGTATAATGTAGTCCGTAGTTAGTAATGTATCTTACATATCTAAGAACTCGAACTACTGCCTTCCAGTGCTCATAACTGGGATTACTCTTATATCTGTTCAATCTGTTGACTGAGTTAGCTATATCAGGTCTAGTGCAGTCCATGAGGTACATTAGACTGTCTATGACCCTAGAGTACTCAAGTTGTTGCACACCTTCTCCGCAATTCTTTCAAAGATTTGACACCACCTCCATAGGTGTTCTCGCGATGATATTATTTCCCTTGTCAAATCTGTCAAGTATTTTCTCGACATAATGACTCTGGGAAAGAGAATATCCATCTTCATGTTTGGTCATCTTAATCCCAAGAATCACATCTGCAAGACCAGGTGTTTCATCTTAAAATTTCGTGACAAAATTTTCTTGATAATTTTGATGTTATTGTTATTACCAACAATTATCATGTCATCTACGTAGAGACATACTATCACATAGTTTGTATTGTCTCCTTTTACGTAAACACATTTATCGCATTGGTTTGTTTTAAACCCATTTGAAAGCATGATGCTATCAAATTTTTCGAGCCATTGTTTAGGTGCTTGTTTTAATCCATACAATTATTTCACAAGTCTACACACCTTTGTTTCTTTACCTGGAACTACAAACCCTTCAGGTTGGTCCATTTAAACCTCCTCTTCTAACTCTCCATGTAGAAAATCCGTTTTACATCCATTCGATGGATCTCTAGATTATATAATGCAGCAAATGCAATTATTAACCTTATCGACGTTTTCCTGGATACAGGAGCGTATGTGTCGAAACAATCAACACCTTCAGTTTGTCTGTAGCCTTTGACTACAAGTCTAGCCTTGTAATTATCTACCGTACCATCAGCTTTCATCTTCCTCTTGAAGATCCACTTGTGGCCTTGTGGTTTACAACCTGCAGAAAGATCCACTAGTTCCCAAGTATGATTATGCAAGAAAGATTCTATCTCACTGTTCACCGCTTCTTTCCAAAGATCAGAGTCTTGAGATGACATTGCTTCCTTGAAAGTAGTCGGATCCTTTTCCAACAAGTATGTTAGGAAATCCGAGCCAAAAGACTTCTCTTTTCTAGCTCTTTTGCTTCATCTAGGTGATTTTACATTCTATTGAGAATCTCTACCCCCAACATATCTCTCAACATTGGTTTCAGTCAATGTCTGAGTTTTGTGTGGAAAGATTTCCTCAAAGAATGAAGCATCCCTAGCTTCAATGATAGTATTTACATGCATTTCTACATTATCTGACTTGTGTACTAGAAAACGAAAGGCACTACTATCTTGCGCATATCCGATAAATACACAACCCAATGTCTTAGGTCCTATCCTAGTCCGTTTAGGAGGAGGAAGTGGTACATTTGCTAGACAACCCCATACCCTTAAAAACTTGTAGCTAAGTGTGCTAGCCTCATTTGCTGCATTAACATCAACCTCAATCTCTACACTAGGCTTAGCCTTAGGAGCTAAAGTCATTACACTCATCTTGAAGAGGTTATTGGCCAAGTAGCCTGTGCCCACAAACATACCACCCTTGGACATAATGACTTTGTCGGATTCAAACACGAGCCGAAAGCCTTTCTTGTTCAGCACATCTCCGGAGATGAGATTCTTTCTGATCTCTGGCACGTGGAGCACCTCGGTAAGAGTCAACTCTTTGCCGGAAGTCATCTTTAGCACAATCGTCCCTTTGCGTTCAACTTTTGAGACTGCTGAATTTACCATGTAGCAGTGCTCGTCATTGATTAGTTGATAGGTCTTAAACATCCATTTGTTGGCGCATCTGTGGCGAGTAGCCCCAGTGTCCACCCATCATTCCTTGGAGTTCCCACCAACAAGGTTCACCTCTGACACCACAGCAGTCAGATGCATGTCATCCATGTCTGAGCTCTGGTTGTCCTCAGCAATGTTGGCATGAGCAGGCCTCTTGCCTTTGCCTCTGTTTGGGACTGCCTTCCTTTTACATTCATTGATTTGGCGTTGAGTGCAATCCTTGGCCTTATGGTTAGGTTTACCGCACACGTAACAGTCACCGGTGAACCTCATGTTCTGAGTATCTCCTTTGGAATCAAGAGCGCGTTTGCGCTTATTCCCACGGGAACTGTCCCCAACTTCAACTACGTTGGCCTTCGAAATCATACCCATTGATTTCTTGTCAACTTTTCGGTTGTCTTGCTCGATGCGTAGCCTCCTGATAAGATCCTTAAGACTCATCATCTTTTGCTTATGCTTCAGGTAGCTCTTGAAGTCCTTCCAAGATGGCGGTAATTTTTCAATCAACATCGCCACTTGGAGGGCATCATTTAGCCCCATACCTTCGGCAGCAAGTTCATGATATATCAGCTACAGCTCTTCTCATTGCTTAACAACGCTCTTGCCATCTACCATTTGATAGTCATGGAATCGGTCGGTTACAAATTTCTTTGCGCCTGCGCTGTCAACTTTG
Source organism: Haberlea rhodopensis (assembly GCA_907163345.1). Lineage (NCBI taxonomy): Eukaryota > Viridiplantae > Streptophyta > Magnoliopsida > Lamiales > Gesneriaceae > Haberlea > Haberlea rhodopensis. The sequence continues at coordinate 216,501 of CAJQUN010000469.1, read as the reverse complement.
TATTTCATTTCTAATGATTCCCAAAGATCATTCGCAGTTTCTTTGGGGGTATACACATTGAAAAGTGCATCATCAAGAGAATTCAGTACATAGTTACGACAGAGGTAGTCGGCACTCAGCCACGATTCGACTATTACAGCAGATTGATGATCCTCTTTGTCCTCCACTGGTTTCTTCTCTTTGAGAAACCTGGTCAAGTTCAAGGTGGTCAAGAAGAACATCATCTTCTGCTGCCAACGTTTCAAGTTGAAACCTTTGAACTTTTCCGGTTTCTCAAATTGAGAGAACGACATTGGGTTTCTCAGAACTGGCATAACGACCTCAGCGCCACTAGCTTTCACCCCTGAAATCTCAGTATTCTCAGCGTTTCGGTTTTGAATCTGTTCAGCCATTAGCTAAAACAGAATACAAACAACACAAGACAAATAATATCAAACTAGTTTTAAGATTGTTTGAAAAATTTGAGAATTATTATTTTTTTATTTTATTTTATCGAAACTGATTCAACTCCAAATTAAACTAAAACACAAAAGATTTGAGTTTACGATTGTTGGTACTGTTTATTTAAATCGAAAGATTGAATCAGTTTAAACAATTGTAATAAGAAGAGAAATTATACTGTATACAAACATCAAACAATCAAACTACAAAAGCATTAGACTTACAGCAGTAGTTATAAACTGAAGACTTAATCAACAAGAATTTGGAAACAATTCTGGACGAGGCCACAGCAAGCTGTGTGCCTGTAAACTCAAATTTGCCCGTTTAGCTTCTGGCCTCCTGGACAAGTGAGTTCCAAGGTATAACAGTTCAATCACCTCTGTTCGGATTGAAGCAAAACTCTTAGTAGACTACCTCGACACTAGCAGTGTGCAGTACTCTCAATGCAGAATGTTATATGTATGTATGCAGATTTTCGGAATGAAGAAAGCATATAGTTGGTGCAGCTTATATAGCTGAGCAACAGACCTCTCCAAAGGTCACATATAATTAAATGTAATGTTTAGTGGGGTTGATGAAAAGTCTCAATACATACCATCAGATTAATTTGGCTTTAAGTCTCACACTTAAATCTGAAATCAATTTTGCAGGTAGGTGAAAAGTCTCAAACTTAACTCAGCAGAATATGAAAAGTCAGGTATATGAAAAGTCATTGTAGAAATCCGAGTAGTAAAAAGATAGGGCTGCGTTCGCGGCAGCCACACGCGCGGCGAGGCGAGACGAGACAAGCGGAGCGGACAGACGAACGACGCGCGAGAGGCACCCATCTTTTCTACTTAACTATACTCTATTGATTTGTGTCTCATTATAAACAAACCATAAGTGTCAATTTCTCAATGTGAGATTTCTTTAGCCTAATTGACTATTCATAATTAACTTACATTAATTTATTCTCATTAGCAAAATTATACCAAATTATTGGGCTTTTATTCATTAAACCCAATAATTAATAATTAATCACAACAAAGAACTCATCCACTTCTTCCTCTGTCGGCTGTGGTAGAGGAGTGTCACACCCCCAAAATCTTTACTATATAATTTATGTAGCTATGTAAAATTTTTGGCGGCATCTCTTCTATTTGTATAACATCCGGAGACACAACAACAACATCAATATGTAAGATTCATTTAGTATAACATCCGGAGACACAACAATAACATCAATATATAAGACTCATATCATCAGAAACACCATCATACCATTTACATACCATTATTTATTTTCTCAAAGTAAAATTCTCAAAAGATAGTTCTGCTGATTTAAAAGCCAAAAGCTAACAAAATACCCCAAGAAACCCACATCCTTTTCAAAAGATAAATCTGCAGACTCAAAAACCAAAATAAGATAACCACATAGCCCAGCAGGTCATCATCCATGTACCATATCTCTCAAAATTCGTAGGAACTCATCACCCTGCTCAGTAAGTCCAGATATCAAGTATCTTCGTGCTCACCTACAATGCATGAACTACGTGAGCTAACGACCAGTAAATAAAATCATGCATACTATGGAAATTATATGAGACATAACTAAACATTTATACCAAAATGTATACTCGAAAATATATAACATTTATTTGATTCAAAATAATATTTTTCATGGGTCCTTGACCCAGCTACCATGCACCGGAACAGAGCTCTGAATAATATCAATAGGCATGCAGCCATAGGCACACATCCAATACAGGATCGATACAGTTGAATGGCCCATCCTCCCGAGGCACATCACCCGAGAAGTATCCCACCCGCGGTATCAATCAAAAGAAGAATAGCAAGTGGACCATCCCCTCATAATTACCAACGGCACATCCGAACAACCTTTTAATCCTCTGAGGAGTATCCCACCGCTGTACTCAACATATCGTATAAGTCTGCCTCGTAAACCTCGGTGCCATAGCAGTGGTCAACGAAATATTTATTTTTCTCAAAATAATGTCGTGTATGCCAGACAACAAATATGCTCATGTTTTATGCATGCACGTGAGAATGCAGATGAATAATCAATTCAATTAAACATATCAAATAATGCATAACATATCTGGTAGCACATTTATTCAAACATCGATATCATAATTAATACCATAAATAATACTATGCTCATGTATTTTTGTTGCAAATGGATTTTTACTTACCTTTCACTTGTTGATATCTTACCCTCTAGATTATTTCAAAATCTCGGAGGTGGAATAATGTATAATATTACAAATATCAATTACCATGCCTGCCCAGTACCCCGAATTATTTAAAATCCCAATCCTTCGGTTGCCTCCATATTTTAGCAGAGGTCCTTCGTTTTCGTGTCGGGCTTTCTTTCCCAAAATTCGATGGCCGCCGGCTTCTCCCCATCTCTCTCATGCCCTCAAATATCCATCTATAGATGAACAAATTGCAAAAATCAATTTCAGATTCATCGACCCTACTGTTCAACGCGACTAACCACCGTTCGTCAGTCGTTGGTCGGAATCGCTTCTGCCCTAACAATCCCACATCTTCGCACTCCAATCTTCACAAACCTGATTCTATATCGAGAAATCATGAACTTAATTGTTTGGTTGTATCAATATTTGGTTAGTTTCACTGTGCTACACATGAAAATGTGCAACATATTGCTTTAGTTTCACTGTAATGCACGTGTTCTAGTGCATCTCATGTTTTATGTTATTAGGAGTTATCAGTCTGACCTCGGCCTCTTCTTGTAATGTTTTCGATGAATTTAATAAATAAGTGGAACCATTCTTAATATTAATTTACAATAAAGTTGTGTTTTAAGTTTTGGAAATGTTGTACCCATCAATTCTTCTATGCACTCGTAGATGGGGTGTGCTGCACTGTCTATGTCATAACAAACTTAACTCTTTGGCACCCACATGGTGCAACCCATCATATCCGCATGTTGTTTAGTATGAGGCTTTGTGTTGCCACTTAGCAATAAAGTTTGTATTTGCTATCAGGTACAACTTTTAGCAAATGGTAAGCGTTTGAGCCACGTTTGGTCGGAATGATTACCCTTGGCCCTTGATATATCGTTACCACAACATATAATCTCTTCTTTGGTCGATAATTTTAACCTATGTTGCACCGACACTCCAAAAAATACCCAATGCAGTGTTGGACACTCCGCCGACACGGACACGACCGGACACGAGTGCGACACGGTGTCGGACACGCCACGTGGCGTGTCTGGACATTTTTAAAAAAAATATATTCTGACACGTTTCGGACACAGCATGGACACGGCGTGACACGACATTGACACGGCAGGGCACGGCATGGACACGTCGTGGACACTGAAAAAATGAATTTTTTATAATTTTAAAAAAAATTATATATATTTTTATTTCAAAAATGTTAAAATTATAACTTTTTTTTTATGGTTATGTAGTTTGAGTGGTATTTGTTGTATACTTTAATTAGTGAATGAAGTGTCTACAACTTAACATCATTTTCAATTTTATTATTCAAATATTTGATAATTAATTTTTTTTCTTGAATTTTAGTATATTAGAACATAATGTACATGTATAATATATATAAAAAAACTAAAAAATTATTGTTGTATCCTAGAAGTGTCGTGTCCTGTAATTTTTGAAAATCCGTATTCCCATATCCACGTCGCGTCATACCTGTGTCCCCGTATCCGTGTCCGTGCAGCATAGATTTTAACTCAATGTGATATCATCGAAACCGAACCGGTTAGTTCGCACTATTTAAAAATTGATCATATATATTTGTTTCTTTATGATTTTTATCTTCTATCTTTATTAAATTTCAGTCTTAAAAGGTCAAAATTGTAATTGCCCCACTTAATTTAATTTTCGAAAGTCCTCACTTGAGCAAGAAAATAGGTAAACCCAAAAATTATAATCAATTTTGCCATTACATTTTCCCATCAAATAGAGAACAACACCATTCTACCGAAAGATACGTTTCTTTTATCTGTTAGAATTCATGAGGTTTCTACTCATGATTATTAGATGAGTAACCCATAATCATTTATAAATATCAAATATAACTTTTAAATTCCCAATGAGACAATTTCTCAACACGCCCTCCCACATGTGACATTATATAAGTCAAATACGTGGATTGATAATACCGGAAGTGTGAGCATGTGTACCGAATAGTCAAACACATGAAAAATCTGCTCTGACACCATGTCAGAATCATTTATAAGGAGCAAATATAACTTTGGAAAAACAACATCTCAACATTATCAACGTTATATTATAATTTCATGCCCATTTATCATTATTATTTTTTAAAAATTTGGAATTGATATATTCCACACCTTTGTTAGTATTATTGACTTGTTAATGTCAAGACACGGCAATGTACGTGTCGAATAAGTTAACAAAACTTTCGATATTTTCCATTAATAAATTTGTGACATCATGCATTGATTTCTTTAGTCAACATATATAATATAATACATTATAATATGTGATTATGCATATTGTTAACAATTATTGAACCCATAAATGGTCGCAAGCACATAACTCGTGAGTGAAACTATAATAATACACAATCACGTGAGGTCGAAAATTAAAGTACAGGAGTCGAGGACTTTGTACCCCATTAGCATCAGACTTATTTGAATGCTGAGAGATCTCATATTCAAAACCTCTCACTCCCCTCCCAAACCCTCCCCCATGGGCAGACACAGGCGTGGGTAATGAGTGGCAAGTGTTGTTGGATATCAAGTTTTAATATATATATATATATATATATATATATATATATATATATATATATACTACTGAGCAGATTCATAAAGACTACCAATGAAATGTAGTCTACCGACCGCGATAGGTAATGGGTGAAGTCTGCTGATGAGTTGAACAGAACTCTACCATAGCTTATCGATGGAATGTAGTCTATCGATCGCTAAGGACTCTACGATGTTGTAATCTACCGACTACTTCAAACACTTTCAGTAGAGCTACTCTACCGACTATACCAATAAAGAAGCATCAATAGAGATATTAAAATATCCGAGCGTTGACAGTACAACCCAGTGTTTTGAAAATCGATCCGAACCGACCGGTTCAACCGGTTTAACCTGTAATCAGTGCTTGATCCGGTCCGATAGACCCTTCTAAACCACCCTGATAAAAACCCAGTGGGAACCGGATTATACCGGTTCAACCAGTGTACCGGTTGACTGGTTGAACCAGTATGTTCCTTAATTTTTCTTTCCTTTTTAAAATTTTAATTCTTTTTTATTTTTTTAAAATTATAAATCAAATTTGTAGAACAAAATATATTATATATAATTTATTGTTATTGAAATAATTACAAAATAATATTTTATGCATGTTTTTATCAAAAATTTCATATAAGTCAATAAATGTATCTTGTATATTAAATATAAACATGCTTAGTTTCTCGTAAATTATAAGATATGTGAATACTTTCATAATATTTTAAATATTTTATTATAATTTTGAGATATTGATATTTTTTAGCATTATTTGTTGTTTTTTAGATGTTTTATTATTATTATTATTATTTTATGTTAGACATTTCATTTTATCTGATTTTTGAAGTTTGACATGTTATGTTGGTGTAACGATATTTTTTTAATTTGAACAACTTGAAACTATAGTAAAATATATGGTATATATATTTTACAAAACTTAAAATAGATATTACATAATGCTGACATCATCACCCATTGAATCAATGGTTCAACCGGTTGAACCGATCGAACCGGTAACCAGTAAGGGCACCGGTTTCATGTCCGATCCGATTTTGAAAACACTGGTACAACCAGCCATTACAAGCTAGATTAGCAAAGCAATACAGATCTGCGGAAGAGCATTAATTGCTTTAGTGCTATTTTGGGATAAAGGACTGAATCATGATTATACAACGAGATTATATTACTCAAAGTCTTATAGTGAAATCTTTCCTATAAAGGAAGAAGGGGAGAGTAGAAGCGTTGCTTTGAACTTCCAGAAACAAACCTTGTGTCGTTTACATTCTGCCTCTATTTACTGCTCATATTAAATGTTGGTGTCTCAATATACTATAGACGTATTGCTTGCCAGTAGACATCTTGTTTTCTTAGATTTTAAAATATCTAAGTAAAGCCAGTGGAGATATTCAACCTCCCTTCTATCTGCACACCCGATCCTAACAAGTGTCCACCAGCCGAATTTTTTTTATTACATAAAAAATTACAGTTTACCATCTAAAAATTACAGTTTACCCCTCTTAAATTATATTTTGACCCCCTTTTTGGCTTCCATTTTTATGTCAATGTTTTTTTTTGCCCCCCCCTTGAATCCTACGTGGAAAAACAAAACTAATTTCTGTCAAATAAAAATTACTAGCTTTCGGGCTTGAACAAATATCCTTACTACAAATGTATTAATTATTAATTAATCATGTAATATTTAAAAAAGATTTATTATCTCTTTATTGACACATCAATGAATATATTATATACATGTCCAGATAAAAATTAGGGTAAATTTAAAAAATGGCCCCATCGTATATGTAATTTTTTAATACTAGTCTCAAACTTTTAGAGCTAATTAAATATAGTCCCATAAAACTTGTTTTTAATAAAAAGTAGTCCTACGTAAATGATTTTAACAAATTGAGTCCAACAAAATTAACTTTTAACAAAAGTTATCACGTAATTGAATACGGGGCTTTGAGACCACTTTTGATTAAAAACAAAAGTTTGAGACTATTTTTTATTAGAAAGAGTTTTCATGTGGCTATATTTAATTAGTCTTAAAATTTTGGAACTAGTATTACGAAAACCCCTATTTTATGAGATCATTTTTTGAATTTACCCTAAAAATTATATAGTCTAATTAAGTTTATTTTAAATTCATAGTAATTGAAGTTGAGTAAATGAAGGTGCATGAGTCGTCGGTTAGACTTGACGCCGTCAATCAAAGAAATAATGCCTGCAAAAAACCAAAGAGATTTGAACATCCTTATACTTTTCAAACCTATTATAAACCTCGTCAAAAAGCCATTTTGTGGAAACATACTATGAAGTTCACATGAAATTTGATAGAACCCTCCCACCCACCACCCCATTTTGTCTATAAATATTTGTCAAATAAGCACCATTAAGATATCTGGAAAAAAAAAAAAAACATGGAAAGAAAACAAAAGATTACAAAGTTAAATCATAGAAAATCAGGAAATTTCACGGGTAATGTACCATGCAAAAAGCACCCCAAACACAAACAGTCACCTGGGGTTTGCTCCATTTGTCCTAGGAGAAAGACTTTCCAAAGTATCTAATAGTACCAGATCCTCTAAACTCGCAATATCTTCATCTTCATCATCTAGTTCCTATCTTTCTTCTTTATCTTCTTCAAATGATTCCTCGTTTTCATCTCCGATGGTGAATTATACTTGTCTTTTAGACTCGGAAGCTAGAAAATCCATTAGGGTTTTCAAGAATGTAGGCCAAACTGTGATCAAGAACAGTAGGTTGATGACCTTTGGGTTGCAAAGAAGAAAAGAGGAGTGTTCCATGGATGAAAATAAAGGTAACAACATCAACATTAAACGATGGATGTGGTCGAAATTGTTACCCAGAAAAAGTAAGAGATTGATGCACATGAGAGAAAGTATGATCAAAGAAGTTCAGTAATATACATTTGTGTAGACTTGTGGTAGCTCAGGTTATCTTTTTCTAAAAAACTTACACACACACACACACACACACATATATATATATATATATATATATATATATATATATATATAGGTGAGGAGATGGATGAAATAGGATACAAATACATGGAAATCTTATACCATCCATTAATTATTCTTGCTATTTTATGAATATATTTATTTATAAAAAATTGGTATAGGCTTCGTAACTTTTGATGTCCGAGAAATTGCTAGTATTATATCATGCCTCAAATCGAAGCATGTCATTTGCAATATTCCAAATATGTTTTTAAGAAAACAAAGTCTCAACGTAGAGAAAACGTCATAATCTAGTCAATGCTATATTATTCATAAACAAGTGTTGGTAGATGTTTGATTGATGATAGTCTTGTATTGTTAAATTAGAGGTACCTAATAAAATCATTTTCTTATATAAAAAAATCATAAACAAAAGTGTTTCTTATAATATTAATAAACAGACGTAAAGGGATAAATACAATTTTAGTCTCTATTCTTTATATTTAAAATACTTTTGGTCTTTATACATTTCAATTCAATAGTTTTGGTCCCTAAACTTTAAAAAATATAACATATTTAGTCATTGCCGTTAACTTTAACCTAAATTTAACGACAATGTCTAAATGTCTTGTATTTTGAAAGTTTAGGGACAAAAAATGTTGAGTATAATTATTATTTTTATTACTTAAAAAATAGAATATATGATTTAAAAAAATATGGATTATAATTAATGCACTTAAAAATATGTTAAAGTGTACTATATTATTTTAAAAATTAAAAAAATATATTATTTTTAATACACTTAAAAATAAAAATATATGGTACATACAGTATCATTTTAACCAATATCCAAACGCTTCATTCACATAAACCCTCTCGATTACATCTTCCTCGAAAGGAAAAATGGAAAGAAAGGCAATGGGACATGAGAAACGTCCCAACATTTTCTTTTCCTTTGATAATAATTTAATTCAAATTAAACATTCTACATAAAATGACATTCAGTCAATTAATATCACAAATATATAATCGTGATAGTGTACAGGATATCGTTTTTAATCTATAATTAATATTATGTTTGTTTTATGCTTAAAAAAAATCAATATGTTTTACTACTTGTATTTGATATTGTCTTTATCTTTTATTTTTGTTTTCTTTCTAACTTAGCATATGGGATGTTTTTATTTCAAGTTTCGACATGCTTGGTGTTTGAAATCCAGATATTTTTATTTTTAATTGTATTAAAAATAATAATTTTAAAAATTTTAATATATTATAGTACATTTTAATATTTTTAAGTGTATTAATTATAATCCATAAATTTTTTTATTTTTAAAATAAAATAGTTTTATTTCTTCGTATATTAAAAATAATAATTCAATTCAATATTGGTCCCCAAAATTTAAAAAATATCATTTAGTCATTGGCGTTAACTTCAACCTTAAAGTTAACGGTAATGACTAAATGTATTATATTTTTTAAAGTTTAGGGATCAAAATTGTTGAGTTGAACTGTATAAGAACCAAAAGTGTTTAAGTTGTAAAGAAAGAGGATTAAAATCGTATTTATCCCAAACTTAACCATTTGTCTTTACCAGTAAAAATAACGATCATAAAAATTACAGCAAAAACAGAAATATAACAAAACACTAGCTATAGAGGTAAGCGGCAGGATGCCACGATCAGAAATCACCAACTTCACAATTGTCCAGCACAAACAATATATAATACATTAATTTTAACAAAAACAGAAACAAGAATAAATAGTAAAACAACAAAAAACTTGGACAAAATCTTCAGAGGAATCAGATTACAAAAAATAATTTTTATCGATTTGTTGAACAGATACTTAGATAATGAACAACAGAACAGAAAATCTTATTATGATTATGAATGAAATATCAAGATTCATCAGGGCTATGTTAGAAATTTAACATGAACACTAAATCGATTTTCAATGTACATAAACACATGGCACACAAAATCGAATATGAGGAAATAAAAGTTCAAGATTACCTCCAGCCATTGATATGCAGTTTGATCCAGAGAGATCTGAGTAATTGATAGTCGCTAAAGTACGCTTCTAAACCTTATGCAATTCTATGGTAGGATCGGAGTAGTTTTTAGAAGGGGGAGGAGCTGAATAAACACTAAACTCAAATTCTCGATTCTTCGATATACAGTAGACTGTTAAGTACTGCAGTAAGATCTCAATGGCAAGTCAGTAGACAACTAAAAATAGTGCGGAAGGTGTCTACTGGACTTGTGAGTTTAGAACTGAACGGTGGATGTTAGGAAATAGAAAGATAAAATACTGAAAATAAATGACACCGGATATGTTTCTGGAAGTTCGAAGCACAAACGCTTCTACGTCTCCCCTTCTTCCTTTGCAACAAGGTTAAACTAGAAGACTTTGATTTACGCTTTACAACATACAACCTTCTTAGGCACCCACACAGATTTACCTAAACTCCTCGCAACACAATAATCACACAGATTACAATATGATTTTCTTTACAACACTCTCACAAAATATAATATTATGTTCTTCCGTAGAGTGTCTTTGAGCAGTAGACTTAATAGACTTTGATCTTCAAGTCTCAATATCTCTTGATACTGTTATGCAAAACTTCTGATATTTCAATAAGCGTTTTGAACGTTTTGCTTGTTTTTTGAATGAAGTTGATTTAGGATTTCAGAATGTTCAGAGCATTCTTCATTCTTCTCTTCGACGTATTTATAGACTTGAAGGTCTAACGGCAACTATTCTTCAAATGGAAATAACTGCGTAAAATCTGCTTCCTGATTTTCATCCAAATTCCTTTCGTCTTCTTTTCAATCTTGTTAAGCAACAAATAGTTCATTCTGACGAGATTAGTGGCGCTAATATGACAGTGCGACACTCTATTGTACTATTATCATAGTGAATATGTTCGTGTTTTGTCCTTTTGCCTTATACATCTGCTGACTTTTACTTGAATGTTTGTCTACTGGATAAAAGACAACTGATGTCTTTTTCCATCATCTGCTGGTCACTCATTAGTTACTTTAGTCTGCTGGACTAAGATCAACTAATGTCTTCTTCATCGTCTGCTGGTATCTCTTAAGGATTTCCATAGTAGACTGAGATACCCTTGTTCCAATAGACATTTATTCTCTGCATTCGGTAGATGATGTCTCTTAGTATTTGGACGTGGTATACGATATCTCTTAGTATTTGGACTCGGTAGACGATATCTCTTATCTCTTAGTCTTTGGACTTGGTAGACCTTTGTAGAGTTAATCATCGGTCTTTTCATCAGTAAGCTTCTTCGACGCAGTAGACACTTCAAGCAGTAGACATTTGTTTTCACCAAAACTTAGAAATATTTTCGACAATTTTCCCATTTTTGGTGATGACAAAACTTGGCAGCAGAGGCTCTAGCTTGAACGTCAATCAGCAGATACCTGTTAAGACTTAAAAAGATTGATAAGTGCGAATTTTATACTTATTTTGCTATAGTTTTACATTGATTTTCGTGTTGATTTCTGGACGATTTTACGCTTTTTGGTATATATTTGTTTTGTTTCAGGAGTCTAGGCGAAAGTACATGGAAGTGGAGAAAATGAGCTAGAATGATGAAAAAAACACAAAATCAAGGCACGAACGAAGAAATTGAAAATTCAAGTGCTTGATCGATCGAGAAGGAGTTCTCGATCGATCGAGCGAGGCAGAGAGTTCGGCCAACGAGAAGGAGCGTTACTCGATCGATCGAGCTTGGCAGAAAAATTCATGAACGAGAATATTGAGTGCTCGATCGAGAACAGAGTTTGGTGAAAAAAAATTACCTTTTGAGTTTGGTCCATTGAGAACACTTCCATCCACCTCATCTCCTATATATATATGACCTAGGGCACAAAAATTTGTTGTTGATTACCATATAACACAATACATAACAGCCTTTCATCTCCTCCATCATCCAACAACCTTAAGGAAAATCATTGAAGTGCAAGGAAGGAAGTAAGAGAAGAAGCTACGTTGCAACACACGGAATCGACTCCTATCATTTATCGTACTTCTAAACTTTTGTTTTGTTGATTATTTTAGAATTTATGATGTGGATTTGGTTGAGAAACACTTTTACATCGTGTTATTTTGATTTAAAATGAACTAAGTTTATTTTATCAAGATTAAGGGAGCTTGTGTTTGAGTTGATGATTTGAATGTTATTTAGTGGATTGATTCTTTTTTCATGATTTAAAACTCTTAATGCTTTCAAAGCTTTGCTAACTTTGATTGATTTGTGAATTATAATTTAGACTGAGAGATTAAATTATAATACGCTATAGTAAATCATGTTGTATGTTCAAGATTGAGATCGAGAGATGGAATCACATATTGATAACTTTAGATTGTATGATCCAATGTTAGAGGTTTTCATAGAGATCTATGCAATATTAAATTGGTGATTAAGTGAACGAAAGTTACTTATTTCAATTTGATATTAGTTTCAATATAGCTTGAGAAAGTGTATTGAATATTTAATGGGAACCCATCACCTTAAGAATTAATTGGATAGTAAATGTTTTCACAAACGAATCATTGACAATAACACTAGTAAACCGATGTCTTGATAAATTTCTCGAGTGGAATTCCTTCGCATCTTCAAAGTAGTTGTTTTAGATTTCAGATTTTAAGTTTTATTTTGTTTAATTAATTGTTCCTATTTTCGTAAGCTAAATATAATTTATCTAATTTTATTTGGTAATTATTTCCTAGTCCTCGTGAGATCGACAATCCGTACTTTTCATATCATTATACTAATACTTAACACCGTACACTTGCGGTATATAATAGCTACACTGTAATTAATTTTTTAAAATAATAGCGATCAAGTTTTTGGCGCCGTTGCCGGGGACTAGTTGCAGTAATATCATAGGAGATTAATTGATTATAATTTAGCCATATTTTCTTTTTATTGTTACCTTTAGTACGGTATACGGTTTCACTACTGCTTTCGTTGTTTTGTTTTTTTTTTTTTGTTTTTGCAAATAGTTGTCCTCGTAGTGCATGCTACGAAGTGACAAACCTATACTATAGCCACTTGAGTTAGAAATTGAGCGAACCTGTCTTAGGAGATTATGGGAAGCGCGAGCGATGGCAGACAACAATCGAGATGAGGATCAAGCACCGAATCCAAGATCTATGATGGACTTTGCACAACCAGCTTTCCATGGATCACTGTCAAGCATAACGAGGCCAAGTATTCAAGCTAATAACTTTGAGATAAAGCCTACAATTACTCAAATGATCCAGCATTCAGTACAGTTTGGGGGAGTAACCACTGATGACCCAAATGCTCACATCTCCAACTTCTTGGAGATTTGTGACAAATTCAAACACATTGGCGTTACTGACGACGCCATCAGGTTACAGTTATTCCCATTTTCATTGAAAGATAAAGCTAAATCTTGGTTAAATTCTTTACCTGCAGGATCCATTACTACTTGGGAGGGGATCTCACAAGCTTTCTTGTCTAAATACTTCCCTCCTTCCGAAACTGCGAAGATGCGAAACGATATCACCACGTTTGGACAATATGATCCTGAATCTTTATATGAGGCATGTGATCGGTTCAAGGACTTACTTAGGAGATGCCCACATCATGGTCTTCCTGTTTGGCTCCAGGTACAAACTTTTTATAACGGTTTATTTTCTGCTAACTGTTCTATGATAGATGCAGCCTCAGGAGGATCCATTATGCGAAAAACACCGAAAGCAGCCTATGAACTTTGGAAGAGATGGCTTCTAATAGCTATCAATGGCAATCAGAGAGGAATGTGTCAAAGAAACCAAGTCGAATTCATCAGTTGATGACATCACTGCAATTTCGGCTCAGATAGGAGCATTGAACAAAAAGATTGATAGCATGAGAATGACAGCGATGCAAGCTCAAGTTATCATTTGTAATTTATGTGGAAGCAATCATCCAAGCGTCGAATGCCAGTCAGGTAATCTATTTACTCAGCCTAATGAATATGCTAACTTTGTAGGAAACAGGCAGCCCAATAATCCTTACTCGAACACTTACAACCTGGGATGGAGGAATCGTCCAAATCTGCAATGGTCCAACCAAAATAACGTGTTGAACCCACAGCCACCAACAGGATATGCACCTAAACCGAGTATGAAGGAGCTTATGACCAAGTTAATATCATCGACAGAAACTAGGATGCAAAATAAGGATGCATCTATAAAGAACTTGGAAGTACAAGTAGGGCAACTTGCAACATTGATTCATGGACGAACTTAAGGGACACTACCAAGTGATATAGTGAAGAACCCGAAGGAGCAAGCAAATTTGGACAACTAAGAAAGAGAGGTGATAGTCCATCTTGAGACTATAAATTAAGAACTTTTTCTTATCCCTATCTTTCGTTTGTTCTTCATTTTTAGTTTATTCTTTTCAGTTTTTTTTTATTATTTTATTTTTCTGAGCCTAACTCCGTGCATTACTTTTCAGACGCGGAAAATAGAGTGGATCAATTTTGGTGTGGTGGATCGAGCATTGAAAAAAAAATAGTGAAAAATTTCTGAGTGTGGCGATAGATCGAGAAGGACGCTCTATCGATCGCCTGAGGATTACAAAGAAAAAAAATTATTTCTGGTATTCTCAATCGACCGCGAGGTCAAGCTCGTTCGATCGAGAAAGGTTTACGAAGAAAAAAAATTGTCACGCTCGATCGATCGAGTGGACAGATTAATTGATCGAGCGACATAAACTTTTGTTTTTAAAAAACCGATGTCTGCAGAATACCACAACACTCTTATCAGTTTTTTTCGAAGAAAAAAATCGCCCTTTTCACCCCAACACCAAAATTTCATTCAAATCTTTCCATTAACTCACAAATCTCACACTATATGATGCATAGCTTGTTCTAATTGCGATTTTGTTCACATATCTGGAGATTCAAAGCTGATTTGGAGCAAGAACATCCCAAGGAGGAAGGTCAAGCCAATACATCCGCACAATTATTCGAAATTACTATGGTATTTGGCTTAGTTCTTATTGCATATTGATAATCAAGTGCATAATTGTGTTTTGGACATACAAAGTTGAGATCTTTGGGGGTATTTGGTGGAATTGAGTTAGTTGAATAGATAAGTTTTGGGGAATTGGGGGATATATGGAATTGATTGGAGCTTAGTTGTTGATTGTGGGAAATTTGTTGTTGTAAATTATTATCTGCTGTTGAATTGCTGTTGTTTGGATTAGAGCGGGAAGATTTGTGAACTTGAAAAAAAAATGGCTCCCAAGAAAAAACAAAAGCAAGCCGAAGCCGCGTCATCTTCGCAAGACTATGACGGACTTAGATTTGTGAACCAGTTAGCGGCGGAGTTATATCCCAGTTACCATCGAAACCACTTAGTCGCGAGAGATAATTGACATAACTACTATTAATGCCCCGTGATTCAGGAAGCACTGCGAAGAGGGTGGTTTGGATTTATTCAGCAGCCAATTGATGCAGTGGTCCCTATTGTGAGGGGATTTTATGCTAACTTAAGGGCTATCCGCCAAGGCTCAACTAGTTCTGTGTATGTACGGGAAAAAGTGGTGCAATTTAGTCACTTCGAAATCAATAACCACTATCGGATGCCTTCAATCCAGGAAGTGAATACAGTGTCATGAAGGACGGACCAATTGACTACGGTGAGGTACTTTCTGTTATAGGCGTTGAAGGGACAAAGTGGCAAAGGACCAACCATGGAGAGCCCCAGTTGGTCCTTAAGAAGTAGTTGAAACCGGAGGCACATGCGTGGTTCTCATTCATAGCTTCACGGGTCATGCCATCGACCCACACTTCTGAAGTCACAAAGTAAAGAACGGCCTTGGTATATGCCATCCTCACTGGGAAAACGGTGGACCTAAGGGATATAATCAATGATCATATCCGAGACATCGGAATGCGTCTGCCCACTTCAGCATTACCATTTCCCTCTATCAACACTGCATTGTGCAAGAAACACGGAGTTGAATGGGCCGCCGTGATCTCTATTATTTTAAACAGTATTTTTCAGTGTAGCGATTCTCTACTGCAAGCATGAAGAACAATGATCTATGCACTTAAATATATAAGAATCAATCAAAAAACATGCAATTTAAATCATGGGTTCCTACAAAGGATCCCCTAAGTCTTGATAACAAACCTAGCCAACAATCTCCATTAAATAACAATGCATAAACATGTTTTGCAACATTCTAAACATTAAAATATAATGATATATATAGAACTAGAGTTAGAAATACGGAAATAACGAGAGGCATTGACTCCTTGCGTTGCTTCGTCGTCCCGTCTCTTCCAATGTGTCTTCTCCTCAATGGGTTGGTGGTATATGGATTGTTGGGAAGATGAAAGATGAAGGAGGCTGTTTGTGTAGGTCAAAAGTGAGCCAAAGAGCCCACAATTTCGTCTGAATTGTCCCTTAAATAATGTTGGATGAGTCCCCACAAGTTTGGACACAAAATCACTTGATAAGGAAGGAAATCTCGAGTTTATCGGGTCTGGCGATCGATCGCGATAATGTGTCGATCGATCGCCAGACTATTCTGTTTTATTTTTCATAATCTTCACCGGGCGATCGATCGCGAATTGCTTCTGCCTCGAGGAGATCGATCGCCCGAGTATTACAATCGATCGCAAGTCTATTTTCCATGTTTGCTCGCTTTGGTCCTTTTTCATCATTTTAAGCTTAATTCCTCCACTTTTATGCATTTGGACCTGGATTCATGAAATATACAAATATATACCAAAACGAGTAATATTTTCCAGGAATCGCTACAAAAACACCCTAATCTTATATTAAAATAAGTGTAAAAATCACACTTATCAACACCCTCAAACTTAAACTTGATCGTCTCGAGCAAGAAATAAGATCACAAAGTAGAGTTCAATATTGAAGATTCAAATAAACCACTTCGCAGTCAATCATGTAACTCAGACATCTCACTTACAGACGAACAATAATTAATCAGAAAGTTTAACAACTTTTGTTTTCTCCTAGATCAGGCAACATGTCTCCAAATTAGAACGTGCGTGTGTGTTATTGTCACCTTCAAGTTCCATGCAATTTCATAGATCAAATCATGCTAGGCAATTAAAGTTAAGATTATCCTTGAGCATTCCATAGACCTATTTTCAAACAACTTCTCCACTAATGTAGTCACTCCCTCAACTTGGATCAATAGGTCTTTTAAAGCTTGTAATGTTACGCCTAGGTGTTTGGCTTCAAAGAAAAGATAGGGTAACACAAAGAAGAGAGTATAAGCATATAATGTTCATATTTTTAGCATAAAAATGAGCTTCTCTTCTTTTTCTTTTAGCCTTGGCCACTTTGGGTCTTAATTAGATTTTTTTTTTTCAAAGCTTTATCTATCTTTTTCTTTTCTCATTCATCAATTTTTTTTCAATAATAAGCTCATCCAAATGTAGCAATTCATGTGCATCTAATGAGAATCATTATACTCCCTTTGGGTAAGGTTAATTTTTCAATTTAAGCTCATAAAGGTGGGTATAATGAGTTGCCAAAAAAAATAAATGCTGAATGGGGGCTAATGGTATGTTAAACATACTCCATTCTCTTGCAATTAGGCTCAAAATGGGACACTAGAGATTGATATATATCATGGTAAGCTTGAAAGGCTCAAACGATCCAAAAAATCGCCTAATCAGTTCCAATTCTAGTTCATAACTATAAAATTTCGCCTCAAAGTGTCATCATCAAATAGTTTCTAAGGTACTCTAAGATGCTCAAAAACAGTTCATCAAGTTCACAAAAATTTTCACTACTACAAGTGCAATTCACAAAATTATGACTCAAATGTGCTCAAAATATTCCTCATCTTTGACATGCTACTCAAAACAAGATATTCACAAACAAGTCTTACAATCATCAAAACTCAAGTTGACATGCATAGTGAGATTAATATCATCATGGAATAGAGAACACTACTATGATTCATTCTTTTCTTACTAATTGAACTCATTTTCAAGATTTTTTTTTTTTGTGCTCAAAGAACGATAAAATTCCAATGAAAAAGCATGACACAGTAATGCACTCCCCCAAACTTAATTAATGTATTGTCCTCAATGTAATAAGCATGGAAAGTAAGACAAAGCAGATACCGTTGACAACGACCGTCAGTGATCGTTGTCCATTTCCTCATCAGCTCGTGGGTCATTGTGTTGGACAGATCATAGCACGCATGTAGTCTCGCCAAAATCAAAAAACAAAAACAAACCAAACCAAAATAAACTAAAACAACGCAAAGGGTTAAGAAAGAGTTCTTGATTTATAGTCACAAGCTGGACTTTTTACCCTTTACGCTCAAGTGCCGCATTGGCCAGTGGGGGAAAAGTTTTCATCCTCCATGTGGTACTGTCGTAACCACTTCTCTTTCACAGTGAATAGTCCCCCATGGTCATCTCTCAGTTTGAAGGTGTCGAATGGTAGAACATCGACAACTTTGAATGGTCCAGCCCATGGTGCGTCAGACTCCCATGAAAAAAATCTCATCTTTTTCCTATTCATTAATACCGAGTCTCCTACACCAAATTTACCTCTTCTGTTGGCCATTCGATGTGACCTCCACCTTCTGCTCACTCTTAACCTGCATCGCATCAACATATAGTGTATCAATTATATTGACACTAAAACATCGGTGCTCAGTGCGTGTAGTGTTCACAACTTTGAACATATCATAAGTAACTTGATTCCTACCTACACGGAGGATCAACTTCCCTTCTTGGACATCTATCAATGCCCTTCCAGTAGCTAGGAACGGTCTTCCTAATATCAATGGCATGTCCACATCATCCTTTATGTCTAGCACCATGAAATCCACCGGAATGGTAAATTTGTCAACCATGACCGGTACATCCTCCACTATCCCATGAGGGTACTTGATGGACTTGTCTGCCATCTGCAATGAGACATTGATTGCTTTTAGCTCTCCTAAGCCCAGCTTCCTGTACACAGACAAAGGCATTAAATTAATTCTTGACCCCAAATCACATAAAGATTTATTGAAAGATTTAGAATTGATTTTGCAAGGTATAGTGAAACTCCCTGGATCCTTTAACTTTGGAGGTGAATCATTTTGAATGACTGCAGAACATTCCTCGGTTAAGTTTATCATCTCATGCTCTCCCAGTTTCCGATTTTTTGACAGAATCTCCTTTAAAAACTTAGCATAATTCGGCATGTGCCGAATAGCATCTATGAAAGGCATCTCAATATGAAGATTCTTAATCAATTCTAAAAATTTAGCAATTTTAGCATCAATCTTTGCTCTCTTCTACGCAGCGGGGAATGGGAGTGGGATCTCTACCTTAGTAGGTGTGATTGGTGTAAGGGTCTTAGTAGACTTACCTTTGTCGCGTGTTTGCACCTCTTCTTACTTGATTTCCGCCTTGGCTTTCAGCTCAATGTGTGCATCCTTCTTCTCAGCGACCTCCTTTCCACTCCTCAACGTGATTGCATGGACTTGCTCCCTAGGGTTAGTCTCAGTGTCACTAGGTAGTGATCCTTGTGCTCTTCCGGCTAGGATTTTTGCTAACTGTCCCACTTGGACTTCCAAGTTCTTTATCGACGCCTCGTGATTTCAGGAATCCAGGTTCAAATGCATAAAACTGGAGGAATTAAGCTTAAAATGATGAAAAATGACCAAAGCGAGCAAACATGGAAGATGAGGGACGAAAGTGCAAAAATACAGAAAATAGACTTGCAATCGATCGAAATACCCGGGTGATCGATCGCCTCGAGGCAGAAGCAACTTGGGTGTTAGGAATTCTTCTTCGATGGTGGTTGATGGACCATCACCTTGATGAAACTCAGTATATCATCAATATTAATCCATAACTACTAGACTTGTGAGTTTAGAACTGAACGGTGGATGTTAGGAAATAGAAAGATGAAATACTGAAAGTAAATGACACTGGAAGGTCTAACGACAACTATTCTTCAAATGGAAAGAACCACGTAAAATCAGCTTCGTGATTTTCATCCAAATTCATTTTGTCTTCTTTCCAATCTTGTTAAACAATGGATAGTTCATTTTGACGAGATTGGTGGCGTTAATGTGGCAGTGCGGCGCTTTGTTGTACTATTGTCAGAGTGAATCTGTTAGTGTTTTGTCCTTTTGCCTTATACGTCTGCTGAATTTTCCTTGAATGTTTGTCTGCTGGACAAAAGACAACTGATGTCTTTTTCCATCATCTGCTGGTCACTCATTAGTTACTTTAGTCTGTTGGACTAAGGTCAACTAATGTCTTCTTCATCGTCTGCTAGTATCTCTTAAGGATTTGCACAGTGGACTGAGATACCCTTGTTCCAGTAGACGTTTATTCTCTGCATACGGTAGATGATGTCTCTTAGTTTTGGACCCAATAGATGATATCTCTAAGTCTTTGGACTCGGTAGACGATATATCTTAGTCTTCAAGCAATAGATATTTGTTATCACCAAAACTTAGAAATGTTTTCCCAACATAATGGATGGTGTATTTTTCTGAAGTGAACTGCTTGGCTTAGGGACCCTCCGCGATGTCTTTTTATAAGTCTTGCCATCAAAGATTTAGAGTTTGATACGAATTACACCACTTACAGATAGTGGGTTATCCAGATAGTGCGCAATCTTCTGGATAAACACTCTCGATATTATATTAATCAAATAATATTAATTATTAACATTCTCACTCTTGGTTAATATATTCATAAACCGAATAATCAACAATATGCCATCATATTAAGAAACAAATACATGAATAATGGCGACGTATCTGTTAGAGTAGGTGCCCTGCTATGTGATTTGTACACATTTCTGTAAAAACATGCTTTATTCAATCAAGGATATTTTTACGACACCTTTTATCTGTATACCCATGCAATATGCATAGATAAAGACCTTGAGGTTACTATAGCCCATGTGAATGTGATTGTACAATTGTTGACAATAATGAAATACATTCACCAGTGATTGTAATCTTTAAACTTGTTCCTGGTCGATGAACAACATCATAAGAAGGATACATGCAATCGCTCGATACTAGTATTCTTGATGTGTTGTTGATGTGTTTCATCAGCACTGATGTAGAGACATCTACACATATGAATATGTACTCATAGGATGGGTTCATTGAACAACCCTCACCCTAAATTCTCTTAGCGGTTCTCTCTGATCGAGTAGAGAATTTATAGCTATGGTTGTACACCATTAATCCTCATGACCAAAAACACCACTGTAGCTATATTCGATGAGCACTACACTGTGACTTATTTTACGATCCTAGTAGGATCATACATGTGGCAATGTTTAGTGTTGATGTAAGTCAAATAGGAGCTTGTGCATTGTTGTTGGGGATTCGTCGCTCGCATACATGCGTGGATGTCCTATGTGAGGGCCCGTTCCTAATGTGGTGTTTGATTATCACATAGTGATTAATTTGTGTAAACAGCGGAAGATTAATTTCAAATGTCTTGTTAAACGGCCCTAAAAATTTTCGCTTTTAGGTGATACATATATACTGATACTTAAAATATGTAATTATAGTTTCCAATTCGACATGTTGATCATAACATAAATTATCAAGTATAAATCAACCAGTAGTAGAATACTTAAAATACAGATACTCGGGGCATACCCCGGTAATTCAAAACATAATTAAAAATATTCTAACAACTACTGGGACTCAAAATAAAACATAAACCTGAGCTCGCTCTCAAGGAGCTCTGGTATCTCTCGATGCGTCGCTGTAAGCATCGTCTCCATGTCCTCCTGTAAAGCCTGTCATGTCCGAACAACAAAAGACATGACAGCCCCCACAAAGGGGGTCAGTACCCCAGTACGAGAAATAAATAAATCATGTCAAATGACAAAGTATCATGCAATGCATACCATGTATGAATGCGATGTATGAATGGGTACAAGGAATCGAATATCAAGATACCAAAAATCGGAGTCCAAAGGAAGGTATCATCGAATCATCAAAGCTCGAGCAGAGGGTGATAGTATACGTGCATTGCGCTAGGAAAACTCATCCTATGTACGTTACTGCATCCATCCATCGTGTCTAGGTCCGGTCGCACCTGCACGTGACTACAGTTACTACCTATACTGCCTGTCATCGCCATGCTCGCCGTACCCGACACTCAGAGTAAGTCAACTCAGTCAAATCATGGATATCAAAGGAATGATAGATCAATATGATATGCCCATGAATCATTTATGCATCAAATGACATATGCAACTCAATATATCATGCAATCTCATGTGAAAGTATATACAAATCATGTAATTTCACATATCATGTAATCCAAGACATTCATCATGTCATATAGTCACATAAGAATCATATAGTGACAAATAAGTCATATAAATCAAATAATGACATATAAGGCCATACATTAGCATCATTACATGTCTTTGCCAGACGTCATGATAAAACTCATTTCAACGTACCTCAAACCGTTAGCTAAATACCAAGTGATCCTTGAATCGATCTCAGGATTAATAAACCTGGCCATAACAGTTCCAAATACAACTTAATGTCACATACTAGCCAGAAACATATCAAAATAAAACCCAAACTTAGACCCAAACCCAATTCTCTAAATTTCAGCCTGCGCGACCGTAGAGATTGGCTCATAACTTGTCCGATACTTAATAAAATCACATGGGTCCAATTTATTTTCAAAGCTAACTCAAAAATGAACATTTCATCAGTTCAACTCATCTTCAAATTCGTTCATTTAGCCTAGGTAAAATGGCCAAGAACAATCTGCTGGAAAAACATGACAATTTACCAAATTCCAGCCTGACCCAGTTTTATATAAAAATCATAATAAATTCATATGAAGTCAAAATGACTTGAGGCTAGTGGGAAAATCACTAAAACCCAAAGTACTACAGTTCATATTTGAAGTCCAGAAGCTATTTCGCTCATCTAAAGGCACATGCAAAACAAAGTATGGCAGTTTTAAAAAATACTTATACACTCTGTTTTGACAGAGTGAGCAGTTCTAGGAAAAAGTGAATATCTTGCACAAATAAACTCCAAATCATGTGAGGACAGTTTTTAATGCAAGATAACTTAAAGATTTACAACTTTTATTCAGACACCAAGGTCAAAATCGTAGCACAGTTTGCCCAGATGTACCAAGAACACACTGCATGTGCAACCCGCCTACATGCATGTTCCAGATTGTGTACCTTGTGGTAAATACATCATGACACATTCATTTTAAGTCCAAATCATCTCAAATGTTAACTACATGACGACAACACATATATCTACAACTTTTGTGTGAGGCTCAAAGTCAGATTCCGAATTTAAGAAGATCGAAAATACAGATCAATGTACTGCATACAACCATAGTTTCTGCTGAAACTTATGACAGCATGAGTTTCACTTCTTATTTCATACTAAAACTCTAAAAATCGACCCAAATTCCATAAATCCAACTAAAAATAAATAAGAGCAAGTCCATACCCTTGAAGACCCAAAATTCCACCATGGCTTCTTCCTAGCACCAAATCCTCAAATTTCTTGAGACTTCTAGCTCCTCTACTCAATTCCTCTTCAAAAGTATGATTGTATGTAGGATTCTAGCTAAAATTCCCTTAAGAATTGAGAGGGAATTTTCAAAATTTGTTGAGGAAAAGGCAAGGAGGAGGTCTGGTTGTTAGGGAGAGAAGATGTTAAATTTATGCTAAAAAATAAAGCAAGGGGCGTGGGAAACAAGGTAGGGGGGATGGGATTGTTTGATTCTTTTACATGCCAAGTGTCCATGTGATGCTTAATAATATGTTTTGCATGGTGTTGGACAAAATTTACATGCAAACTTGTATAATTTTGATGTATTTTATCTCAATTAAATATAAGGTATTGTGATCCGAAACACCTTAATTCGGAATCTCAACTTTTAATCACCCGGGTTTGCTTAAACATCGTTAATCCGCATTAATTAGCAACGGGGCCTTACATCCTATGTGTTCTGTCAAGTCAAACTCAAGGAGTCTCTGGCCAGAGCAGAGTATATGTTTTACGGAATGAGTTCCTCTCGTCACATATAGATGATTTATAATACTATGGAACACGCAAGTTATGGATTAATATTGGGGTTTCGATTGACCAATACCCCCAAGATCTGATCGGGACATATGAGTTGAAATGATCGTATTGTACGCTAACTGTAACTAAAGGTTCTTGCAGGCACTATTGATGCGTGTGAACGTACCGCAAGTGTACGGTGTCAAGTTTTAGTATAGGAATTTGAAAGTATGGATGTCGAACCCACAGGGATTGAAAATTAAGTTACACCAAGTACTGTAACTAGAATAGTCTCGACTTTATTTAGATAACCGATAGCATAATTATTATATTAATCTACTAAAATAAGATAAATTAGCAAGATGTAGAATTTAAGTGGAGAAAATCAATGAGAACGGATTCTAGAGGTTCGACTTCACTCAACTATCCACTATGTCATGTTTTCCTAGTTTACTAGCCGAGAATTCTTATTTGTTTCTACTCCCCCCTCCCGGGTGTTAAGCAGAAGTAATTATCTAACATTAATCTTGATATCCCTATCTAAGATGAATTATCAGACAATTGTAAAAGCGCAGTAATTCCTATGACGACTTCTATGGAGTTATAGGCCTTCCGAACAATATAACTACCACGATACGAATTCCTTCTTTCCTATTCACAACCCCCTCTCCCGAGTGATAGATCACGAATATGGAATCATTCAATCCATGGCCAGTAGATTAAAAGCATTAGGAACAGGAAAACATAAATAAACCATACGAAAATCCAAATAAACTTCAAGTCAAGATCCGTCTAACTCTAGAATAATAAATTAGTTCATGAATACATTAAATAAACACATATACATGTCTTTAATCATCATAAATATAAGGGAAGAAATATTCAAACGAATATGAAGATGGCCCTCCGTCTCCGGTAGTCGCCGTCGTCTTCTCCGTTGTCAAAATCTCTACCCTTCGTTGTAAGCGCGCCGCCTCGAATGATCTCCTCCTCTCCTCTTTAGCTCTCGGCTACTGCCTTCCCTCATCTTCGTTTACGTCCAGCAATATTTTCGTCAATTCTTTCCGTGAAGTCCCCTTCTGTCTTTCTTTTCACGTTGATTTGTATCAAAATCTCCCCTTCTCCTTTTACGTGCGTCAATTTCCTTTTGTTTCCTTTTATTCTCAATTCCTTTTTTGTACATGTATCTCCTTCCTATTTCCTCTTTTCTTTCCTTCTTTCTCATGTATATATATTATATTATATTATATTATAATATAAATAATATGATATAATATAATATAATCTTGCCATTTGACATGTCCCAGTGCATGCTTATTTCACCGTTGAGTCCCAATTTGAATTATTGTCACATTTATGTATTTCTCATCATCTTTTAGTAATAAAATGCTTAATTCCTTGGATTCCTGCAAAACAACATAGAACAAGACCAAAAGTGTAATTCTGAACGAAAACTAACACTAAACCATGCAAAATAAGAGGAAATATAAGTGTATAAAATACACTTATCAAACCCCCTAAACTTAAACTTTTGCTAGTCCCGAGCAAAATAGAAATTGAAAAAGACTAAGAAATAAAAGAGAAAAAGAAAACACACTACTAACGCAAATCATGAAATGTTATAATTGCAAATTGGCCTCGAAGATCAATTGTCTAAAATTTTTAAGTCAAGTATGCATATCAGTCTACTCAAGAGTTCTCAAGTATGTGTGTCACCACTTCCATTTAACCATTAAAGCAATCTTTACTCACACAAATCAATAGGACTTTGCAAGGTGTATTGGTTCATTTGCATTGTTCATAAAAAGGAGTATAACTTTGACAAACAGTGAACAATGCATCAAATCAAAGTAATGAGATGTGCGTGTGTGAATGTCAAAACCATATGCATTACAAGTGTTTCTCGAGTGTCCATAAGTTCACTATTCATAACCTTCTCCACTAGTATATTAGACAAATGTGGCTTGGTCAATAGGTCTTAATAAGCTTGTAACGTTAGGCTTTGGCTCATGGCTTCAATAAAAGGAAAGATATTCAAAGCAAGAGAGTAAGTTGAAGTTATAATCAATTTGCGCATTCTCATCCCGCTTTCGACTCCTTCTATTGATGATTCATCAATTTTCTTTTCATTTCAATTCATCCTCTTTTCTCATCCTCCTCATCATTATTCACCTCATTATTTTTCTCTTTTTTCTCTCTCTTTTTTTTTTCTTCGTTACTCCCCTTCTCATTTTCAATTAAGATCGTAGGAGTTATTTGAACTTTTAAAGCGCAATAGAAGCTTACTCCCTTGAGGGTAGGAAATAGTGTATAAGCTTTAGCAAGGTGGTCAATGTGGGATTTTGAAATGATGCCGAATGGGGGTTATTATGTGCCTAAGACATGCCATTCGATTTTCAATAAGCTCAAAAGGGTAACTACAGATGAAAATGATGTATTTTGGTGGCTTTAAAGGCTCAAACGATAAAAAAATTGCCTAAATCATTCCTAAGCCACATATGTCTGTATTTCGCCTCAAAGATTACTATAGTAAGTTCTATACTACTCTCAATTCACAAATAACTTACATGATTTGACCAATGTGCTCAGTTGCATCTGAAAACCATGGTAATATCAGAGAAAATTTGAATGAGATTCTAAAAGATATTGCAAACAATTCAATCCTCATTCTTTTACATTTAAGCTCAAAGGGGCTACTATGACAAATTTATATCAATGAGTAAAGGCCCAAAATATTATCAAGAATCGCCTATATCATATTTGTGTTCATTCAAATCAACTTTAATTAGTCAAATGGCCATGGTCTCTAGTGCAGGAATGTGAGAAACTCAAGAGCAAAGTGAACAAAAGTTTTAAAAAATTTCATAAAATAAGCTCAATTCTTCATCACCGGCCTTCACAATTACTTCAATTCACGACTTATGACACAAAAAGAAAAAAAGAAAAAGACTAAAAAAAAACACAAAACACAACACACATAGGAATCCAGGAAACAAAACATCTTCAATGTTTAAACACCCCCCCAAACTTAAAATCGTGCATTGTCCTCAATGTACCATACAACGTATAAAATAAGGGACAACACACCTACCTGCGACGACGATCGTCAGTAATCGTCGCGCATCTCATGCTCATGGGTATGGTGAGAAGATGATGATAGGGACCTCCGCATCAGTATAGACCCAACCCTTAGATGAAGAATTTTCGATTTGGTTGGCTAAGCTAGACCGCTTTGATGCAACCCCCCTAAACTTGCTTCCTTGCACCAATAGACTCCAAAAACCTGCAATTAATCGATAAAAATATGGACTTTAGAGGTGGGATAGCATAATTAAGAAAGATTGAGGAGAAAAAAATCGAAATTGAAAAATTGAGGGGGAAGAGGCGTAAAAAAAAAACGCGAGGCGTAATTACGCCGCTGGAGAGGCGTAATTACGCCTCGCCTACGGCTTTGAAAATTTTTTTAAAAAAATGGTAGGCGTAACTACGCCGAAAACAGGCGTAGTTACGCCTACACTACGGCATCTCAAAATTGCTGAAAATTTGACAGGCGTAATTACGCCACAAAGGGGCGTAGTTACGCCTGTCCTACGGCATCTCAATTTTTTTTTTTTTTAAAATAAAATAAAATAAGGATACAGGATTCGGGTTGCCTCCCGAAAAGCGCTTTGTTTAAAGTCGGCAGCCAGACTATGCGAAGCAACCATCAAATAGTGGCTTCCGCCCATAGTAAGTATCATATGACACTACATGTGGGTCTTGGTTGTGTATGCCCTCAAGCTTGGTAAGATAGTGGCAGTTAACGCTCGTCGCTCCAACAACGTCCTTCGAAAATTGATAAGCATGGGAGAAAGATTCTAAACTTGGCTTCATCTCGTGGAGATCATAATATGGTGAAGTTGGCATCGATGGGAAGAACGGATCCACATATGGCATATAGGACATCACCATCGATGAGTGTTCCTCACTATTTTCAAAAATATGCTCATCTTCCAACGTCACGCTAGGCTCATCTTGACACGGGAATTCATCAGATAACTCTTCCACAGTAGGCTCAACCACTTGAAAATGCTCATAATCCCTTGAATCTCCGCATGAGTAGGATCACTCTCCCAAACTTGGTTGATTGGGTTCACTTCGGTGTTGCTAGGAAATGATCCTCTTTGTTGGTTGTTCATGGCATTAGCAAGCTGCCCAATTTGCACCTCAAGAGACTTCATTGTAGCACCCATGTTGTTCATGTGACCCTCAATCGTATCAAGCCTCGACTCATTCTTGTCAAGCCTCAATGTCGAACTTTGAACAAATGTCTCTATCAGCTGCTCAAGGCTACTTCTGGTGGCATTTTCGATCTTTGGTTCAAATGATGGCCAGAATTTGCGCAAACTATCCTCCAACTTAGAGACTTTATCAGAACTATACTCATCCTCTGCTTGATGATCGAATGGTTGGTGTGTAAAATGAGGGTAATGATGCCCTGGTGGATATTGGTGACTCCAACCCAGCATTGAAGGATCAAAGTGCCACTGATAGTCGAAATTCGCCATATGGTTAAACAGGTGCACCCTGTCATCATCTCTACAATATATGGAACTACCAGCTGCCAAAGCTCCATTAAATACCCATTCTTGTGTGTCTGCATCCAATCCACTGTAGAAAGATTGAAGAGGAGCGTAGTTTGAAAAGTCGTGGTTGAATCTGTCCCAAGCTGCATAGAATGGTTCATACGGTTGTTGGGCAAAGCTTGTGGAAACTTGCTGATGAAACATCTCCAAGTACCTCACAAGAAAAACATCAAATAAAATTCTAAATTAAAATCAAGACTACTTGGTAACAGTATCAGTAAACAAAATTAAATCAATCCCCGGCAACGGCGCCAAAAACTTGATGCGTGTGAACGTACCGCAAGTGTACGGTGTCAAGTTTTAGTATAGGAATTTGAAAGTATGGATGTCGAACCCACAGGGATTGAAAATTAAGTTACACCAAGTACTGTAACTAGAATAGTCTCGACTTTATTTAGATAACCGATAGCATAATTATTATATTAATCTACTAAAATAAGATAAATTAGCAAGATGTAGAATTTAAGTGGAGAAAATCAATGAGAACGGATTCTAGAGGTTCGACTTCACTCAACTATCCACTATGTCATGTTTTCCTAGTTTACTAGCCGAGAATTCTTATTTGTTTCTACTCCCCCCTCCCGGGTGTTAAGCAGAAGTAATTATCTAACATTAATCTTGATATCCCTATCTAAGATGAATTATCAGACAATTGTAAAAGCGCAGTAATTCCTATGACGACTTCTATGGAGTTATAGGCCTTCCGAACAATATAACTACCACGATACGAATTACTTCTTTCCTATTCACAACCCCCTCTCCCGAGTGATAGATCACGAATATGGAATCATTCAATCCATGGCCAGTAGATTAAAAGCATTAGGAACAGGAAAACATAAATAAACCATACGAAAATCCAAATAAACTTCAAGTCAAGATCCGTCTAACTCTAGAATAATAAATTAGTTCATGAATACATTAAATAAACACATAGACATGTCTTTAATCATCATAAACATAAGGGAAGAAATATTCAAACGAATATGAAGATGGCCCTCCGTCTCCGGTAGTCGCCGTCGTCTTCTCCGTTGTCAAAATCTCCACCCTTCGTTGTAAGTGCGCCGCCTCGAATGATCTCCTCCTCTCCTCTTTAGCTCTCGGCTACTGCCTTCCCTCCTCTTCGTTTACGTCCAGCAATATTTTCGTCAATTCTTTCCGTTAAGTCCCCTTCTGTCTTTCTTTTCACGTTGATTTTGTATCAAAATCTCCCCTTCTCCTTTTACGTGCGTCAATTTCCTTTTGTTTCCTTTTATTCTCAATTCCTTTTTTGTACATGTATCTCCTTCCTATTTCCTCTTTTCTTTCCTTCTTTCTCATGTATATATATTATATTATATTATAATATAATATAATATAATATAATATAATCTTGCCATTTGACATGTCCCAGTGCATGCTTATTTCACCGTTAAGTCCCAATTTGAATTATTGTCACATTTATGTATTTCTCATCATCTTTTAGTAATAAAATGCTTAATTCCTTGGATTCCTGCAAAACAACACAGAACAAGACCAAAAGTGTAATTCTGATAAAAAACTAACACTAAACCATGCAAAATAAGAGGAAATATAAGTGTATAAAATACACTTATCAACTATCAGTTTGTATCTAGGGGAGTGACGTGTTGTTGCTAGACACTAATCATGATTCATTGAGTTAAACCGAAATATGATTTCGGCTGTCAATAATTAAAGGGGTTTAATTGTTCGATAGGGGCACTTAAGGGTATGCCGGCAAAAGAGCAAACGAGTTTGTCTCAAAAATCACAAGGAGTTGTGATCACATGTCTAGCATACACCTGAACCACTGAGGGCCACACAAATAGCGGCCATGTTCTACCTAACAAGATAGTTAAATTCAAGGAGTTGAATTTAATAGAAAATGAGTTTAATATGATTAAGAGTTAAAGAGATAATTAAATTTAAGGAGTTGAATTTAATAACATGAAAAACTTAATATAATTAAGTGTTCAAGCTTATAATAGAGATTATAAGCTGATTTTATAATTGGCATGAAATTGAGTAAAGTTACAATTTTAGGAAATTTACCATTTATTGAAAGTTACAGTTTTGGGAACGTTGCCATTTTCGAAAAGTTAGAAAAAGTGAAAAATATGATTTTACAGTCGTAATAAAGAGCTCGTGATGCTCGTCATGAAAATAAATTTGATTTATTTTTCTGGATTACGTTTTGGGAGATATGACTAATTTTGTGTATGGTATCTTTATAATTCTTGTGGGCCCCGAAAATATTAATTTTTTTAAAAATAATAATAATAATAAATTTGTTATTATCGTGAATTCCATTATGGTATTCACGACAATGACCAGATCCGTATTTAAAGGATCTGTTATGCCTATATCATGAATATCATATGTCATATTAGTATAATGGGGTCGATAATACAAAAGAAAAATATGAAAAAGAGAATTCATTCTAAAAAATTTCATTCAGCTGAGAGCCCGAGAGAAAAATGAAAGAAGAGAAATTTTTGTGAGAGAAAGATGAAAGGAGAAATTTTGAATTCAACTGTGTATTTTTCATCTTTGAGGCAATTGTTGCTTCAATTGATCGTGCCAATTGAACTATCTATATATTGGAAGCGTGGTTTCAGAATGATATTAGAAATCTTGTTTGCATAATCGAATTATTGTTTGGTGCCAATAATATCAAGATAGAACTGAGAGGTTGATGGACTAGATATTCGGAGGTCCGTGATCAACCGGATCGGTCAACCTAAGCAGACAACAAGGGACAAGAACGGTGATCCATCCACGACATAAAGTCATGACCTATGAATGATTAAATTGTATGAATTAAAGTAGATCTGGTTCCTCGGTGGTTCCGGGCAAAATTTTAAGTTCTGCTGCCTATCGGTGCCGGGATTTGGGGAACACCAACAGTATCCTCTTATATTGAGTAGTATCTTTCATGTATCACGCTGTATTATGCCTCTCAAATCCAAATGCAGTAACCTTACCGAATGAATAAACCAGTGCTTATCCTAGTTCCAATTTAAGTAATATTTCTCAAAAGAATTGAATGTGTACACAGCTGAATATGATAAATATCATAATTGAAAGAGTTTCATTAACTAGAAATCACATAATGGAACCAAGTTCTATTTTAACCATATGATCTTTAAAACCCTTAGTTGGCGTGCCTTTCATTACGGATTGGCAATCATCAATTCATTACGTACGTGTTCAATAACCAATTCGTCGTCTTTAACACGCTCCCAAATACTGAAGATGAATTGTAACAATATAAACTCAATGGCCTAGATACAGAGTCTAAGCCCAGATATAAAACTCTTCAACCACACACCATGTGAAGATGCTTCCAAACAAGCAACGAACTTGGCTGTCAAACATAAATATGTATCCAAATGTTGATTTAAGCAAACCAATGTAACCAGCAAAGTCTGAATTGGAGTAGCCAATCACCTCCAAATTATCAGCTTGTTTATATATAAGCATGTAATCCTAAGTACCTTTAAGGTACCTCATAATCTTCTTTGTAGCTTTCCAAAGATCATACGCATATATTCACAACATTCCCACAGTAAATGCAATATCAGGTCTAGTACAGATTTGAGCATACATTAGGCTTCCAACACAAGAAGCATATGAAATGTTTTTTTCATTTGTTCCTTTTCAAACTCATTTATTGGGCATTGATTCAAATTGAATCTAGCACAATTCACAATGGGTGCTACACTTGGTGAACAACCACTCATCACCTCTCCAGAACTTTGTTAATATAGGTTTCTTGCGGTAAACCCAAAATATATTTGGATATATCCCTATGGATCCTAATGTCAATGACATAAGATGCATCATCCATATCTTTCATATCAAAGTCTTAGAGAGAAATTGTTTAACCTCATATAGAAACCCATTATCATTGGTTGCAAGTAATATATCATCTACATACAAAACCAAGAAACAAATTTTACTCCCACTAACATTATAGTATATACAATGATACATTACGTTCTCAACAAAACCAAATGAAGAGATAATGTGATGAAATTTTAAATACCACTGACAGAAGGCTTGTTTCAATCCGTATATAGATTTCTTAAGCTCACACACCAAATGCTCACCATCATTAGAGGAGAATCCTTCACGTTGTTTCATAAAAACCTCTTCCTCTAGATCACCATTGAGGAATGCTTTTTTCACATCCATTTGATGCAAATCCATATCAATCCTTTTTTTATTTCAACGACCCACCTACATCCAAGGCTTTGACACCATCTGAAAATTGAACCAACTCTTAGACTCCTATATGTGCCATTGATTCTATCTCATCATTCATGTCATCGAATTGGATTCATTATTTTTCATTTTGTGAAAATGTCTCAGGATAATTTTCAGCTCCAATATTATAGTCAAATTCTTGTAGATACACAATGTAATCACTAGGAATTGATGATCTCCTCATTCTAGTTAACCTTATCAATGTTGCATCAACATTTTTCCTTTAAGACATGATCATGTTGTTCGACGGGGTTCTCGACAGCATCTGGAATCTGTCGATCATCAGGAACTACTAGATCATGATCAACTACTTGTGGAACCACTAAGACTGGTTCATCAACATGCCTATGAACTTCAGGGCAGTTGCAAACATCAATCAATAGATCACTTATAGTGGATGAATGAGCATCGTAATGATTTTTTTTCCCAAAATTAATATCCTGAAATAGATCGCCCTCACTGATCAAGTCATTCTCAAGAAATTTTGCATTCCTCGATTCCACAAATTTAATGATGTGAGATGGAAAATAGAATCTATACCTCTTAGACCTTTCGGCATATCCAATGAAATACCTACTAATGGTCCCACGGGTCCAACTTCTTTTCATGTGGATTATAAACTCTTACCTCAGACGGACATCCGCAAATGCTTATATGTTGCAAACTCGGTTTCCAAACATTCCATACCTCAAAAGGCGTCTTAGAGACAGCCTTGGTTGGAACTCGATTTAATATATACGCTGCCATTTTAAGAGCTTCAGTCCACAATGACCTATGAAGTATAGAACTACTAGCATACAAGGTTTATTAATGTCCGGTTTCTTCTTTCTGCCACATCATTTTGATTTGGAGAATGAGCCATGGTGTATTGGGCAACAATCCCATGCTATTGAAGAAACTTAGCAAATGGACTAAGTGCTTGTCCACTTTCAGTGTATCTCATAGTACTCACGACCTATATCTAATCTCACGATCTTAATTTGCTTACCGCAATGTTTCTCTATGTAATGCCTCGATATGAATCATACATATTTGTTATGATTATTGAATAATTATGAGATAATTCTGACATGATGTGAACTCGAGTTTGAATTAAACCGAGTATGACAAAAACATATGACATATGATGAGTTGAGAACATATACATGTCTTGTTGTGATATATTGGACAAGAAAACTTATATGCATGAGGTGTGTAGGAAGAGCATGAGTTACACATAGTCGGATATTATTTTGTCATGCATTTGACATGAACTTGAGAGGAATTTCACCTGCATTTGGGTTTCATGGAAGGATATAAATCAACATACATCAGATTTCAAACACACATTTCACCTTAAACACCTAGTAATTCTCTACAAAGCTCTCTCTAAACCCTTGCCATCTTTTGCACTTTCTCTTGGATTTAAACTTGAAAACAGAGGGGAAACTTGTAGTGAAGAAGAAAGCTAGCTAGTTGGTAAGGTTTTATGTGATTTGTGTTTGTAATTTTGAAAGATGTAAAATAGATGTATATTGCTTTTGAAGGTGGTGATGAATTATGCATGTTTGGATTGCTAGGAGTAAGAATTTAATGAGAATTTATGAATATATATGGTTATGTCTTCCTTTGAACATTTTTAGTTGGTAAGAAATGGAGTTGTAGGAAGTAGAACCATGAGATAAGCTCAAAATCGCCATGTTCTGAAATTTTCAGACATCGACGATCGATCGCGAGCCATGTGGCGATCGATCACCGAAGCAGGGGAAGAAATAAGGCGGTGAAATGTTATAGCAATCGATCGTGATGAAATAGAACATTATGGCGTTAGATCGAGAGAGGGTGGCGATCAATCGCGATGAAATAGAACTTTTTGGCCATCAATCGGTGATAATAGGCGATCGATCGCTAGGGTTGGATTTTTGAAAAATGTTTTTTTTCTTGGAATTTGATAGTGAAGCCTATTATGACATTGTATATTGTTGATTTTCATGTAGCATCATCACAGGGAACATGTCAGAGAGTCGATTAATTATTGACGCCTGATATTAGATATTTTGTATCGCACGACATGTACGTGTTGACGTACGAGTATTGATCTTATTGTTGATGTTATGTTGATTACATGTGTTGAGATTGAGATATATGATTGTTGTAATCATATTATTGTACATTGATGTTGTTGAGGCATATATTTGATGCCATAAGAGGTATGCTACTGTTGGGCGTACGATTTGGCTGTTATAAAGTGTGAGGACGGAAATATGATATGTGATGCTAATATGGACGTGAAGGCTGAGCCACTGACATATTGAGCTGAGAGGCATATCATATATGTTCCGTTATAACAGGATGATGAATGAGACATGTCATGACATATTTGTATATTGTGGTGTATGATACAGAAACAATCACAGTTGAGATATTACGATGTTCATTTATCGTATTGTGTATTTTTGTTGATATGGGAATGAGATGGTTATCTATCAATACTCACGTTATGTGGTTATTTCTGTAGGGACTCATAGACGGGGAAGACTAGGATTATGAGTTGACTTCTGCCGCGAGATGAACCATTGATTAGGAAATGAACATGTTAGGTTGTTCATTTGTACATGATGTATATTATGTCAAGATATTTTATGAAAATGTTGTAATAACTGACATAGTATGACTCTTAATCAGTGTGCATTATTCCTTAATCCTACTTTATAATTGTGAAATGATTTGATACATACAGGATTAAGTAGCGAAGACCACGCATTAGTGGTATCAGAGCAGTGGTTCGAGAACTGGGTGAACGAGAGTAGAGGAAGTGAACTAGGGAGTTGCCTATTCACTTGAGAAGCATGTTTATATAGTTGTGTAGTATATGATGTTATACTCACATGCTTTATATGTTGCATATTATTGTTAACCCTTGTAGTGCAGCATGGCAGCCAGAGTACCGGGGCATCCTCAAGAAGAAGTTTGGGATGCGATGAGTATGAATGCCAATGTTGGTATAGTTCCTGTGCCACCACCACCAGTAGGCCAAGGGTTAGTGGAACATGTGTTGTTATCGGGGGAGTTGACATTGACTCAATTTCTCAATTATCAGCTACCTCGATTTGAGGGTACAAAATATGGTGGACAGGCTGATGAATGGTTAAAGCACATTGACAGATATTTGTGTCAGTGCCATGTGCTAAGTCAGCCTGGTTGTGTTTGACTGAGTTTCAATTAGCAAAGAAAGCAATGATGTGGTGGTAGGTGACTGTTTGCAATGAGAGCTCAGGGGCAGACTATGGACAGGGATACATTCAGGAGTCGATTCCTGGATCACTATTTCTCTGTGGCTGTATGGCAGTTGAAAGAAGATGAGTTTACAAATCTGAAACAGGGAACAATGAAGGTAGCTGATTATGCTTTGTAGTATTCTTCTTTGTTGAGGTATGTGCCTCAGATAGCTGCAAACACCAAGGCGAAGATCTGATAGTTTGTCAAGGGATTACGGCCTGAGTTGTTTGATCGGGTTATTTCTAATAACCCTACTT
Source organism: Haberlea rhodopensis (assembly GCA_907163345.1). Classification (NCBI taxonomy): domain Eukaryota; kingdom Viridiplantae; phylum Streptophyta; class Magnoliopsida; order Lamiales; family Gesneriaceae; genus Haberlea; species Haberlea rhodopensis. The sequence continues at coordinate 179,842 of CAJQUN010000469.1, read as the reverse complement.
CTTTTGAGGAAGCATTGACCAGAGCAGAGATGGCCGAGATCGGCATTGAAGCGTATAAGGATTAGGACAAATGAAAAAAACCTACATCAGACAGTATGAGACCCAGAGGTGATCAATTTAAACCATCACAAGGAGGTGCATCATCCTCAAGATTTGGTGGTAAGAGATTTGATAATCGCAAAGGGGGTGAACGAGTCACCAAGGGACAGTTACAAGGAAGCAGTAGTAGAGGCTTGAGATGTTTCAATTGTGGAGGAGCACACTATACGAGAGAGTGTCCACATACTGATGGTTCAGTTTGCTTTGGCTGTGGGAGGACAGGGCACATGATACAAGATTGTCCTCAAGCTGGAGGACAACAGACCAGAGGGAATGTGTCTGAAAGTACAGTACAACAAATACAGCAGTTTGTACCTTGTATTATGCCGCCCCAAGTTCAGGTGTATCTACTAAACAAGGAGAAGGCAGAGGCAGTTCCTGATGATTTTATAGCAGGTAAGTGTTGTTTATTTACTTATCCTGCTTCCTTATTAATTGATACGGGTGCATCTCATTCGTTTATTGCACAAATTTTTATTGATCGGTATAATATATGATCATCTCCACTGTTGATGCCTCTATATGTCTCGACACCCATGAGAACAACTGTTATGACTTGTTAGATTGTGTATGCTTGTTCTATTCAGTTTGATGATGATTATGGAATACATGCAGATTTGATTGTGTTGGATATAACTGATTTTGACTGTATTATGGGAATTGATGTGCTGAGTAGATATCAAACTATTGTGGATTGTTGTCAGAAGACGGTTCGGTTTCAGTTTGGAAAGGAAACCAGTGGATCTTCTATGAACAGGGATCTCGTGCAAATATTCCTTTGATATCTGCTATGCGGATGACACGTTTGTTAGAATGTGGACATACGGGATATTTGGTATATGCTATTGATATAGCTGAGAAGAAGGGAGAAAGAGGAGTAGATGATGTACCAGTGGTTGCAGAATATGTAGATGTCTTTCCAGATGAAATTCCTGGATTTGTGTACACAATTTTGGTGGAAACGCATGAAGCAGGATGTGCTTGAGTTTGTGAACAGGTGTCTGTTCTCTCAACAAGCTAAAACATAGAGACAGAGACCAGGAGGTGAATTGATGAGTTTAGAGATTCCTTAGTGGAAATGGGAACATATTACAATGGATTTGCTGACCCATTTGCCAAGGAATTCTTCTGGTTCTGATGATATTTGGGTAATAGTTGATAGATTGACGAAGATAGCGTACTTCATACCGTGCAGTATGATGTTTACCTACTTGAGGATGGCTCAAGTGTACATTTGTGAGGTAGTAAGACTATATGGTATACCAGTGTCGATTGTATCTGACGAGAGTCGAGGTTTGCTTCTCATTTGTTGGAAGGATTACAATCAACAATGGTGACTGAAGTACAATTGAGTACAACTTATCATCCTCGGACATATGGCCAGACAGGCGTACGATACATACACTTGAGGATATGTTACGTGCAAGTATATTGGAGTTTGATAACTCTTGGCAAGAGTCGTTGCCATTAGTTGAATTCTCGTACAATAATAGTTATCAGACCAGTATACAGATGGCACCATTTGAGGCATTGTATGGGCGACGATGTAGATCGCCATTATCTTGGGATGATGTTGACCAGTCTTCTATAAGTGGACCGGATATAATACGAGGAAGAGAAAGTGAAGCTGATCAGACTGAAATTAAAAGCTGCTCAGGATAGACAAGCCGCTTATGCGAATAAACAGCGTAGACCTCTTGAATTCCAAGTTGGTGAAAGAGTATTCTTGAAAATATCACCTTTTAGAGGTGTCATACGATTTGGTATGCGAGGAAAGTTGTCACCCCGATATGTTAGTCCATATGAGGTGTAGCAACGTATTGATACGTTGGCTTACCACCATCTTTGATTGGTATTCGCGATGTATTTCACTTTTCATTGTTAAGAAAGTATGAACCAGATCCGAGTCATGTATTGCAATCGTCTGAAGTGCAGTTGGATACAGATGTATCGTATGTGGAACGACCAGTCAAGATCTTAGATAGAGCAGAACGAAAATTGAGAAGTAAAGTGATACCACTGGTGAAAGTACAGTGGGACAGGTGAAGTGTCGAGGAGGCAACGTGAGAGACGGAGCAGCATATGATGCAGCAGTATCCTGAGTTATTTGCTGGTATGTTGTTTATGTTTCGATTTTACTGCTGGTGAGTATTCATATTACTACAATGTTGCGTATGTGTTTGTATTATTGTAGTAGTGTTGCGTATAGTCAATTTCGAGGACGAAACTCAATTAGTAGGGGAGAATTGTAATGTCTCGATATGAATCATACATATTTGTTATGATTATTGAGTAATTATGAGAAAATTACGACATGATGTGAAATCGATTCGAATTCAACCGAGTATGATAAAAACATATGACATATGTTGAGTTGAGAACATATACATGTCTTGTTGTGTTATATTGGACAAGAAAACTTATATGCATGAGGTGTGTAGGAATAGCATGATTTACACATAGTTGGATATTACTTTGTCATGCATTTCACATGAACTTGAGAGGAGTTTCACCTGCATTTGGGTTTTATGGAAGGATATATATCAACATACATCAGAGTTAAAACACACATTTCACCTTAAACACCTAGTAATTCTCTACAAATCTCTCTCTAAGACCTTGCCATCTTTTGCACTTTCTTCTTGGATTTACACTTGAAAACAAAGGGGAAACTTGTAGTGAAGAAGAAAGCTAGCTAGTTGGTAAGATTGTATGTGATTTGTGTTTGTAATTTTGAAAGATGTAAAATAGATGTATATTGCCTTTGAAGGTGGTGATGAATTATGCATGTTTGGATTGCTAGGAGTTAGAATTTAATGAGATGTTATGAATATATATGGTTATGTTTTCCTTTGAACATTTTTAGTTGGTAAGAAATGGAGTTGTAGGAAGTAAAACCATGAGATAAGCTCAAAATCGCCATGTTCTGAAATTTTCAGACATCGACGATCAATCGCGAGCCATGTTACAATCAATCACCGAAGTAGGGGAAGAAATAAGGATGTGAAATGTTATAACGATCGATTAGGAGAAACATGCCGATCGATCGTGAAGAAACAGAACATTATGGCGATCGATCGCGGGAGAGTGGCGATCGATCACGATGAAACAAAACTTTTTGGAGATCGATCGGTGATAAAGGGCGATCGATCGCTAGGGTTGGATATTTGAAAAATGTTTTATTTTCTTGCAATTTGATAGTGAAGCCTGTTATGACATTGTATACTGTTGATTTTCATGTAGCATCATCACAGGGAACAAGAAAGAGAGACGGTTAAATATTGACGCCTGATATTAGATATTTTATATGATTGTTGTACATTGATGTTGTTGAGGCATATAGTTGATGCCATAAGAGGTATGCTATTGTTGGGCATACGATTTGGCTGTTATAACGTGTGAGGACGAAAATATGATATGTGCTGCTAATATGGGACGTGAAGGCTGAGCCACTAACATATTGAGCTGAGAGGTATGTCATGTTCCGTTATAACAGGATGATGAATGAGGCATGTCATGACATATTTACATATTATGGTGTATGATACATAACAATCACAGTTGAGATATTACGATGTTTATTTATCGTATTGTGTATTCTTGTTGATATGGGAATGAGATGGTTATCTATCAATACTCATGTTATGTGGTTTTTTCTGTAGGGACTCATAGATAAGTAAAGCTGGGATTATGAGTTAACTTCTGCTGCGAGAGGAACCACTGATTAGGAAATGAACATGTTAAGTTGTTCATTTGTACATGATGTATATTATGTCACGATATTTTTGAAAATGTTGTAATAAGTGACAAAGTATGACTCTTAATCAGTGTGCATTATTACTTAATCCTACTTTATAATTGTGAAATGATTTGATACATAAAGGATTAAGTGGCGAAGACCCGACACTCTACTTTATATGCTTTAAAAGAATCCAACGCTTCATACTTATTATGAAGCAAGTAGAGATTCATATATCGTGAATAATCATCAATGAAGGTGATGAAATATCTCTGACCATACGAATCCAGATCAGGACTACTGAATATATGTATGTATGATCTCCAATATAACAGAACTCCTCTTAGAACCTTTCTTTGACATGTTGGTCGGCTTACCCTTAATGCAGTCCATAAATTCAAAATCAATGAAATTCAAAGCACTAAGTACTTAACCAATCTTTTACTTCTATCGATGGAGATATGACACAATCTTTGGTGCTACAGCGTAAAGGAATTCTCATTCACAACACATCTCTTAATACCAATCATGGATTGTGGAACCAGAATCAATCCATCATGTGTTATGATTAACATCAATCATATTGGATTCATGACAGAAAAATGAGAACTGAATATCTTTCTTTTCAAGCCTTTGCTGGGATTAGGACAATCTTTCTTAATGCGATCCTTTATTTTACAAAAGAAATACTTGACTTCCTTCTTAATGTCCAACTGAATAGGCATTTTGCCTTTTCCCTTATGCTTGTACCGAACTTTCTTCCTTATATGATTTAACTATATGCACACTTTCATTCTGTTCCATAGCCAATCGACCATCTTCCTAAACACACATGGTCATTAGTTCATTTATTGACCGTTTACTCCTATATGTATCGTAGGAAATAATAAATGGACCGTATCGGTAACGCAAAGTGTTCAGAATGTAGTGCAACAGAAAAGTATCATACATCTCAACCTCAAGTGTCTTAAGATGAGCTGCTATATCCCTCATATACATTATATGCTCATGCATTCCTCTAATACCACTGAGCTTCATCAATGAAAACTTCAAATTAAGGTGCTTGCTAGTGCTAGTGCCTTATTCGAAGACTCAAATTAAGTATCAATAGCCTTCAGCAAATCACTGACATTATTATACTGGTAAACAAAACCCATGATCCCAGCAGAAATCTTAGTCTTTATGAACACAACAAAGAGACGATTAGACCCTTCCAATTTCTCATAAAGATCAACGTCGTCCGGAATGCTGGTTTCAGTAATAGCAGGTGGTTTGTCTTCCCTGATATCATAATCAATATCCATCCATCCTAAATGGAGAAGAATCATCTCCTTCCACACCTTAAAGTTATCACATTTAAGTTTAGGAACTTCATATTTCATATCAGGTAAATTAACAGGTTGAATAGTTGCAACAAACTCCAAAATACATGTTTATATCACAAATTTCGAAGCAATTAACCAAATGTCATGTTTTACTCATGTATATCATGCAATAACATTTGGATCCCTAACATAGAAATTACCTGTGGCTAAATTTATAATTCAAATAAACTCATACCCTTTATGATAAAACTATCGAATTATCATATATTCTTAATACATGTGGGCAAGTTAAGAAAATAATTCGATATCTCGTCATACATAATCATAATAATAAAATTCCATGTTGGATAAATTCAATTATATCAAATATAATTAATTAAAAGTAGTGTTTATTTAGCTTGATGTAATGTTAGAGAACTTAATGCATAATTTAATTAATTACAGCTGTACACTTTAATCAATTATATAACACATATCACACAGACATTTAATCTGAATGCATAAAATTATGTCATATCTTAATTAAAGTACTGTATATTATAATTTATGTAATTCACGTAATTTAAAATTGATATGGCTATACTTTAATTAACTAAACGCTACGAATCACTAAGACGTTTATTCTGAATGCATAAAAGTACTTTAAGCTTTATTTTAATGTCTATTTTACTTTATGTGATTCACATTATTAATATATAATTTAATCAATTAAAGCTGTTGTGGTTGTACTTTAATCAATTAAACTATACGGATCATTTATATGTTTATTCTTTATGCATAAAAATTTGTATGCTATATCTTAATTCATTTATAATAATGTCTACTATACTCTGTGTGATTCACATTATTAATGTATTATTTAATCAATTAAAGCTGATGTGGCTATAGGTTAATCAATTAAACTATACGAATCACTTAGACATTTAAATTCTACATAAAATTATTTTACGACTCACATAAATTATGGTATATATATCCATAATCAACTAATTACACATAAAAATTGCATAAGAATAAAATCTTAAACACATGCATAAAATTATTTTATGCTTCAAAATTATTCAATGCCAATTATTTTATCGACATAAATAAAAACGATAAAATCTTGAATAACTCCACAAATCAACTTATTTCATGCAATGGTGTTGCATGGTAATTTTTTAGCAAAATCAAATCTGAAATGAGGGTTATGGGCGTTGCTTTCCATGCCATTTTGCATGGTTTTTAATGTATTTGATGTATTGTGGAATCCATGTGTCAATACATCACTATCTTGCAAGATTAATGGTCCAAAAGCATGTATTAAACATGAGTTAATTAATTAGTGGCATGTGTTCTCCAAGTGCCATGTGATCATGCACATGTTCATGCACTTAAAACATGTTCTAGTTGGTTGACTCATCGTAGTCTGGGACACCTTAATTCAAAGTTTGCACTTTTAATTATCCGGGTTTGCTTAATTATTGTTAATCCGGATTTATTAGCATCGAGGCCTTACAGAGGTTGTGGTATTAGGGACAATACTATTCTCAACATTAGTTCACTATGGCATAGGTAATACATCTGCAGAAGACGTGGCCAAGGGATCAGTGCACATTGCAGCAGGAGCAATTGATGCTGTTACACAAACAGTAGGCGAAGCAATAGAAAAAATAGCCCTCAAAGAACCAGTTGGCTCATCCTTATAAGCAATCTCTAATGCTGGTATCTCATCAGTAGTCAGTGGTGAGAATGAAGAGACTGGAACTGCAGTGTTGCTACCATAGATACCTCAGTAACTGAAGTAGTTGCACTTGACACAGGAGGCTTCCTCTTCAGCGTTCTTGGTTTCTTTGGTGGGAGAGGAGGAGATGACTCAGCAGACTCAGAAATTGTTTTCTCAGAGTCACTTACCAATTGAGGCTTCTTCTTCTTTGTGGTAGTCTTCTTGGATTGGGCTCTTTCCCCACTAACTGGTATCCGATGCGTCAGCATATACTTTGACATTGATGAGCCTGGTGGAATGCAAATTAGTTACAGTCCCTACTGTTACATTCAAACTTTCGAATATGTGACTCAGAGGGAGTGCAAAACAGAGCGATCATTTGCTGATCCAATCATTCCAGTTAGTACTCTAAACAGAATCACTGACCAGTTCACTTCCAAACCCTTGACTACCACTCATCACCTCGAATTTTTATGGGGTGACAACATCATAAGTTTTTGCCTTACACAGCAGACCTTTGGCCACTATGTCTGCTAGCATCCTATACTGATTCTTCATCAAAATCTTCTTGAAAGGAGGGTGCAACCGTTGTCTTGACTCGGAAAATAAGATGCTCATTTCATTTCAAATAGTGATTGAGATGGCAGACAAATTAGCCAGTCTGGTGGTAGGAAGGCACAATTGATTTGAGAACTCCTCTTGAGTAATAGTTACTTGTTGTCCAGAAACAGAAGCGATAAAAAAGTTGTTAATCACTCTCGTCGATTCGTAAAATTCCAAGAGAGCATCTTTGTAGAATAGCATAGTGAGATTCAAGATAGTAAATAGCCCTAAGTTTTTCAAACTGTTGAAAACTCATTTCATGTCTTCGTCAGAGATGGAGGCAATAGATTCGAAATCAACATGACATGGATTTTTGACAAAACTTGGCTGGTTGGTTGTTGACATGATGATTTTGCCAAGATAAGATCTCACAAAATCTGGAAAAAAATTGCTTGAAGATGTGTTAGCCCAGTAAACTGTAAACGAGGAAAATGAAAAGTTTAAAAACCTAATGGCGGTTGAAGGATTGAGGAGATGTAACGTCGTACAGTAGATGAAAGGACACATAGACACGTGTCACTCATCTAAGCAAAATAGTTTTTGAAAATAATTAGAATGGATACGATAAAGCGGGACCGAAATAATTAGGCAAAAAATGATAAAATTTGAAATCCGACGTCCCAATTTTTTAATAAGTACGGAAGGTTATCATTAGCTTAGCATACTTGATAATGTCTACTGATATGTAGAGTCTACTGGTTAAGAAGCCAAGTCTACTGCAGTAGATAATTGTTTTCTCAGCTGAGAGCAGTAGACCTTCGAAAAGAAACACATAGATTCGCCCTCAAATAATATTCCCCATAAATTCATGCAATATCTAAAATATAATTCCTCCTCACACAAGCAAGAAGAGAATTAAACATAAAGATCACTTAATTATATCAAGCCAAGTATATTGCGAAAATAGGAAAACTTAGCGTCCTGGTAAAGGTTTTGTGAAAATGTCTGCTGCCTGTTGTTCAGTAGATATAAACTCCAATCAAATTTCCTTCTTCATTATGTGATCCCAGATAAAATGATGGCGAATGTCAAATTGCTTGGTCGGAGAATGAAGAACTGGATTATACATGATAGCTATAGCATACATATTATCATAAAATATTTGTGCCTCAGTGGACTCAATTCATAATCTCTTAGTTGCTGTTGAATCCGTAGAAGTTGAGCACAACAGCTTCCAGTATCAAGGTATTTATGCTTCTGCAGTAGACGTTGTGATGGATGTCTGCTTCTTACAACACCATGAAATCAACCTATCCCCTAGGAATTGACAGTATCCATTGGTGCTCTTCCTATTAATCTTACATCAGGCATAGTCAGCATCCAAATATCCAATTAAATTAAACTTAGAATCCTTGGTATACCAAAGGCCAACATTTTCAGTTCCCTTTAAGTATTTACGAATTCTCAGCAGTATAATGTGATTGCTTAGAATTAGCTTGGAAGCGAGGACACATACATAAATCAAACATGATGGCAGGTCTGCTGGATGTCAAATAAAGTAAAGAACCAATAATACCACGATATATGGTTACCTCTATTGGTATGCCTGCTTCATCTAAATCTAGTTTAGCGGACGAGCTCATGGGAGTGGCTGCTGCTGAACTAGAGCTCATACCGTACTTCTTTAGTAGCTCATTTGTGTACTTCGATTGGTTTATGAATATTCTCTCAGTAGATTGCTTGACTTGCAATCCTAGGAAAAAATGATAATTCCTCATCATACTCATCTCAAACTAATCATGCATGATTTTAGAGAATCTCTAGCAAATTTTGGGTTAGTACTACCAAAAATAATATCATCAATGTATATTTGAACTAATAAAGTATGGTCACCCTTTGTGAATTTAAAATGAGTCTTGTCCACCGTGCCAATGTGATCGCTTTATATTTAAACAGAAAATTATCAGTGTAGCGACTAATACCGCAAATACACGTTGTCAAGTTTTAGTATAGTAGATTTTAAGAAAAGGTTGTTGAACCCACGGAGACTAGAAAATACGTACTAAACTCAATTAGTTTAACTATATTTAACCTACAATAATTAGTGATGGAAATTATACTAATTTGACTAGTGACTCAATATTCAACCCGACAAGTAGTAAAGAGAAGATAAATCAGTAGAAACAATTATCAAGACTTTGGTTCACCCATGTAATCCCCCACAATTCGCCTCTTAGTTATGATTTAAATTCAAGCACTCTAAGGTGACGAGTTTTCCTAATGCACTTGTTATACTTTGGTCAAGTTATTACAAGTCTAATACTAAGATGCAAGTCAATGATCATGCACTTATTTAACACTCAATTTTGTATGACGATTTATGAAAACTTCTAGCCTTCGATTTTGGTAAATCTATTGTGTGTTCGATTTTACTTGATCAGTCTCAATCTAAACCCACGGCCTAATTTATTATGTTGTATTGTAATATCGTATGGTCAAGTCAATTACAATATATAAATTCATTCAAAAGTGATCAATCCTTTGAAAATATGAAAAACAATAAATTATGCTCATAGAATTGTAAGAATCAATCAAACTTAATTTAAATCATGGGTTCAAAACATGGGATCCCCTAAGTCTTGACAACAAAACTAGCAAACAATCATAATCAAATCACAATGTAAAATTATGTTTTGAAACAAATTAAACATTAAGAATCTGAAAATAAAAGAAGAACTAAGTTCAGAAATACTAAAGAAAGCTCGAATATGACTCATTGCGCTGATGCGTCGTCCCGTCTCTCCCGGATTGTCTTGCTCTTGAGTGGTTTTTGATGGTATGGGATACAAGTTGGCGATGGAGTATGGTGAAGGCTAATGCTGTAGGGTAAATTATGAGCCAAAGTCCCCCAAAACCGTCAAATTCATGTCCTTATATAGTGGTGGAAGAATTTACCAAAATTTGGACACAAAATATCCAACAAGGAAACAAAATATCGATTTTCTCGCGCCTGGAGATCGATCGCGGCATCCTTCCGATCGATCGCCTGTCGATCGATTGCCCTAACTTTCTGCCATTTATTTTTCAAAGTATTCAACTCCGCTATCGATCGCGACATCTTGCCGATCGATCGGCAAAAGTTTCTGAATCATGGTGATCGATCGCGAGAATTTGCCGATCAGTCGCCACTCTTAAAAATCAACTTTTGAGATTTTCGTCCTTTCTTCGACGTATTCGCTCGGTTTGGTCCTTTTTCATCATTATTTGCTCATTTCTTCCACTTTTACGCACTTGGACCTAGATTCCTGAAACATACAAATATATACCAAAATACGTAATATAGTCCAGGAATCACTACAAAAACCACTATAAAATCATAGTAACACAATTGTAAAAATTACACTTATCAACTCCCCCAAACGTAAACTTGATCGTCTCGAGCAAAAATAAGATCAAAAAGTAGAGTTCAGTATTGAAGATTCAATGAGCCAATTCGCAATCAATCATGTAGCTCAGACATCTCACTCACAGACAAACAAGAGTCAATCAGAAAATTTAACAAGTCGTGTTTTCTCCTAGATCAAGCAACATGTCTCCAAATCAGAACGTACGTGTGTGCTATTGTCACTTTCAAGTTTCGTATAATTTTCATAGAACAAATCATGCTAGTCAATGAAAGTTAAGATTATCGTTGAGCACCCCATAGGCCTATTTTCAAACACTTCTCCACTAATGTACTAACTTCCTAGACTTGGATCAAAATGTCTTTTTAAACTTGTAATGTTAGGCCTAGGTATTGGCTTCAAAAAAAAGATAGGATAGCACAAAGAAGAGATTATAATCATGTAATATTCATAATTTAGCACAAATTTGAGTATCTCTTTTTTTCCTTTTCTAGCCTTGGCCACTTTGGGTCTTGTCTAGATACTTTTATCAAGGCTCTTTCTATTCTTTTCTTTTCTCATTCATAATTTTTTTCCAACAATAAGCTCATCAAAATATAGCAAGTCATGTGCATCTAATGAGATTCATTATACTCCCTCTAGGTAAGGATAATTGTTTTTTTCAATTTAGGCTCAAAATAGGTAGGTATAATGAGTTTACCAATAAATGTTGAATGATGGTCTAATTATATGCAATGCATATACCATTCTTTTTCAATAAAGCTCAAAATGGGACACTATGGATTGCTTTATACTTGTAAGCTTGAAAGGCTCAAACGTTCCAAAGATCGCCTAGATCATCTCCAAATCAAGTTCATGACTATTAAAATTTTGCCTTGAAGTGTCATCATCAAATAGGTTCAAGGTACTCTAAGATGCTCAAAAATAATTCATCAAGTTCACAAAGATTTTCACTACTCCAAATGCAATTCACAAGATTATGACTCAAAGGTGCTCAATATATTCCTCATCTTTGACATGATAACTCAAAACAAGATATTCACAAACAAGTCTGACATGCATAGTGAGATTAATATCACCATGGAATAGAGACCACTACTATGATTCATTCTTTTCTCACTAATTGAATTCATTTTCAAGAATTTTTTTTCTTGGTGCTCAAAGAACGATACAATTCCAAAGAAAAAACATGACATAGTAATGCATTCCCCCAAACTTAATTCATGCATTGTCCTCAATGTAATAATTATGGGAAATAAGACAAAGCACTTACCTTTTACGATGACCGTCAGTGATCATCGTCAAATTCTTTGTCAGCTAGTGGGGCATATTGTGGGAAAACATGACAGCACGCCTGGAGTCGATCACCAAAAAAAAAATCAAATTGTGCTCGCCCAGCTAGGATTGTTGCTAACTATCCCACTTGGACTTCCAAATTCTTTATCGATGCCTCGTGATTTTGGAATCTAGTCTCTGTCGATGTGATGAATTTGGTCAACAATTCCTCCATACTCGGTTTAGATGTATACGCCAGTGGTGGTTGTGGATGGTTTCTCAACCCACTATTGTATGTAATTGGGTAGGGGTAGTTGGGTGGCGGTCGGTTCTTACAAAATTAGCATTTTCAACAGACTGAACAAAAGGTTACCTACATGACATTCAGTGCTCGGATGTCCTCCTTGGCAAAGCTCGCATGTAACGGCTTGAACTTGCATTACATGCATGCTCAAGCTGTCAATTTCTTGTTCAGTGCTTCCAACTGGACGACTAAGGTAGTGACTTCACTCAATGCATTCTAGCTTGCGTCTTTGGCACGTTCCTTTCAGATTGCCAATGATAGCTATTGGTAGCCATCTCCTCCAACAAGTCATATGTCGCTTCAAGTATCTTCCTCATGATCGTACCTCCTTATGCTGCATCAAGCATAGAACGATTAGCAAAAAATAAATGGTTATAAAAAGTTTGTACCTGCAGCCAGACTGGAAGAGCGTGATGTGGGCATCTCCTCAGTAGATCCTTAAAACGCTCCAACGCCTCGTACAATGTCTCTGGGTCGTATTGAGAAAAGGCTCATCTTGGCAGTCTTGGATGGTGGAAAATATTTGGACAGGAATAATTACACCATCACATCCCACGTGGTAATAGAACATGTAGGCAACGAATGCAAGCACGATTTAGCTTTATCCTTTAATGAAAAGGGAAAGAGTCGTAACCTGATGACGTCGTCGGTAACACCATTATGTTTAAACATGTAGCATATCTCCAAGAAGTTGGATATATGAGCGTTGGGTCCTCAATAGTCGATCCCCCAACTTGGACTGAGTGATGGATCATCTATATGATTACAGGCTTGTTCTCAAAGTTGTTAGCTTGGATGCTCGGTCTAGTAATGCTCGACAGTGATCCTTGGAAAGATGGTTGAGTGTAGTCCATATGTGACATTGCGACTGATGCCGCAGGAACCTCCTCGCGTTCCTCGTTATTAGCCATGATTGTTCTTGCTTGCCTTAGCATAGTTCGACAAGTGTGTTCAATCTCGCGGTCGAAAGGCTCAAGTGTAGGTTTGCTACTCCTTAGCATGCACCAAGAGATAACAACATGCACAGATCCAACCAAAAAAAAGAATAGTAGAAGAGTAGAAAAAAAAATATCGAAAATAGAAATAAACTTAAATCAATGACTAAGCTACAGTTAACTAATCTCGTCTGATATTACTTTAAACTAGTCCCCGTCAACGGCGCCAAAACCCTGATCGCTTTTTATTTAAACAGAAAGTTATCAGTGTAGCGATTAATACCGCAAGTGCACGGTGTCAAGTTTTAGTATAGTAGATTTTAAGAAAAGTTAGTCGAACCCACAGGGACTAGAAAATAAGTAACAAACTCAACTAGTTTAACTATATTTAACCTACGGTAATTAGTGATGGAAATTATACTAATTTGACTAATGACTCGATATTCAACCCGACAAATAGTAAAGATAAATAAGTAGAAACAATTATCAAGACTTCGGTTCACCCATGTAATCCCCCACAATTCGCCTATTAGTTAAGATTTAAATTCAAACGTTCTAAGGTGACGAGTTTTCCTAATGCACTTGTTATACTTTGGTCAAGCTATAACAAGTCTAATACTAAGATGCAACAAGGCAATGGTCATGCACTTATTTAACACTTAATAGTAGGACGATTTATGAAAACTTCTAGCTTTCGATTTTGGTAAATCTATTGCTATCACGCAGTTGTTCGATTTTACTTGGTCAATCTCAATCTAAACCCACGGCCTAATTTATTATGTCGTATTGTAATATCGTATGGTCAAGTCAATTACAATATATAAATTCATTCAAAAGTGATCAATCCTTTGACAGCATGAAAAACAATAAATTATGCTCATAGAATTGTAAGAATCATTCACAAAACTTAATTTAAATCATGGGTTCAAAACATGGGATCTCCTAAGTCTTGACAACAAAACTAGCCAACAATCATAATCAAATATTAATGTAAAATTATGTTTTGCAACAAATTAAACATTAAGAATATGAAAATAAAAGAAGAACTAAGTTTAGAAATACTAAAGAACGCTCGAAGATGACTCATTGCGCTGCTGCGTCGTCCCATCTCTCCCGGATTGTCTTGCTCTTCAATGGTTTTTGATGGTATGGGATGAAAGTTGGGGATGGAGTATGGTGGAGGCTGATGTTGTAAATTATGAGCCAAAGTCCCCCAAAACCATCCAATTCAGTGGTGGAAGAATTTACCAAGTTTTGGACACAAAATATCCAACAAGAAAACAAAATCTCGAATTGCGGCATCCTGCCGTTTGATCTCCAGAACTTTCTGCCATTTATTTTTCAAAGTCTTCAACTCTGCAATCGATTGGGACATATTGGTGATCGAGCGCCGAAAGTTTCTGGATCATGGCGATCGAGCGCCGAAAGTTTCTGGATCATGGCGATCGATCGCGAGAAATTGCTGATCGATCGCCACTCTTAAAATTCAACTTTTGAGATTTTCTTCCTTTCTTTGACGTGTTCGCTCGGTTTGGTCCTTTTTCATCATTATTTGCTCATTTCTTCCATTTTTACGCACTTGGGCCTAGATTCCTGAAACATACAAATATATACCAAAAAGCGTAATATAGTCCCGGAATCACTACAAAAACCACTATAAAATCATAGTAAATAATTGTAAAAATCACACTTATCACAATGGTAAAGATGCTCAGTCAAATATTTTGCTAAAGTATCATACCATGCTCGGGGAGCTTGTTTCAGACCATACAAAGCTTTATCTAGTTTATAAACAAAGGAAGGCTACTGATGGTTTTCAAACCCAGGAGGTTGTTCAACATAAACCTCTTCTTGGACTTTGCCGTTAAGAAAAGCACTCTTAACGTCCATCTGATAGACTTTAAAGTCCTTGAATGTAGCAAATGCAAGAAATATATGAATGGTTTTAATCGGGCTACAGGGGCAAAAGTCTCATCAAAGTCGATGCCTTCTTCCTGTCTGTATCCATGTGCAACTAATCTTGTTTTTTTCCTAATTATTGTACCATTCTCGTCCAATTTATATCTAAATACCCATTTGGTGCATATAACAGTGTGATGCAATGGACGTGGTACTAAGTGCCAAACTTCATTTCTCTCAAATTGATTAAGTTCTTCTTTCATAGCTTCTACCCAGTTTGGATCTACAATAGCATCATCTATCTTTTTAGGTTCTATGTGAGAGATGAATGCACCATGAAGGAATTCATTTATCATCTGCCCTCTTGTTCTAAGAGGAGCAGTAGGGTTACATATGACCTACTCAGGTGGATGATTCTTCTTCCACCGGAGTGGATGTCCAAGAGAATTTGTTCCTTCGTCAGTAGGGATTTGAGTTGGTAGCTCAGTAGACTGGATGGGTTCATCGTTGGCATTTGTGATATCTACTGCAGTAGGTTAGATTCAGTGTGTCCTCGACAGCAGGGTTTAGCTCTTGTGGAGCATTTGGCTCCTCTGCTTGTGCTTCTGAGACTTCTGGTTCTAATATGTAGTCAACCCTCTGTAATCGAACTCATCATCACAATCATCATCAATTTTTTTTATTTTTAACTGATTACTCGAGTTATTGATTTGTAACTCAGAGATAGAATTATCAAGAGGTTCATCAAATTTGACATGAATAGATTCATCTACTATAAGTGTTCTATTATTAAATACTCTAAAACCCTTACTAGTAGTAGAGTGGCAAAGAAATGCATCAGATTTAGCATAAAAAAAAGTGAGATGAGTCTTTCCATTGTTGTGAATAAAAAATTTGCAACCAAACAAATGGAAATAAAAAATATTTGGCTTACTGTCATTCCAGATCTCATACAGTGTTTTGTTAGCTCGTTTATTAATCATCGATATATTCTGCGTATAACAAGCTATATTTAATACTTCTGCCCAAAATCTTTGAGAGATTTCTGACTCTGCAAGCATAGTTCGCACAGATTCTTTCAAATTGTGGTTCCTACGCTCAGCAACTCCATTTTGTTGCGAGGTTCTAGTAGCAGAATATTCATGTTTAATACGAAGAACATCTAGATATGATTCGAGTGTCTGATTGGTAAACTCAGTACCTTTGTCACTATAAATTCTATCTATCACACACGACTTCTCGTTTTGTAGTCTCTTTAGTAGTTTGATCAGCTTTGGAGTAGCTTGATCTTTGCCACTTAGAAACAAGACCCAAGTAAAATGAGAGAAATCGTCTATTAACACTAGGGTATACTTCATTCCCCCTAGACTTATTACTGGTATATGACCAAAAAGATCCATGTGCAGCAACTCTATGCACCGAGAAGAAGATTTACTACCTCTGTTTTAAAGGTAGATCTGATATGCTTACCAAGTTGGCATGCTGAACAAATATTCTCTTTTGAGAACTCTATCTGACGCAATCCATCAACTAAATCAAGCTTACGCAGAGTGGCAATAGTTTTAAAATTTAGATGACTCAAATGCTTGTGCCAAAACCATTTTTTGAACTATTCAAGGCAGCAAAGCAAGTAGGTGAGGATGGCTGATCAAAATTCTAATCAATCTTATATGTGTTATCATGCCTTTTACCTACAAGCAGTATATTACCATCAGTAAATCTTATTGTGCAAGAGTGATGATTGAATGCTACAGAATGTCCATTATTACATAGTTGACTAATGCTAATCAGGTTATAACATAGATTTTCAACTAACAGTACATCTTTAATAGTAATGTTACCATGGATAATCTTACCCTTACCCGTTCTACCTTTCACGTTGTCACCGAACATTATTCTTGGTCTGGTAATGTCTACTAACTCAGACACTTCCTGTCATATGTCTAGAACATCCACTGTCCAGAAACCACTCTGAGTTCCGAACTAACTGGATCTTCGATCTCTGAGATTAAAGCGATGAAAACATTGGTACACAATCCTACATGGGTCCAGACGGGATTAGCCCTTTCGGGTCCCACACTTGGACAATCCTGAATCTTTTGGGTCTGTGAGTGTCCTGAAATGTGTGTGCATAAAATAGTGATGGTGTTCTAGGGAATTGTGTGTGATATTGAGTGTATGCATGTTGTTTCAGTTTTTAATTCTTGTTTGGAAGCATGTATATCTTCTGGACAGGCATGCAATTATGATACCAGTTAGGTTTTGCCTCTCGAGTTGCCTGACCAGTAGGCTTATATTCATTATTGGACTTTTGTACTGGTCTAGTCTTCTCTATTGGCTTAACATATTCAATACATTTGTGTGATGCCTATTCCTTAACGATATTGGCTTGACAGGTTCCATCTCCAACTCACTTGGTTCATATACTGTGATGGATCTAACAAAGTTCATTGTTTGAGACTTGTTTTTCACCAGACACAGTTGAGATCGTGTGCTAGAAGCATTACTGTCATTATTGATATAGCCTATGCCAGCAAGATCACCATCAAGCCTAATCGACTCTAGAATTTCGCCTTTCCTAGCAGTTGATGTGTTCCACGTGCAAACCAAATTTATAAGTTTCTTGTGTGCACATTTAACTTCGTCGTTTTCTTTTTCGAGTAGACTTACTTTTGCACTTAAGCATTTGGTAGTGTTTATCGCGTACGACCAAATTAACCCTTCTCAAGTTAACAGCAGTAAATATGTAGTAGTGCGAGTAGGGATCGATCCCACAGGGAAGGATGTATTTTTCGTGCTAATTATTCGAACAAATAGTAAAATGGGGATTTTTTTTAATTTGATTAACTACTACTAAGCAAGGTCTATGAATTAAACTAATTAGCAAAACTAACTAAAGTGATTAAAATTATGAGAAAAAAGCGATTCTTGGTTTTCAGTCGACTTTACCTTGGATTTATGCATTCAATCATCGATTATCACTAAAGACGTAACTTTTACTTGAATATTCATCATTAGAGATTCAACTCTTATCTTACCTTATGCTTAATTAACCCGTATCATTATATCGATCAAAACAACAGCACTTGAGATTAATATTAACAATAGTTTCAATTCTAGTAAGAATGATGAACCTTGACAACATAATCCAAGCGTCTATGTTTAATCTAGTTACGTGTTTTCCTAAGAGTTTAACAATACCAACAACGACAATTATCAATCTTAGTTGCTTCAAAGACCAAGTATTAGATTGCATGTAAAAATTATTAGATGGTCAATCTTATAATCAAAACACAACAATCATGGCATTAAAATCAGAAAGCACATGATACTCTATAAAAATCAATATAAAAACATTAATATCATGAAAAACATTAAATCCAAGGTATTGTCTTCCTTCAACCAAGAATCAAAGGTGTTTAGCCTTGCATAATCAAATCAAAAACAATAAAATCTACCCTAAAAAACATCAAACTAATGATAAAAGAAATAGTTACTAAAGTGAAGCACGATTTCAGAGTGTCGCTTCCATCTTCGTTCTTAAGGTTGTTCTTCAAAAGTTGAGAGAAAATAAAATCTAATGTCTAAACTATGTTCGTCTCTTCAAAATATGGCTATTCATCTGATTTATGGCCCCCAATTTCGTCCAAAGATGGTGGGAATCTGATATTGTAGGTAAAATTTATCCAAGATGGTAAAAAAAATCAAGTTCCCAATATTTCCAAAACTCGCCTAGCGATCGATCGCCTCAGACCAGCGATCGATCGCTGGCTTTATTTTTTTCGGGAAATCTCTTCTGGCGATCGCTGGCCTCTTTGTAGCGATCGATCGCTTGGCTCCAGTAGGGTTTGGCGATCGATCGCCTCAGACTTGCGATCGATCGCTGCAGCGTGTAATTTGTTGCTCAACTTTCTGTCCAAAGGCGATCGATCTCCTCTTCCATGCGATTGATCTCTTTATCAAAATTACACTTTTAGCCTTATTCTTGATCTCATTTGAGTCCTTATCATCTCCATATCTTTCCTTGATCTTTATACATCGTGTTTAGCTCGAATTCTTCGATTCCACCTATAATTACACAAATATACGATTAGGTAGCATATGCATCAATTTATCCATCAAAACGTACCAAATCGTAAACAATTAAGCTCAATAGATGTGTCTATTTCTAGTCACATCAAACTCCCCCATACTTACTCTTTACTCAACCTCGAGTAAATCAGACAATTACAATATTTTTATTGCCTCATAGCATCATAACAAACTAACTTGTTCTCACTTTAATGCCTCAATAATTTTAAACATGTATAGTACTGAAGGCGGTGAAAAATTAACAATGGAAAAAGTTCAATCCCTAAACATCTCATACTTAACAAAGTAGTGAACGTGTGTGTGTGGTCATAAACCAGTGTTGTGTACAAATTATAGATCCAAAAGATGCAAATCCACAATAGTTCAAGTCATACAGTAACACAAGTATAAGCTTACTTGCACACTCTTCTCCACTATCTTAGCCACTTTGCAAATATAAATCAAGTATGTCTTTATTAGCTTGTATCTTGTCCTAGGTATTGGCTTATGAAAGAAAGGAAAAAGATATATCAAACAAAAGAGTATGATGATATGCATACTAAAAGCTTCTATTCTTGCTTGAATTTTTCAACTTTGTTCTTTTTCACAAGGTTTATTTCAACACTTTTCTTCTTTTGTGCCTTGGCTCCCCTTGGAGTCATATTTTTATCAAATTTCTCAAGGCATCTCTTTTCTTTCATGCATTCCATTCTTTTGACAATAAAGCTCACAAAACA
Source organism: Haberlea rhodopensis (assembly GCA_907163345.1). Lineage (NCBI taxonomy): Eukaryota > Viridiplantae > Streptophyta > Magnoliopsida > Lamiales > Gesneriaceae > Haberlea > Haberlea rhodopensis. The sequence continues at coordinate 159,806 of CAJQUN010000469.1, read as the reverse complement.
TTTGAATCATTGATAACATAAGTGCATGTAAATGAAACACATCATACTCCCTTCAAAGGTATGGTTAGAATTCATATTTAGGCTTATTAGGGAAGGATGATAAGCTAGTCAAAGAATGTCGAATGGGGGTTGTTTGTAAGCTTAGTATACAACCATTCTTTAAAGCTCAAAAAGGGTACTAGCGATTGATTTTCTTTGCATGGTAGGCTTGAAAGGCTCAAATATATCAAAGATCGTCTATGTCACTTTCATGTTTGCAAGTAGTCTAGACATATGCCTCAAAGAGCATGTAGTTAAGTTCTAGCATGTATTAGAAACTTCTTAAGACTATCACAAAATTTACACAATCTTCACTAAGCTATGTACACTTCACAAGTCATGACAATAATGTGCTCAAAGTATTCAACTACTATGTTAAAGCACACTTTGCATTAGAGTTCAAAGTGTTCCAAGGTTAACAATTCACCTATGTTCAAAAACATGCATGCTATCCATTAGGTTTCATCATGGGCTAGTGAATCTAAGCATGCGTTCATTACTAACTATGAGCTCAAGATTTTCATATTTTTCGATTTTTTTTAAAATTTTTTGATTTTTTTGTATTTTTATAATAAGAAAAACAATAACACTCCACTAGTCCCTCCCCTATACTTAAATCTTACATTGTCCCCAATGTAAGGCAAAAATACAAGAAAAAAGAAAAGTCTAACTACTAAAGCAATAAAAATAAAAGGGAGAAAGGAAACTAACTCCCCTTGGGTTGCCTCCCAAGCAGCGCATCTGTTTAACGTCGGTGGCCCAACGCCAGTCCTCTATCAAGGTGGGTGATGCGGTGTCACTCTATCTTTCCTCTTCCACCTAACTCCTCTAAATTTTGGTTTGTTCGCCTTTGAGTGGACGTCTTCAGTCTTTATTCCTCCTTCGACATCTGTGGCTTGTTGTGGTCGATCCGGAGGGTGTGTCTTTTTAATGGTATGATCCTGCAACTTAGAAAAGAGAGGGTCAACAGTATCATGAGTAGATAAAGCAGCAATAGTATGAACAGTATGCACAGGATTCGAATCCATACCTCGTTTGTCATCAAGGCCATCAGTAGCATTTCCCATCTCCCATAAATCATCATTATCAAAATCATCATCAAATTCATCATTTGTATCGATAGCGTAACTAGAATGCTCGTGAGTTTTAATGGGTTCATAGATATTAAATTTTGCAATTTCACCATTAGACTTCATTGTTAACATGCCGCTATTCACATCGATAACAGATTTTGATGTTTTCAAGAATGGTCTCCCTAAACGAATGGTGCTAGATGGATCACCATTTTCCATGTCTAAGACATAGAAATCGGCGGGGAAGACTAAGTTCTCTACATGCACAAGTACATCTTCTACTATCCCCCTAGGAATAACCGTGGACCTATCACCTAACTGAATCACAGTGTTATTTCTTTTCAAAGGTCCAGGTTTCAGTTGAGTGTAGGTTGAGTAAGGCATGACATTAATGGAAGATCCTAAATCGAGCATTGTCTTCTCAATCCTAATGGTGTTAATCACACATGGGATAGAAAACATACCAGGGTCCTTGCATTTTGTGGGAATGCTTCTTTGGATGACCGCCGAAACATTCTCACCTAGCTCGATCTTGGGGCATCCTTTGCGTTTCTTGCTCTTATCCGCTTTCCATACCTCTTTCAAGAATCTTGCCCATCGAGGTATTTTCATCATTTCATCATGTAGTGGGGTGTTTGCCTCACAGCGTCGAAAGTCTCATATAGTCCTTTGATATCCTCATCTTTCATATTCTCCTTAAAAGCAAGGGGAATGGGGGTTCAATCTTATATTCAGAAAATTTATGGAACTTACCCCATGGTTCATCCTCTTGTATGGGCTCTTCAACATTTTTCTCCGTCTCCTTCATCTCTTTTTGCTTGGGTGGCGTCAGTACCACCTTCTCCTTAACTTCATCTTCGCTCATCTTTAAAGTGATGACGCTCACATTTTCCCTTGAGTTCACCTCCGGCTGTGAAGGTAATCCATTTGATACTCTTGCTTCAATCTTGTTGAGCGAAGTCGCCAATTGTCCCATTTACGTAGTCAAACTCTGGATGCTCGCCCTCGTCTCCTGTTGAAATTGTAAGCTATTTCAGCAATAACTTTAATAATATTTTCTAACCTGTCAGAAGGAGGGTGCACTTGAGGTGGTGGAGGTCTCTGATATGACGGTCTATAGGGTGGAGGTTGGTGCATCTGTGGGTTCCGATAGCCTTGGTTCGGATGGTCCCGCCACCTTGATTGTAATTCTCGAGGGATTGTCATAGCCTCTTTGTGGTGGCCCTACGAATCCTCCCGCTGCATTCACATGCTCGGTGGCTGTCTCTTGTAGTGAGGGACATGCATCAGTGGATGGTTCATAGCTAGACAGATTCCGCATGGCTTCATCTTCCCCACGTTGCCTCCTGCAAGATTACTCACAAGAAAAGTTAGATCAATCAGTTGTTGTTCCAAATTGGATACATTTACCTCTTTTCTTGGCGGTTGTCCATGGCGAACATGTCCAAATTGTTGGGAGTTGGCCGCCATGTTAGCTATAAAGTTCCTTGCCTCCTCCGTTGTCTTGTCAATGAAAGCTCCTCCGCTCGCCGCATCCACTAAGTTCATGTCACCAGAAAGCAAACCTTCATAGAAATATTGAATTAACAAGTGTTCACTTATCTGATGTTGTGGGCAGCTTGCACACAACTTCTTAAACCATTCTCAGTACTCATGCAATGATTCCTCGTGGTACTGCTTCACACCATAGATCTCTTTTCTTATGTTAGTCGCCCTTGAAGCAGGAAAGTACTTCTCTTAGAAGACTCTTTGCAAATCGGTCCATGTGGTGATCTGGAGGGTAGGTAGAATAGCCAATCCTTTGCAGCATCCTTTAGCGAGAGTGGAAAGGCTCGCAGTTTGATTTGCTCCATCGTCACGCCAGCAGGCTTCATAGTAGTGCACACCACGTGGAATTCCATCAAGTGCTTGTGCAGGTTTTCTCCTGGAAGACCATGAAAAGATGGTAATAAGTGAATTAAACCAGATTTGAGTTCGAAATTTACGTTATTTGCGAGAGCAGGGAAAGTGATGCAGAGAGGTTGTTGATCCATGTTAGGATTCGCCAACTGCCTCAAGCTTTGATTCACAGCCATCATGTTCCTCTCTTCTTCTTCTGCAAGCAGCCTTGCTTCTCTTCTCCTCTGATGTAGTGTCCTCTCGATCTCAGGATCGTAGTGAAAGTTATTTTCGTGATTAAACGATCCACCTGTACTCATCAACAAACCAAAGTAGTAGTGCGGGATAACAAATAATAAAAAAAAATTGACACAAAATAATACCAATGCCTTCCCGGCAACGATGCCAAAATTTGGTAGCGTTTATTGCGTACGCCCAAATTAACCCTTCTCAAGTTAACAGCAGTAAATATGTAGTAGCGTGAGTAGGGATCGATCCCACGGGGAAGGATGTATTTTTTGTGCCAATTATTTGAACAAATAGTAAAAAGGGGATTTTTTTTTAATTTGATTAACTACTACTAAGCAAAGTCTATGAATTAAACTAATTAGCAAAACTAACTAAAGTGATTAAAATTATGAGAAAAAAACGATTCTTGGTTTTTAGTCCACTTTACCTTGGATTTATGCATTCAATCATCGATTCTCACTAAGATGTAATTTTTACTTGAATATTCATCATTAGAGATTCAACTCTTATCTTACCTTTTGCCTAGTAAAAATACTAAATTAACCCGTATCATTATATCGATCAAAACAACAGCAGTTGATATTAATATTAACAATAGCTTTCAATTCTAGTAAGAATGATGAACCTAGACAACATAATCCAAGCGTCTATGTTTAATCTAGTTACGTGTTTTTCCTAAGAATTTAACAATACCAACAACAAGCAATTATCAATCTTAGTTGCTTCAAAGGCCAAGCATTAGATTGCATGTAAAAATTATTAGATGGCCAATCATATAATCAAAACACAACAATCATGGCATTAAAATCAGAAAAGCACATGATACTCTATAAAAATCAATATAAGAACATTAATCTCATGAAAAACATTAAATCCAAGGTATTGTCTTCCTTCAACCAAGAATCAAAGGTGTTTAGCCTTACATAATCAAATAAAAAACAATAAAATCTACCCTAGAAAACATCAAACTAATGATAAAAGACATAGTTACTAAAGCGAAGCACGATTCCGGAGTGTCGCTTCCGTCTTCGTTCTTCGGGTTGTTCTTCAAAAGTTGAGAGAAAAATAAAATCTAATGTCTAAACTATGTTCGTCTCTTCAAAATATGACTATTCATCTGATTTAAGGCCCCCAATTTCATCCAAAGATGGTGGGAATCTGATATTGTAGGTAAAATCTATCCAAGATGGTAAAAAAAATCAAGTTCCCAATATTTCCAAAACTCGTCTAGCGATCGATCGCCTCAGATCAGCGATCGATCGCTGGCTTTATTTTTTTCGGGAAATCTCTTCTGGCGATCGATCACCTCTTTGTAGCGATCGATCTCTTGGCTCCAGTAGGGTTTGGCGATCGATCACCTCAGACTTACGATCGATCGCTGCAACGTGTAATTTGTTGCTCAACTTTCTGTCCAAAGGCGATCGATCTCCTCTTACATGCGATCGATCTCTTCATCAAAATTAGAATTTTAGCCTTATTCTTGATCTCCTTGGAGTCCTTATCATCTCCATATCTTTCCTTGATCTTTATACATTGTTTTTAGCTTGAATTCTTCGATTCCACCTACAATACACAAATATACTACTAGGTAGCATATGCATCAATTTATCCATCAAAACATACCAAATCATAAACAATTAAGCTCAATAGATGTGTCTATTTCTAGTCACATCAGCATTCCAGCTCCCTTGATTGTTCACAATCAAGTTTATTGTCCTGATGTTCGACTGGGCTAGTATGTTCAGTCTTGTTGTTCTCGAATGACTCATACAACTGTTGATACTCATTTCCCATGTCCTGTAATGCAGATGTGAGTTCAATATCAGTGAATTCAAAAATATTAGAGTCAGTTACCTCACTGTCATCATTGGCCATGAGACAGTGGACTCCATCTTCACTTTCGCTTGAGGAGCTTGAATATTCTTCTGATTCTAACTTACTTTTGTTCGCTTCAGCAATAAGAACTTTTTGATCTCTATCTCTCCTGGTTGATCTTCTTTTCTCCTTAGACTTCTTGTAATTCTTGGAAGTCCTCTTTTGATCATACTTCTTTGGTTTGGTACAATCGGCGATGAAGTGTCCTTGGTTTGTGACAGTTAAAGTTTTCACGATCATCTTCTTCTGATCTATCCTTGAAATTCTGCTTCCTTAGATAAGACTGATATGTCTTATGTCTCTTATTCATAGATTTGCCAAATTTCTTGACAAACATTGCCATTGCATCAGTATACAATTGTTCAGGAGTCATCTCTGTTGAAGTGGACAGGGACTCTGATGCAGCAAGGGCCTTCGTTGGTTGACTGATACTTGGTTCATCGTCAACTCGAATGCCTAATTCAAACTCATATGCATTTAAATCAGCAAATAGATCGTGCAGATCGATCTTGTTTAAATCTTTGGATTCTCTCATGGCTATGGTCTTCACATCCCATTCTCTTGGGAGACCTCTCATCACTTTCAGAGTAACTTCTCTGTTTGAAAGTTCTTTGCCCAAGCTGTTGAGTTCATTGATAATTTCTGTCACTCTTGCATCATATTCGTTGAGAGTCTTTTCAGACATCATCTTGATGTTTTCGAATTTTTGTAGAGCAACAGTAAGCTTGTTTTCTTTTGTCTGATCATTTCTCTCACACAGTTGTGCGATCTTTTCCCAAATATCCTTTGCGGTAGGACGCATCTTGATTTTGTTGTACATGCTTTTGTCCAATGTTTTGAATAAGATGTCCATTATCCAAGTTCGCCTTTTTCTTTTCATCATTTGTCCAAGATGTTCTCTCATTTTCAACCATCTGAGGTTCACCACTAGAAATAGCCACGGCTGTTGACTTTCATGATCTTCAGTGATGACATACCACATATCATCATCCTGAGCACTTAGATGTGCTTGTATCCGAATTCTCCGGTCATCATATTCATCATTCTTGAACATTGGAACATTGCTGAATGGCGCCATAAGTTCTGGTATTCTCACAATTGAGAAGACCTGCTATGATACCACTTGTTAGGATCTGGGTAGTGTTTAGAAGGGAGGTTGAATAAACACTAGGCTCAATTTCTCGATTCTTCAGTATACAACAGACTGTTAAGTGCAGCAGTAAGATCTTAATTGATTGCAAGGCAGTAGACAACTAAAAGATATTGTGGAAGGTATCTACTGGACTTGTGAGTGAAGAACTGATATGCAAAAGTAAAGAGGCAGTAAGGTGAAGTGCAGAAAGTAAATAACACAAGAGTTGTTTCTGGAAGTTCGAAGCACAAAAACTTCCGCGTCTCCCCTTCTTCCTTTGCAGGAAGGTTACACTAGAAGAATTTGGTTTACACTTTTCAGTATATAACCTACATAGGCACCCACATAGATTTGTCTAAACTCCTAGCAACACAATAATCACAAAAGATTACAACGTGATTTTTACAACACTCTCACAAGATATAAAAATCTGTTTTGCCTTGAGTGTTCTTGAGCAGCATACTAGAATGCTTAGTTCTTCTTGGTCTCAATAATGATTAAATACTGCTGTAAGGACCCTAATCCTTAAGTGCGGAATCAAGGCATAATAGAGCTAATATAAAAGATCAGAGTGTAAAAGAACGTGTTGAGTCTATGAGCTTAAGCATTACATGCCAAAAATAAGGACTACCAAATGGATTAATTACATTCCAATCAATGAATGCGTTCAACTATAGTTTTATACTACTCCTAGAGTAGATACTATCCAAAATAATCCTGTCCTTCAAGTCCCAAAAGCATCCTCAACAAGCTCACCATCTCAACCCGTCTAGCCCTTCTATCATGCCAAACGTGTACCTACAAGGACAACCCCCAAACATGAGCAATAATAATCATTCATATTCAACACAATATGAAGATAAAGCGTAAATGCATAATCATAATAAAACACTTCCTGTTTTCCCCATGCATTTCAAACGCTTCCCGTTTGGTTGTCCCTGTACCATAACTCATGAGTATAATCAATAGATTATTTTTAATGGTCTAAACATGTCATGACATAATACCATCTCATCAATATCAAATACCAATCACCAATCCCTAGTCTGTCCATCACAATGTATTTTAATGCCCCTCGCTTATTTACATATAGGCGGCATAGGATAACCTCGCTTCAATGGACATGCGGGACTCCCACCCCTCGCCTCTCATTGAGCGGCAAATACCCTTTCCTCGCCCTATATGATAACCACGCTCAAATGTGACATGCGGCGCTCCCACCCCTCGCTTCACATTTAGCGGAACCAAACAAATAGCGGCAAGCATTAAAATCATCAAGGGATGACCACGACTCATGGAATGTGCACCAATAATCATCATATGCATCTATAAACATCATGCATAACATGTATTTGCATCCACAATGCAATACCACATATATACTCGCATCCACAATGCATAAACAATGAGTATATAAGATACATGTACCGTTGGGTGCCCGTACGTCCACTACGTACCTTTCCAAATGTAGGATATGGTAGGACTTCAATGCCTTGGCTGCGTTGCCACCTGGGATGGTTCTACACATTCACACAAATCAATATTAGAACCCAATAATAGTCCGATACCAAAAATCCTACAAAAATATCCAAAAACACCATTTTTGGTGTCTCGCGATCGATCGCCATACAGCCCCGATCGATCGCGAGACCACACTGTCGCGAGCAACAAAATTTTACAATCCGCGATCGATCGCTGAGTTTGCGCCGATCGATCGCGGCCTCGCCGATCGATCGCGCTAAACTCGCGATCGATCGCTGAAGGCTACTGCCTCCAGCACTGCTGCTCGCGATCGATCGCGGAAGGCACCGATCGATCGCCGAGCTCTGGGCATCCGATTTTCGGGCACTATTCACCCATCTTCAACCCCAACTCAAACAAACTCAATTAATCCAATACCAACCATACAAAACCACTCAAAACCATCAATAAACATCTACATTAACTCATATATTTAACATCCACCCAAAATAATACCAAAACCACAACAACCCAACACAAACCCATTTTAAAACTCTTCAAACCATACCAAACTTAAGCAAAACACAACAAAATTAACCATGAGGTATCCATACCTCTTGGGGACCTCAAATCACCCAACAAACTCCACAAATCAAAGTTTTGCAAGAACTTCTCTTCACCCTTATGCTCAAACTCGAAAATGAAGAGAAAAAGGAAGGGTTTGGGTGTTGTTTGGTAAAGTAAAAGTAAGAGTGGGTGGTGGGGTTGGGGTATAAAAGTGAGTTTATTAAAATACATACCAAAAAGAATTCCATGGCGTATAAAACACCCCAACATGATATTTTCAAAGCATTAACTCAAAATGCACCAAAATACCAATTAAATCATGATTTCCAATTTATTGCTAACCATGGCAAATAAATCATGCTTCCAACCATAATTCCCAACATACCCAACATGCACCCTGAAATGCTATCCCGGGTCACTCTATCACGTGACTAAGCATTTCCACATAATAATTCCAACACATAATTAATTACCACCATAATTAATCATATAATCACAATTAATACCCAAATGCAATTAACCATTTCGGGGATATCACAATACTCCCCTACTTATAAGATTTCGTCCTCGAAATCACATGCACTTACCCCAAAAGAAACTAAACATAAACACATACCAGAGAATAGTTCCGGGTAGTGCTGCACCATATGCCGTTCCGTCTCCCACGTAGCCTCCTCGACACCCCTGCGATCCCACTGAATCTTTACCATCGGTATCACTTTGTTCCGAAGTTTACGGTATGCTCGATCCAGAATTCTGACAGGCCGTTCCACATAAGACACATCGGATTCCAACTGAACTTCGGAAGGCTGTAAAACATGCGACGGATCCGGCTCATACTTCCGCAGCATAGACACATGAAACACATCATGTATACCAGATAAAGAAGGCGGCAGAGCTAGTCGGTAAGCTAAGGTGCCAATGCGCTGCAAAATCTCGTACGGTCCAACATACCTCGGAGACAGTTTCCCGCGCATCCCAAATCGCACAACGCCCCTGAAAGGCGAGATCTTCAAAAAGACCTTATCTCCCAACTGAAATTCCAACGGTCTCCGCCGTTTATTTGCATAAGCTGCCTGTCTGTCCTGGGCCGCTTTCATTTTCTGCCTTATCGTCTTTATCTTCTCTTCCATCTCCCGAATCAACTCCGGTCCTCCGACCGATCTGCGGTCCAAATCATCCCAACACAAGGGTGATCTACACCTTCTGCCATAAAGAGCTTCAAACAGAGCCATTTGAATACTCGCCTGGTAGCTATTGTTATAAGAAAACTCTACCAAAGGCACTGAATCCTGCCAAGAGGCATCAAACTCCAAAACACAAGCTCTCAACATGTCCTCGAGTGTCTGAATAGTGCGCTCGGTCTGGCCATCCGTCTGAGGATGATAAGCAGTGCTCAATCTGACTTCAGTTCCCAAGGCTGACTGAAGACCTTCCCAGAAATGAGATGTGAATCGCGGATCTCGATCTGACACTATGGAAACGGGGATCCCATGCAATCTCACCACATCTCTAATATACAACTGCGCCATCCTCAAAAAGGTGAAAGTCATGCTATAGGGGATAAAATGAGATACCTTGGTCAATCGATCCACAATCACCCAAATAGCATCAAAGCCTGAAGCACTCCTCGGTAAATGAGTCACGAAGTCCATGGAAATGTGTTCCCACTTCCACTTCGGTATCTCCAAGCTTCTTAACTCGCCGCCAGGTCTCTGTCTCTCTGCCTTAACCTGCTGGCAGATCAAACACCTCTTCACAAAAGCGACGACATCACTCTTCATCCTTTTCCACCAAAACTGACCACGTAGATCTTTATACATCTTCTTCCCGCCTGGGTGGATGCTAAATCTGCTACTATGAGCTCGCTCCAAGATCCCTCTACGCAACTCCGGCGTACTCGGAACCACCCATCGGTCACCCAATCTCAAAGACCCGTCATCGGCCACTCTGAATTTCGTTGGCTGACCAAGATGTACTAAAGATAACCACCTCTGAACCTCATCGTCTGACCTCTGAGCTCTCCTGATGTTCTCATAGATATCTGGCTCAGCTAACAAAGTCGATACATACACAGGTGATGCATCAATGTCAAAATCATAGCCCAGATGGCAATAGGAGGTCATCATAGCCGACAAATGGATGACGTCCTCAGCAGAACTCCTCACTTTCCGGCTCAAAGCGTCTGCTGTCAAATTAGCTTTTCCGGGATGGTACTCAATCTCACAATCATAGTCCTTGAGTAAGTCCATCCACCTCCTCTGCCTCATGTTCAGCTCTGCCTGAGTGAATAAAAACTTGAGGCTCTTGTGATCCGTGTAAATGGTAAATGAAGTACCATACAAATAATGTCTCCAAATCTTCAGGGCGAAGATGATAGCCGCCAGTTCCAAGTCATGGACTGGGTATCTAGTCTCGTGCGGCTTCAACTGTCTCGATGCATAAGCTACCACATGCTTATCTTGCATCAGTACACACCCAAGGCCCTGGAGTGATGCATCGGTATACAGAACAAATCTGGAGTTCTCCGTAGGGATCACTAACACTGGCGCCGTCGTCAACCGGTGCTTTAACTCCTGGAAGCTCTCCTCACAAGCTTCTGACCAAAAGAAAGGCACACCCTTCTGGGTCAACTGTGTCAACGGCTTGGCGATCTTCGAAAAGCCCTTGACAAATCGTCGATAATAACCGGCCAAACCCAGAAAACTCCGTATCTCCGGCACAGAAGTGGGGGCAGCCCACTCCATCACAGCCTCAATCTTCTTGGGATCTACAGATATCCCGCTGCTCGATATGACATGCCCCAGAAATACTACACTGTTCAACCAGAACTCACACTTACTGAGCTTGGCATACAATTGGTGATCTCTGAGGATCTGGAGCACTGTCCTCAAGTGTCTCACATGTTCCTCCTCACTCCGGGAGTAGATGAGAATGTCGTCAATAAACACAATGACGAACTGATCAAGATACGGCTGAAACACTCTGTTCATCAGACTCATAAAGACTGCTGGAGCATTCGTCACGCCGAACGGCATCACTAGGAACTCATAATGTCCATATCGGGTCCGGAATGCTGTCTTCTGCACATCTTCCTCTCTGACTCGAATCTGATGATACCCGGATCTCAAATCAATCTTGCTATACACCCTGGTACCTTGCAACTGATCAAACAGATCGTCGATCCTTGGAAGAGGATACTTGTTCTTCACTGTAGCCTTATTCAGTTGCCGGTAATCGATGCACAACCGCATCGAGCCGTCCTTCTTCTTCACAAAGAGAACTGGTGCGCCCCATGGCGACACGCTCGGGCGTATATATCCCTTGTCAAGGAGATCCTGCAACTGTTCTTTCAACTCTCTCAACTCAGCCGGTGCCATCCTATAAGGTGCACGAGAGATAGCGGATGCCCCTGGCAACAACTCGATCCCAAACTCAACTTCCCTAGCCGGTGGAAATCCTGGGATCTCTTCTGGGAATACATCAGCAAACTCTGTCACTACTGGCACATCCTCAACTCTCAATTCTTTACTCTTCCCAGACGTGTCCACGGCATAAATGAGATAACCCGTGTGTCCACGTTCCAACAACTGAGTCATCTTGATCGCTGAAATCAAAGGAATCTTCGCACGAGAACCGTTGCCATAGAAGGTCCACTGACTGCCCAACTCAGGTCTGAACTTCACTGTCCTCTGCCGGCAATCTACTACTGCCTGATCTGTTCAGAATATCAATACCCAAGATGCAGTCGAAGTCTGACATGCCCAACACAATCAAGTCTGACGTCAATTCGTTGCCTTCAAAATAAATGAGGCAGTCTGCCATAAACTGATCAGCAACAACATATCTTCCAGTGGGTGTCGAGACCAAAAGAGGCGTGGGTAAAGAAGACGTGCGCATATGGTGTCTTTCCACAAAACCAACAGACACAAAAGAGTGGGAGGCACCTGTATCGATCAAAATAAAAGCAGGGTACGTAAATAAATGACACGTACCGGCGATCACCTCCTCTGGGGCTGCCTGGGCCTTCTCTCTGGTCAGTGCATACACCTGTCCCTGGGGCGGTCCTACTGTCTGACCTCCCGATGGTCGAGGCCCAAACTGCTGCCTCTGCTGCACTGTCCTATCCTCAAACCTCGGCCTGTTGCCCTGAAACTCTGACTGTCCTCCCCGGGTGGGGCAATACCGAGCGATGTGGCCCATCTTGCCACAGATATAACAGGCAGGACACTTGTTTGAAGAATGTGGCCCTCCACAATTGTCGCACCTAGGCTCTCCCGGCCTATTTCCTTGCGTGGATCCTCGGTTGGCGGACCAATTGCCCTTCTTGCCCTCCTGCTTCTGTCCAAAGAATTTCTTTCCACCAAATCGCGAAGATGAAGAGGCACCACGGGGTTTAAATGGCTCTCCTCGGGGCCTCAAGCTGTCATTAGTCTGCCTCTGATGCGGTACTGGTGGTGGCATAGCACTAGGATAAGCTCCCACCCCAAGCTCGGCAAGCTCCGCCCTTGTGAGAGCATCATCAAAAGAAGTTGGGTTATTGGTGATAACCCGGTCATAGAGCTCTGGTCGCAACCCCTTCATAAAATTCCTCATCTTTGCGTGCCCATTAGTGGCAATGTGGGGAACATACCTCAGCAACGAAGAGTACCGCGTGGCATAGTCTGACACTGTTATGTTCCCCTGTTTCAAACTTGTAAATTCATCCACCTTCGTCTGCCTCGCCGCTGCGGAGAAGTACCGGTTCAGAAACCTAGTCCTGAAGAGTGTCCAATCAATCACAGCACCTAGTGCTCTTAGCTCCATCATCGTGCTCCTCCACCACATTAGAGGTTTCTTAGCTAACTGAAACTCCGACAGCCTCAGCCAAGCTATAACAGCACAAGGAGCCGATACAAAGATCTGTTCAAGTCTTTCCAGCCACTCTTCAGCCTCTTCTCCGGACTCTGTCCCCTCAAACCGGGGCGGATGGTAAGACAGAAATTGCGTCAAACTGATCTCACCCGGTAGTAATAACTGAGCTACGGGTTCCATGCCTACGGCCGGTGGAGGTAGAGGGTTCACTTGTCCAACGCTTGCGTTTACACTACCAACATCTCCAACCTCCTCATTAGTAGCCATGTCGTAACACAAATGTTAACAACAATTCCAAAGCAATATATATGTTATGCCGTTAGATAACAGGAATGAGAATAAGCACGTTAGTATAACAGGATATACATTAATATGCACCACATGCATAAACATGCTTCAAATGTAAGCACCTAGCCAATCATGCTAAGGCTACCCTTCACTCGTTCCCGGGTTCTCTAACCACTGCTCTGATACCACTAATGTAAGGACCCTAATCCTTAAGTGCGGAATCAAGGCATAATAGAGCTAATATAAAAGATCAGAGTGTAAAAGAACGTGTTGAGTCTATGAGCTTAAGCATTACATGCCAAAAATAAGGACTACCAAATGGATTAATTACATTCCAATCAATGAATGCGTTCAACTATAGTTTTATACTACTCCTAGAGTAGATACTATCCAAAATAATCCTGTCCTTCAAGTCCCAAAAGCATCCTCAACAAGCTCACCATCTCAACCCGTCTAGCCCTTCTATCATGCCAAACGTGTACCTACAAGGACAACCCCCAAACATGAGCAATAATAATCATTCATATTCAACACAATATGAAGATAAAGCGTAAATGCATAATCATAATAAAACACTTCCTGTTTTCCCCATGCATTTCAAACGCTTCCCGTTTGGTTGTCCCTGTACCATAACTCATGAGTATAATCAATAGATTATTTTTAATGGTCTAAACATGTCATGACATAATACCATCTCATCAATATCAAATACCAATCACCAATCCCTAGTCTGTCCATCACAATGTATTTTAATGCCCCTCGCTTATTTACATATAGGCGGCATAGGATAACCTCGCTTCAATGGACATGCGGGACTCCCACCCCTTGCCTCTCATTGAGCGGCAAATACCCTTTCCTCGCCCTATATGATAACCACGCTCAAATGTGACATGCGGCGCTCCCACCCCTCGCTTCACATTTAGCGGAACCAAACAAATAGCGGCAAGCATTAAAATCATCAAGGGATGACCACGACTCATGGGATGTGCACCAATAATCATCATATGCATCTATAAACATCATGCATAACATGTATTTGCATCCACAATGCAATACCACATATATACTCGCATCCACAATGCATAAACAATGAGTATATAAGATACATGTACCGTTGGGTGCCCGTACGTCCACTACGTACCTTTCCAAATGTAGGATATGGTAGGACTTCAATACCTTGGCTGCGTTGCCACCTGGGATGGTCACATTCACACAAATCAATATTAGAACCCAATAATAGTCCGATACCAAAAATCCTACAAAAATATCCAAAAACACCATTTTTGGTGTCTCGCGATCGATCGCCAGATAGCCCCGATCGATCGCGAGACCACACTGTCTCGAGCAACAAAATTTTACAATCCGCGATCGATCGCTGAGTTTGCGCCGATCGATCGCGGCCTCGCCGATCGATCGCGCTAAACTCGCGATCGATCGCTGAAGGCTACTGCCTCCAGCACTGCTGCTCGCGATCGATCGCGGAATGCACCGATCGATCGCCGAGCTCTGGGCATCCGATTTTCGGGCACTATTCACCCATCTTCAACCCCAACTCAAACAAACTCAATTAATCCAATACCAACCATACAAAACCACTCAAAACCATCAATAAACATCTACATTAACTCATATATTTAACATCCACCCAAAATAATACCAAAACCACAACAACCCAACACAAACCCATTTTAAAACTCTTCAAACCATATCAAACTTAAGCAAAACACAACAAAATTAACCATGAGGTATCCATACCTCTTGGGGACCTCAAATCACCCAACAAACTCCACAAATCAAAGTTTTGCAAGAACTTCTCTTCACCCTTATGCTCAAACTCGAAAATGAAGAGAAAAAGGAAGGGTTTGGGTGTTGTTTGGTAAAGTAAAAGTAAGAGTGGGTGGTGGGGTTGGGGTATAAAAGTGAGTTTATTAAAATACATACCAAAAAGAATTTCATGGCGTATAAAACACCCCAACATGATATTTTCAAAGCATTAACTCAAAATGCACCAAAATACCAATTAAATCATGATTTCCAATTTATTGCTAACCATGGCAAATAAATCATGCTTCCAACCATAATTCCCAACATACCCAACATGCACCCTGAAATGCTATCCCGGGTCACTCTATCACGTGACTAAGCATTTCCACATAATAATTCCAACACATAATTAATTACCACCATAATTAATCATATAATCACAATTAATGCCCAAATGCAATTAACCATTTCGGGGATATCACACTGCTCTGCAAAACTTCAGAATATTTCAATAAGTGTTTTTGATGAATGTTTTGCTTGTTTTCGAATGAAGTAGATTCATGTTTTGGAGTGTTGAGAGCTTTTTTCATTCTGTTCTTTGATGTATATATAGACTTTGAAAGTCTAACGACAACTATTCTTCAAATGGAAAGATCCGTGCAAAATCAGCTTCCTGATTTTCATCAAAATTCCTTTTTTTCTTCTTTACAATTCCGTTAACTAAAGGCTAGTTCATTATGACGAGATTGGTGGTGCTGATATGGCAGTGCAGCGTTCTGTGGTACTATTGTCATGGTGAATCTTTTCGAGTTTTGCCATGTTGCCTTTTTACGTCTGCTGACTTCTCCTTAGTGATTTAGTCTGTTGGACTAAAGTCACACGATGTCTTGTAATGTCTGCTGATATCTTCTAGTGAATACGCCAGTGGGCTTTGCAGTGAGCTACGATACTCTGATCCAGTAGACTTCTATTTTCTGCATTCAGTAGACAATGACTTCAACTCTTAGCACCCAGTAGACTCTATCTTCCAGTAGACCTTTTGTGGAGTCGGTCGACGGACTTCTTCGTCAGTAAGCTTCTTCGATGCAGTAGACTCTTCAAGCAGTAAACATTTGTTGTCACCAAAAATTAGAAACGTTTTCCCAACAAGGAAACTTAACCCTAGGAAGTTAAAAACATATCAAGTAAAATCTCTATAAATTAATAATTTTGGGATCTTGAAATTTTATTAGTTTAGAGAGGTATTAGTTAATCGATAAATTAATAATTTATCAATTTAAAAATTACTTTTTTGATTCAGCGAAGTATCATGAAGAATGCATTCATGAGCTTGAGAATATGATTAATGATCTTGGATATCACAATAAATTTAGTGTCAATCATTAAAAATCATGTTGATAATACAATTGAGGATGATTTGGTATCTTTAGAACCAATCACACAAAAATGAAGCACTCATGGCAGCAACTCTTCATAATTTTGTGTTGCAGTTCGAGAACACGACACCAGAGCTTTTCAATGTAATCAGAAAAATTAATGATATAATGCACCTAGATTTAAAAAATAAACAATACATATTTTACTAAATTGTCCAAATTATGTTTATAATTTTATAAATTTATTAATTTATGGTATTGACGAGACTATAAATTTATATAAGGATCTTTCTAAAAGTTATTATCTTATTAATTTTAGAAATGATACTATAGATCTATTTAAGGGTCTTCCTAACAATTATTTTCTTATTAATTTATCAAACTTACTAGTTTTTTAAACTGATCTAAGTTGGGACCATAAAAAATATTATTTTACAGAGATTATTAATTTATCAATCATTAATTTATAAAGATTTTACGTTAATCATATTCGAAACAATGATACATAAATGATGTGTCGATTAAAAATAGAGATGCAAATAAAATTAAAAATGAGAATATAATGGCAAATCCAGAAAGTTTTAATTTGTTTTAGAAAAATAATTTAATTGAAAAAGAAATACGAATTTTAATCTTTAGACTGTTTTGCGTATACCTGATTGTCAAATTGAAAGAAATTTGGTACTTATTTCAATACCTTACATCAGTGGGCTAATTATAGTTTCATCGTGTAAATTTATGTAAATCTAACCACGCCTCGGTTGATATTAATCTTAATATTTTTCACAAATCCACAAGGACAAGAGTTAAGGAGAGAACATGCAATAAGTACTACATGCTGCATGCACATACATGATCCATATCCACAAAGCTCCTTATTTTCCTCGCATTTATACACAAAAGCTGAGCCATTTCACAAGCGGCACACGATCAAGAACACGTCAATAGGATGATAAATCATACATACTGCATGCCCATCCATATCCACACGATTATAGGCTAAGAGATCATCAATAGGCTTTTTTGGATGCATTTTGGCTCGGGCCACGCTGAGTATTAGAGTATGATGAAACTGCAGAACCGGTAATGTAGAAGAAACGCTTTCCCAGACCGAGGCTTTTCTTAGCTGCCAGCCACAAGGTCCAAAAGAATCCAATCCAACCTGCTTCCAGAATGAACTATGAGTATGAAACGATGCACAGAGAAATTTGGGAGAAAAAAAAATCAAATTCATTTTGATCCCAACAGTATCAAGCCAAGTGTTGACTAATGTAAGATCTAATATGTTCTGTGTGATCCTATGATTTAATAAACCTGATTGTATGCTCTACAATGAACTAATATATTGTGTGTAAGCAATATTTTTTAGTTAATAAACCTGGTTATATGCTCTAGAATGCAAGAGGACTTGAGTACATAAATCTCAACATCTTCTCCTTCCTCCTACAATTCAAACAACATACTGTCTTGATCAATTGTCCTTACTTTATGTTCTCTCCCTTGGAGTATGAAACTAAATTTTGGTGAACCACCAATGCCGTGTCCAACATTTCAGAAATAAATGAATAAATACAAAACTTATTCGAATTACCAGTTAGAACACAAATTTGCAGTATGCAATGGTCGTGTAATTGAGTTTCTCATTTATCCGAATTTGGTAATAGTTGAAAGGAAAATCTAATACCAAGTGCGAACATTCTATTTGCCATTTTTAGAAGATAGTGACTGTAGGATTATACCCTATTATCCTGAACCAACATGAAAAGTTCACATATCCTTGCAAAATTTTCACCACAAAGCAACACAATTATCGCCTGGACTAAAGAACGTAAGTGAAGGACCTAAAACCTGGTGACGAAATATACAAAATACTTATTTTCACAAGTTAACACAGCCAGCTGCCCCCACCCCTCCCAGTCTACCATTTCCTTCTCTTGGGAGAGGATAATTGAATGTCGTTTGAGGAGGAAGGTTAAGATATCGGAGATACTGAAGCTATCTATTTACTTCGTCATCTTGTCGAGCGCTATCGTGAGAGGAGTAAAAATCTGCATGTGATCTTTATAGACTTGGAGGAGGCCTACGATAAAGTACCAAGGGAGATATTATGGTGGGCTTTGATGAAGAAAAAAGTTCACATCAAGTATGTCAATATAATCAAGGACATGTACGACGAATAGCATCCAATGTGATAACGTGCAGTGGGGTGACAAGTGAGTTCTCGATCACTATGGATTGCATCAAGGGTTTGCGTTGAGTCCTTTCATGTTCGCCCTAGTGATGGATGAGATAACAAAAGACATACAGACTAAATTACCTTGGAAGATACTTTTTGCTGACGATGTTGTGTTAATCGACGAGACAATGGCAGGGGTAAATGCCAAATTGGAGTTATGAAGAGAGACGTTGGAATCAAAGGGTTTTATATTAAGTAGGTCTAAAACGGAATATATTGAGTGCAGATTTAGTAGTTCCTTTCGGGATTCCGGTGTTGTAGCACTCGGTGGTCAAGAGGTATCGATGAGCAGCAAGTTTTGATAACTAGGTTCAGTTATCCAAAAGGATGGAGAGATTGACAGTGACGTTAACCACAGGATTCAGGCTGGCTGGTTGAAATGGAGAAACGCCACCGGAGTTCTATGCGCTCGTAATATCCCGCTAAAATTGAAGGGAAAGTTTTATAGAACCGAAGTTAGACCCGCAATGTTGTAAGGGACAGAATGCTGGGCAACCAAGAGGAATCAAATCCAAAAGATGAATGTTGCAGAGATGCGTATGCTTCGTTGGATGTGCAGTAAACCAAAAGAGATAAAACAAGGAACGAAGATATTCGAGCTGAAGTATGTGTAACTTGTATAGAAGAGAAGATGCAAGAAAGCCGCTTAAGTTGGTTTGGTCATGTTCGACTAGTGCACCTGTGCGCCGAGTGGAGTCCATGGATTTCGGCCAGTTCACGAGAGTGAGAGGATGACCGAAGAAGACATGGCTCGAAATTATACGCAAGGACTTGGAGTACAAGGGGATTACAGAATATACGTTGACCGATAGAAGCGTTTGGAGAAGACTGACGCATGTGTTCGACCCGACTTGATTCTCTCCATTGTTCATGTAGTCTACCCAATTCATTGGGATTAAAGGCTTAGTTGTTGTTGTTGTGGTTTATTCAAAAGCCAGGGCGGTCGGTATATGCATGTGTATTGTGGGCCTATCACACGGTAATGTGAATCATTGAACTGATTAAGGATTTCTAAGTTGGCTGCCAGAATGTAACATACGATTGATGCCACAATGACTCGCAGAAAGGGGTAAGTTAACCTATTTCAAATTAATGTGATTTTTCCTACCATAATGTACCCAGGAGTGAAGTGGATCAATAGCTAATACCATATAAATCAGCAATTTGCAAAATTTCCATTCTCACTTTTCAAAATGCTAAGTATACGTGGACGCCCTCGCAGTATTCAAAACAACCTAAAACTCTTCCCAAGTTTGCTTCATTCTATTTCTTAAGACAATGTAAAAGGAATGTGAAACACGTCTAGCTAAGGCCAAAGAAAGTAGGCACGCCATAATGACAAAAATTATACATTTATATTAAGTGAAGGAAGAAAGGAACAAAAATTACATGAATAAAAATCCTTGATTTAAAAAAGGTACATTGAGAAAGTTAACAGGGATGGTCCAAGGTGTAAAGAACTATAGTTTTTTTCTGAAAGCAGAGCATAACATCGTTAATACAGCTCTGTCATAAGAACGTAAATATGTAAATATTAGGTGCTAACTTACCCAATTACAATTTAAAGTGATATTTTCTATCATTCTCTCCCAGGGAGTGCCGGGGGTCAATAGCTAATATCATATGAATCAGCCATTTGCAAAATTTCCATTCTCTCTTTCCAAAACACTTAGTACTAGCTATATGTGCTCATGGTATTCAAGATGGGACCTACTCGTCTTCCCAAGTTTTCTTCATTCTATTTCTTGAGACATGATGAAAAGAATGTGGAACACGTCTCACAAAGGCCAAAGACAGTAGGCGATCAATGCATCAAAAATGTAAACAAGACTCTGGTGTCGTTAGCTTTATTCAAAATAATATTAAAGATAACAGGAACAAAATTGCACCAGTACCTGTGGCAATTAAAGCAGCAATAATCGCAGTAACTGTAGTTGCAGAAATGACAAGTACAGCCACCGCTAATGCCCCAACATAAATGACTGCAACGCAGGTAAAGAATATAGCCAGGAATCCTCCGGCTGCTGCTAAAGACATAAGAAGAGAAATGACAACAGCATTGAACGTTGCTGCAACAAAGAAAAGCAGAAAGACCGACAATCCTGTCAAGGACAGAAGAGTAGTTGTCCCAACCTGCAGCAATTCAGTATTCCGGAATGAAAGCATCATAACAAGCAAAACAACATATATCTAAAAGTAATGAAACTTTTCTAAATAAAACGAGCGGTGAACAAGAGTTCCAGGGGACCCTAACATTTATGTATATAGCTGAATCAGGTACTTTGAGGCGGATTGAGTCTTTCCTCTAAGATAGTACAAATCTAACCAAACCAAGGAAAGTCGTGATGAAGACTTTCGCACGAATGAATTTTTAACATAATAGCACCAGCTCCAGAATCCTGAATAAAGCTTGTCAAAAACTTACTTGTTGGATGGAGCAATGATAGAAAATTACCAAATGAAGCAAAAATAGATAAGCAATACTCATAAGCTCATACAGGCTAATCTTATTATCCCATTTAAATATTAAAGCCATAGGTTGTCTGAACGATTGCGTTTATAATATATACAATAAAATTAAACAATAACTGCAAAACAGAGTACAAGGTGGTGCAGCAATTGGATTACCAATCTGATACATAAAGGGAAAATCATGATACTTGCTAGCTAATTACTAGAAAATTGCAAGATAATCAGTTAATTGAGGAAGTTAAACAATAACAGTAGCAAGATCATTAATTTAGTACTCAAATCCAGAAAGCAGTAGACAATGCTTAGGAAAAAGATACTCACGGAGAATACGAAAAGTGGACGGAGGGGGCTGCCGCGGCGAGTCCAGGCTAGAATATGGCGAGCAGTGTTCCTCGACGCGTCGCGAAGTAGAGGAATATTATCGGAGAGCGAGGCTTTGATTCTCTGCAGCAGCGGAACAGAAGCGTAACCTGAATCCGAATCCGGGAAGAAGATCGCAGCAACTAAACGGTTGAATATTGTGTAGAGGGTCAAATCTCGTGCATCTTCATCACCTATCAGGATTCCATTAGCATCATCGTACTCCGTCATTTTATCTCACACTCACTGCGTGGATAATTGGAGACTAGTCAAGGGTAACCAGTAGAAGATTTATTGAATTTAGGTTGAACTTTGGTTTAACGATATCTGGTAGATAAACTCCGAACACGTGGTTTATCTCACATCATCATATAATGACGAAGGAACCCGCAACCGTTATTCTTGAGGTGTTATTGAGTAAAAACTCCGGGCTGACGCAATAGCACGCAAACCACATCAACCAGATAAATTGCACTAAGCAAACCAGTGCAGCAGGATCAGACCGGGAAAGTGTTGTCAGGTGAACCGAACTCATGACTTTATGGTACCAAATATTTCCGACCCGATCAGCTATTTTCCGATCGGGTCGGGTGGGAACCCGAAAACTCAAAACCCTTATCCATCCCTAGTTTAAATGCTTATTTAAAACAATAATGAATTCTTGATTAGAAATTTCATGTGTAGATGCCTTTTGCCCCATTAAGAATTGTTTAATGACTATAATTTCATTTTATCTCTGGTTCTTGTCTGAAATAAGGGTAAACTCACTTAAAATCCTCATACTCAAATATAATTTTAACATTACTCCCTATGTCAAAGATTCTTTATTTAAACGCTCTTCTATACTTATTTTCTTTATTCCAACTTCTTACCTACCTCAAAAGATATAAAAGCACTTACTTTAATTGCATAACACTCCCTAATGCTTTTAGGATTGTTACAAAAACACCCAAAATTCCATTTTTGCTAATAAACAGCTCATAATAAGGCGGCGTAAATGCAGGGGCCTTAATGAACATGAAATCCTTCAGTTTCTGTCATCTTGAGAGGACCCAATAGCATACTTTTGCAAAGGAGTCACAATTCATGATGGATTTTTAGCACTAAAATTCCCTTATTCTAAGAACATGTGAAAATAAACAACAGGTCCATCATGCTTCTGTATTACAACAAAATTTTAACAAACTGAAATATACAATTTTTACCATAACGGCACCGGGTGAGGTGGGTTGCAAGCCACCAGTCAAAAATTACTGCCCCCAGACTGTTTTACGGAAGGCTCCTCACCATCCAACATCAGCCCCTCGGGCGAGGTTAGTCTGCAAGTTATCCGACTCCTTCAGAAACCGCACAGGACAACCCTAATTTTGTTTACCCTAGGGCGTAAGGTATAATTAAGATATAAGAAAGATTTAAAGAAATCTGTGAGATAGATGGGCAACAGCCTTCGATTTATTCTACATATACTTATAATATTTATTACATTAAAAGATATCCTTTTGAGAGGAGACGGACTTGTTTAGCATCTCATATAGATGAGACTTGACTCAAGAACACATAAACTGAAATACAGAACAATATTACAAACGATTATAGAAGAAAGAAATTATTACCAAGCTAGGAAAGTTGAATTATTACAAATCTTGGAGACTACAATTTTTATTCTCAGAAAACTATGGAGAATTTTCTATGTCATTAGCTTCCTGAATAATTGCCTTTATATAGGCTTGAATCCGGACTTCAACTTCGATTCCAAATATTGATAATTGTTGAGTGCGCCCGTGAGTGCGCCTTAACTTTCACGTGGTCTGGCATCTTTGCCTGAGTGTGCCAACTTTTCTCATGAGTGGTCCATTATTTTTTGTCCTAGTGCGTTTAATAGTTGCCACACTAATTTTTAATGGTCCACGCCATTTCTTTTGTCGGGGAATCTTTACATTATTGGTTTTTGCGATCCCCGAGCTTTAAGAAAACGGGCTCTCTTGCCAGCATGTCTTTTGTCTCTTCCTGCTTCTGAACTGTCGGGTTTGGATCGGAATCCTTTCCCGACCTCTGGTTCTTTTTGCTCAGGGCATGCTTGGCAAATATGATCTATACATCGGTCAATGTGTGCCATGTTGCAGAATTTCCATTAAGTTTCATTTCCCGTCGGAATCTTGTTTTCCCAAAGAATTCTTCTTTTTGTTTCAAAGAGTTCTTCGGCAAATCTTGTTGATGTTCCTGTCGTGGAATTCAGCATGAAAGTACTGTTGGCTGAATTCTGAAAGACCTTAAATGAGTATTAGACTTTGTCCATTTCCGGTAGACAAACCTAAAGACCTCATGCACGTCTGGTTGAAACTTCATCTTCTGGTACTGTGATGACCAAGGATTATAGATGTTAATCCCGTAGTGTTAATAATCCCTAAAGTGGTTTTACGTGGCGATTTGGAATTTAATCGAGGTGTTGGGCCTTCTGGGCTCGTTTATTTGGGTAGTTGGGATCGTTGGATCCAGAGGTTGAGATTGTATTCACATTACGGTGTAAAACCTAAGAGTTGGGTTTTTGATGTGTCTCGGAATCTCGGGTGCTGTATGAGCACCGGTAGGGGGTTTTGGAGTTAGAGAGAGAGTTTTTGAAAACAGATGATTTTTAAGGAATCATGATGTATTTGTGGGGCTATTAGTTTTTCGGGGTATTTTGCTATAAATACAAGTTGAACCCGAGATTTTAAGAAAATTTTCATTTCAGCCCTCATCTTTCTCTCTCTCCCGCGGCCGCGCCATTCCCGATCTTCCCCTGCCTCCGCGCGTAAAAACGCCTCGCCCGCCGCCGTCCGGCCGCCGTTCGGCGCGTGCGACCTATCACCGGCTTCGTCTCGTCCAGGCGCTCCTTTCCCCTCCGTCAATTGAAGGTTTCGTCGCGTTTCTCGTTCGGATTTTGCAGAAAGGCGTCGATCCCCAAAAGTTAGGGTTCATCGATTTCGAACGATTTTGCTTCCGATTTTCGTTGGGTAACCTCCCTAACCCCTTGTTCGTCTTTTTCGTGTATCACCATGCCTTTATTGTGTTCGAATTTGAAGGATTTTAAGGGTTCGAATTTAAGGGCTTGTTTGGGTTCGAATTTATGGGTGTTAAGTTCGAAAATTGGGGGTTTTTGTCAAAGGATGTTGATTCTTGCTTGGATAGCTTAATTCACATTTTAGATGAATTATGGTATTTAATTGGGTTCGAAATTGTGAGATTAGGGTTCGATTTTTGTAGGGTATTCTTGAACAAATTTCGATATTGTCTCATTTATTTCCCTCCCTGCATTTACCCTGCCCCGGGTCTTTTTAAAGGTTATTGTCGTGTGTTGACAATATTTTGAGGGATATGGGTGTGCTTGAGCATGGGTTACATGTTCGTAAATAATTGTGAATTATTTATCGTTTTAGCACATCGTTCCTCGGGGCATGGAACTCGAGCAAGGTTCGGCTCGGACTTCGAGGATTTAAGGTACGTTTAGCGTACGAGCATAGTTTAAATGATGTTTTACAAGTACGATGCATGATCTAAAATACATGAAATGCTTTGCTATGATGGTATCGGGACTCGGTTACGATATGTTGATTCACATAGTGGAATGTTCAGTGCCGCTATGAAGCGAGCCAATGATGAGGTGTGGTTGCTACGGAGCAAACACCCATAGTATGACGTTACCTTGAAGTAAGAAATGAAAATGTGGTATTTGATTAGATATCTAGGATATCTGTATTTTATTCCCTATTGGTAATAATAGGAACAGAGACGTAGTTAATCAGAGAAGTGATTAACCAGTATCGGAAGTTAAGGAAATACCAATATGATATCTAGAATTATGATAATTGCTAGATAAAGTAAGATGTTATGAAATGATGTTATGAAAAGATGTTATGAAATGACGTTATGAAAAGATGTTATGAAATGATGTTATGAAATGATGTTATGAAAAGATGTTATGAAATGATGTTATGAAATGATGTTATGAAATGTTGCTAATCATTGCTAGTTAAAGTAAGATGTTATGAAATGTTGTTAATTTGAACTGGCTAGGGTTAACCAATGTGATGATTAACTGCATATTCAGGATTTGATGATTTATCTGTTTTGAGAACAGGATTATTACAGGGGTACGCTATGATGAGGGTGATACCATCCAGGAAGTATCACATATGTTCCACAATATTTACATTTTCGTAAATTATGTATTATGTCATTATGATTATGAAATTGTGGAATTGGTATGCTCACCCCGTTGGGGGCTGTCTCTGTTGGGGCAAGTGAACAGGTACATCGATGGCTTTGGAGATGAGCTCAAGCTGTTGATTGGATGTACTCCCAGGATCGTGGTACCAGGGCTTGATGAAGCACGGTATCGTATAAAGTACTCATACGCCCATGAGGTTTATATACATATTCATGATGCTCGCATGTGAGCAAGATTATACTTGTATATGGGTTGTATGTAAAGGCATGAGCCTTTCTCTCTCTTTCATTCCATGTTGCATGCAATTAGAGGTAGAATTGCTAAATGATAAGAGAGTCATTAGTGTATTGTGGGTGTTGAAACCCACTTTTGTTGTCATGTGTGTGGTGTCTTCCCTGGCTGGGAATTTACTTGACATTACTGTATTCTGATGAGTATTATGTTTTCCCTGGCCGGGAATTATGTTATGTGCTGTGCTTTTATTTCGGGATAGCTCTATTTATGGGGAGACTCTGCCCAAATTTTTATAAAAGTCCACAAGTAAAAAGTGGTGTAATGGGCAAGCTCTATGAGTCTATTGTTGTTAGGAAGATGAGCTTATAACACTGTATGTTAAAGAAAATTTTGTGTTGCCATTCGATGGTAAGGTATCATCTGAGTTTCCCGAATAATTTTATTTAAAGCTTATGCCACACATTAATGATTAATACACTAATAAAGGGTTAAGTTTATGGGGTCCTTACAGGTACACCTTCTAGTAACGCCATTTCTATATTTTTTAAGGTGTTTCCGTCTGGTCGTCTAAGCTTAATAAAATGAAAGGCCTCGATGAAGCATTTCTTTGCTGGTTCTGGAGAAGCACTAAAAAAATACAACTCCAAAATATCTCCTCTCGCCAAATGTGGATTATTGGCCCATGTCTCGTGAACAGCTTCTCTGATCCACTTTGATAATTTTGAGATTTCAAGAATGTTGGTGCCACAGTATAAATCGAAGCCAGAGCTCCGAAATTACACCATTCTGAACTTCGTTTGGATGGCTGCCTGGTTTCATCCAAACTCTCGGATATTTTCTGGAGATATCAACAATAGATTTGTCTGGTTGATATCCCGTCTAGTGATTAGTTTCTCCCAAGTACGTTGGTAATCCTGCATTGGTGAAGAAACTAAATCATCACTAATTTGAACCATAGAATTGACAGTCATTGGCCTAAGGTTCAACTCTCCCTCTTTTACCCCAGAGTTACTCGGTTGACGTGAAGGTTCAGATTGTAATAACACCTGACCCTCAACATTCGCTACAGCTTGTAGATCCTCAAGGAATAAATCATCTGCAGGACTCGTGACAAGGGTACTTGATCCCTTGCCTCCGGGTTAGATGAGACCCGTTCTCTAAACACTCCTTTCTGCACTGTTGGAGGTGCGGCCTGGAGGATGGGCCCTTTCAGGACTTCAAACAAACGTCCATGGTCCCGAAAGCATACACATACATGATCAGTAACAAGTTCCTTATCTGCTCGTTGAAGTCGTCATGCGACCTCAGCATTGAGACAAAGAGTCCCAAAGTCTCGTTCCAAGATCTCCAGGTTTTCCCTGAGATTCCTCACTCGTTTGAGGGTATCCCTAGCAATGTGTCCCTCCATCTTGTGTTAAGATATCTGCAAGAACATTTTTATCAGATTTCACAATGGCAATATCATAATAATAATATTGGAATTCAGCTTGCCATCTTAAAAGTCTAGTCTTTTCTGGTTTTGACTCAATTTTATTTTTTAGAAAAGACTTAACAATTGTATTATATATTTTAAAGATAAATTTCTTCGCAAATAGAAATAATAGCCATTTTTTAAAAGCCTTTTTGACTGCAAAGAATTCTTTCTCGTTGATATGTCATCGGATAGCTTCACTGTCTGTGAATAGACCGCCACAATATATGCATGGCATTTCTCCGTCTGGTGTGGCTTTCATGAGAACCGCTGCCCACCAATGATCACTAGCATCCGTGTAAACACCAGTTCATCCTTGTCGTTTGGAATTGCAAGCTTTGGTAGTTTCCTGCAAACTTCTTTCAGTTGTTTGACATCTTGTCAATGGTATTCCACCCAAATTTAACGTCTTTTTTGAGTAACGGACTGAACGTCTTTCTGTGGTTTGGCAAATTACTAATGAACATTCTGGCAAAATTAACAACTCCCAGAAAGCTGTGAAGTTGCTTTAAATCCTTGAGATCATATGGATATCCTTGAACCTTCTCAACAATGTGGTTTTGAAGGATGATCCCAGATTCATCAATCTCGATCCCAAGAAACTCAATTTGTCTCGTGGCAATCACTGTCTTCCTTTCAGACAACACTAATCCTTCTTTGTAGCAAACATCTGAAAAGATTTCCACATGCCTGAGATGCTCTTTCATGTTTCTTGACGCAATGAGAATGTCGTCAATATACACGAACATGAAGCCGAAGTAATCCTTGAAAAGATTATCAATCTTCCTTTGGAATATCTGGGGGAGGGTTTGCCATTCCCATTGGCATAACATTCCAGATATAATGCCCTTGTGGTGTGGAGAATGATGTATACTTTCTGCTTGCTTCCTCCATCTTAATTTGGTAAAATCCAGACTTACAAATTTGAAAAACACTTTGGCATTTTTGATGCTATTTACCAAATGTTCTCTGCTTGGGATAAAGTATCTATCAAAATCCAAGATGTCATTGATTCCTTTGTAGTTGATTACTAATCTTGGCATTCCTCTTTTGATTTCTCCATGATTTTGAACAAGAAATCCTGGACTACTATATGGAGAAACACCTGCTGAGATTAACTTAAGGTCAAGATGTTCCTTAAAAATTATTTGCATGTCCATCCGATCTTCCATATTTATGGGGATTGTCTGAATCTAACGAACTCATTTTCTTTTTCGGCTTTCACCTTCAAAGTAGCTTTGAGTTCATTCTTATTCCACCATGACAGCGGATCCTCGTTGTAGTTCCACTGAATCTTCCTTTTCACATCCTTTAAAGTAATTTGCTCTTAGAGGGTAGCTTCAGGTTGTGGAACCTTGTCCTGTAATGCCTTTTTTTATTAACAACAGGGTCTTTGGAGTGACTTCTTCCTCATCATGTTCTCTAAAAGACATAACACAGTCAAAAGTTCTTTTCACTAGGACCTTGTTGTCGAAACTGAAGGATTGCTTCACCAATTTTCCGTCGAGCCTTCATTTTTGGGTGTCAAAGTTTGCCTTCATCAGCTCGCTTGCTGCAAAAACTAATGGGAACTTTCGGTGAAACGCCTCCCATAGTCTTTGCACAATAATCTTATGATCACAAAGGGTTGTGAAAATAAGTCTCTGTGTCTCGTTCTCCTGAGTGAACAGCTCGAATGTCTGTAGGAAATTATTTCCTAGCAACATATCAGCTCATGTATCATGGAAATAAATAGGCGGAGTCTTGAATTTGTACCACGGGGTACCGCCTGCCCCTCCAATAATTATTTTTGCTCCCTTGACTCCTTCATTAAAGATAAGGATCCGCTTGGAAAAGTCTCTTCCAGCAATGGATGGTAATTTTGCACCAACCTCGTTGGGGAAGAAATCGCGCCTGGCAGTAAATATCCAGCTTCTGATGTAGGCTGCAAAATATTTTGTCCGATGCTTCTAATATAACATCCGATGAAGATGTATATGGAGAATGGACTGGTGGTCATCTAATCCTCTATCTATTTCTTTCCACCGTGAATTCCATTCGGTCTTGTAATCTTCCCAAGGTTTATGTTCCTCGAGAAATTCAATCCCAGGAATAAGCTGTTCTGGGACCATGCCTGTTTTTCCTTCAATGGTTAGATCAATTTCACCAATTTTTAGGTTTCCTTGATATCTGCCCACCATAGGTTGTCTGAGATAATATAAGACATCAAAAGGAAAGATATTGTTCTTTTCAGCAATGCCAAAGATTATCTGAACTTCGCGCCATCCTTCTGAACACTTCAGGATACCTGCTGTTTTGAAGATATCAGGGATCTTCTGAATCCTACTCGAGACGACCTTCTATTTTTACCCATGATAGTTGCTAATTAATCTATCATGTTGGAAAGACATCCTTCTTGGCTCGATCATAAGTCCCCTGCTTCTGTTCAGAACAAGCTGGTTTTGTATCCTCATGTTGATCTCTTCTATTGTCGGAGTATCAATAATGTCCGGCAATACTGCTTTGGTGAAATCTTCAAAGATTCTGGGGACTATGATGAATTCCTTTCTCAAAAATACTTCTGAATGATGAGTATTCAAAAGTGCATTACACATTGTAGGTGATTGAGTAAGGCCTATTCCATCTTTCATCAAATCACTTCTTTTAAAATCTTGATGAAAAGTAAGAACCTTGTTGAAGTCTCATCTCCTAAATTGTATGCAATTCTCAAATAGATGGTAAAGGCCATCTTTCCTGCATAAAAATTTCCTGCCACTGCTACCAAACAAAATTCTTTGAGGTTCGGGATTCGCTTGTCGAATATCGCCAGGTTGAGGGGCGACTCAATTCCTTCCTTGAAAGTTGCCTTGATTATAACTCTAATGGCTCCAATATGAATCCATGAGAGGGTGTTAGAAATTTCTCTCTTAATCTTGTTCTTAATCTCCTGGATTCCTCTGTAGGGATTAATTACATTTCAATTTGGTTTCCCGTGAATTCCATCGGGGTCGCAAATTCACCTATTGTCACGTTATGGATAATCTGATGCTTCTTGCTTCGAAGATCAATCATATAAATGGCTTTTTCCATTGCTCCAATTATAAATCCATCATACATCTGAAGCTTTGGTTCTTCCTTGATGATCCTCATAAGAGTTTTATGAGAAACTGTGGTGTGAGAGAAAAATCATGACGGATCTTCTATGATCATGTGTTGAAGGAACTCTCATTCACTCTGATTCTGAACTGGATTCACCTCCATTATCTGAATAGATCTCTTCTTCGTAGATTTTTTCATCTGAGGGAATGTCCTCAAATTGATACACGTGTACCAAATCCTGGAAGTAAACAGCATCCTCGAACTCCTTTGTGTGCTCGAACTGTCTTACTCCTCGGCTTTGGTTCTCTGGACAATCTATAGAGATATGTTCTCTTGCTCCACATATCCAGCAGTTACAATCTTTGAAACTCATTCTCACGAGTATGAGTACATCTGAAAGTCTTCTTCGTTGGTGCTCTGCTAGTGCTTGCTTGATTAGAACTTGTTGACAAGGTTCTATTTCTTGTGGTCCTGATCTTTGCTCCAATCTGTAACTTTGGGCTTTTTGTTTTGACCAGAACTTCCTAGGTCTCCATGAAGACCTACTTCTTCTCGAACTACTTCCTGGGGCATAAGGATGACTTCTGTGTTTCTTCATCTTCCGCCTTCGGGGGTTTCCATGGTAGTAGGGATATCATTCCAAGTACAACAAAGCGGAGCTGTTTTTTTTTTAATTCCTCTTAGCTTCTTGTAATTCTTTTGGAGTTTTGCTTGATAGCACCACTCCGCAAGCTTCATTTTCAGAAATGACATTTTCCTGGCCACCATCTCAATTTCTTGCTGTGTATATTCCTGGATAAGCATTTCTCTCCATGGACTCGAGATTTTGGCAAAGAACAGTTCTGATGCATCTTTTTCTTCTATATTTGCCTTCCATCTATACTCTGTGAAGAACTTGATGTGCTCGTCTACATAACAAATATCATGTGGTTCCAAGCTAATTAGAGATTTTCTATATTTTTTTAGCATTTTCTTCATCCATTCCTTCGAAGTAACCAACTCCAATGAAACATATTGTAAAGAAATTTTGCCATCTTGTCCACGATTTCTTTCAGGGGCTCTCCGGCTAAAACTTCTTCTTTGGTACCTGGGTATCAGAGTCCCAGGCAACCTTGACCGATCCTTCTAGACACATTTTAAGGAGTAAATGAATCATTCTTCACTTAGATCAAGCGTTCATGCTGCTATTCTCATTGCTGAAGCCCATTCATCAATAAGAACTTCTCGATTTTTAAAGTCCAAGATATCAATGTTGAGTATAAGTCCATACGAATGAATTAGATTTAACTGAAATTTCTCGTAGGGCGTCTGATGTATATCTGGCCTCCGGTGACGATTTCTCACTCCAATTGGGGGATCTAAGTTTGCTCCAGTGGTAAAATCATCTCGGTGGGGGCATGCTTTGATCTCCTCAGGGTGGATTGTGTGACCGGAAACTTTCTTGTGGTGGAGTTCTGGTTACAGCTTCACCTATCTTCAAGCCTGCGAGATTTAATCCTGCAAACGAATCATCAAGATCATGTAGATCTTCTAGGTTGATTCTTTCCATCACTTTGTTTGAAATATTGGCTCTCCTCGTAGGACTGCAATCCTTTTTTCAGTCTCATTTAAAGGCCTTCGGACCTCCTCTGCCTTCCTTTTTTGGTGTAAAAGGTGCTTTGTTCCATAGGACGGTGGTAACCACTCTACTTTCCTTCTTCATGAAGAACTTGGTCTTGACTCCAGATTCTTAACTCGGGTTTGAACCTCTTGAAGGTTTTCAAGATTTTCCTCCTGATGTTTGATCATAATCTCCATATGACTTTGAATCTGATGGACCTGTGAAGGGACATGATATTGCAGGTAGCCATAGCACTGCACTGTCTTCTCGATCTCTCTAAGATCTTGGGATATCATAGAAATATCCGGCTCGATTTCTCAGAAGGTGGAGTCTCACATCCTATTCGTCTGTTCCAGATCCTGTTGGATTGTTTGGATCTAGAATCATGGGGTTGTGCTCACGTGATCTCTCTCATGTGCCTCGGTAATCTCAAATTGTAGCTTGAAGTTCATGTAAAGGTTCATCGCTACCTTCTCCTGTTCTTGATACCGGTATATGCTAGCTGGGCTAGCACAAAGTTCCAGTAGAGTATTCCATTTCTGGTTGAAGTGTTTAGCTTCGGCCAGATATCCTTGATTTAATTCTTCCAATTTCTGGAAGTACCACATGTATGGCTTGCACCACGCACATTCGTTCGGATCCATAATATTTCTTGAATTGTCTCCTCCGTACATGTTACAAATTAATATTCAGGATATTATTATGGTATTTTCAGAATAAACCTAGGCTTTGATACCATTTTACGTAGACGAGTCGCGAAGGAAAATGTTATTAGAAAAAATAGTAAAACTTTGGGTGAGATTTGAAAAGTATTTAAAACTCCAGGGTATCATGCAATTAATCCCCTTTAACTTTATAATGGTAAATTGGTAAAATGTTGTGAGTAGTGAGTTATGATGAAGATGAAAGTAATATAGAATAATGGATAAGGAGAGTAGAGTAGAGTTAAAAAAAAATTGGGTTTATGGATTTTTTGTTATTTAAAAAAGATTTATTTAATCATTACATAAAATACTATTTTCAAATGATAAAAAATCTCATAAAATTATTGAGATTGTTACTCTTTGGGTGTTGATTATTTGGTGGGAAAATAAAAAACCCTTCTTTATTTTTTATTTGTTATTATTTAAAATTAAATAAAAATACAAAAAACTTTAACAATTAAAAAATGAAAATATTAAACTAATATAGATCAAATTGGAAATATATAAAAAAAATATATATTTAAGAAAAAATAATCGAATAAATAATATTAATTAATAAATATTTATAAAAAAATTGCAAATTTATAATTTATTAACTACATTAATATAATTTTTTTTTTATATAAATATAGATACTTAAAATAATGCAATTATGTAAAAATTTGATAGTAAAAAAGAAGAATAGATGTGCAATAAATAAAAATTATTAAAATGGTGAAATTTTGAATGATAAATAAAAATGATTATTTAAAAAAAACAATAAAAAGAAAATTGGGATCATATTTTTTTTTTGATACTTATAATCTCTATTTTATTACGCCAAACTAAATATAATATTAATAATAAGAACGTAAGAGTCCAAAAAGTGATAATCATAATTTCAATCACAATCACAATCATTTAAAGTAAAGATACTATTTTTTATCCAACATTATTCCATATTCTATCAATCACACTAATTATCATCGTTTTTTATTAAATATTTGAAAAAAATTATTAATTTAACAAAATAATCGATATTTTAAAACATTTTAAAACTAACCTAAAACGTCACTTCACGTGGCGACTTCAACTCAACTCGCCATCTGAAGTGGCGTCCTCAGTCGTGGGAAAATTATCTATTATTGAAGGTGTCATCTCAGATGGCGTCTTCAGATATCTTTTTAAAAAATGTTATTGAAGACGCAATCTCAGATGGCGTCTTCATTAAAAAAAAAAATTGCTGAAGGCGCCATCTCAGATGGCGTCTTTTTACTATAGAAGTCCGACCAAACCCCTTCATTTTCTACACCGAAACAAAAATCACATAACATTTATAGTTTTTTCCTCCGGTTTTATCGTTGAAATTGTCAAATATTCAATCTTAATTTGCCGCCCTTCAAGTATTTTTCAAGTAAAAATCTTGTTATATTATTGATTTTATCATCTTATAGATTATATAAATTTGTTAAACTAAATTTATTAATTACTTGTAATATTTAATTTTTTTCAAAGATGTCGATTCAAATATTATTGTATTGGGAATGTAATATATTACAAGATTCAGACACATTAGATATGATCGTGGTCCATTGAAAGGTACCACAATATCTCGCACCATTAGTTTTATGCAGTTGTTGAACGAAATATATAATACTGGCATCGACCGCAACCAGTTCCTTCTGAAAATATATGCAAGACACATGTTCAGAGATTTTTCCGGGCTACGACAGACAATTTTGCCAATAGATAATTTGTAATGCCTAGACATTAATCATTCATGTTGTAGTTGATTATTGGATAATTATTGATATGACTCATATCTGCAGAATATGATTATGACGTAATTGTGTGATAATTACGGACTGACGTGGAGTCGGGTGCACGTTGAACTGAGTATGAATGATAAAATGAAAGAAAGGACAAATGGTTATGTTTCAATGAATGAAACATATGGATTTGGCATGTTAGTATGAACCAAGATAGGAACTTGGTTTGGACCATGGTGAACCATACACTTACATGACATTGTTGTGGTATGTGGATATGTCTTGGTACTCTAGCCAAGAGGAGAACATGAGTGGCTTTCATGCATTTGAATTTGAGAGAGATTTCACATGAATCTGCATGACATGTTGAGTAGTGAGATAAGCAACTATCAGCTTGGATAAGCACATACAACGCCATCTCTCACCCACAAATCTCTACCCAAGCTCCTCTCTAGCTCATTACCTAGCTTCTTTTCTTGGATTTCAACATGGAAATCAAGATAGAAAGTTGTGTAAAGTGACTTCATAGCTTCTTGGTAAGGATTATGTTCTTGATATACTTGTTTTATGTTGGTGAATGGTGAGTTGGAGTTGAAGCATGGAAATTGGTAGTTCTTGGTTTGATATGACTTATAATGTACACACTTGAGTTGTATTGTTATAAAAAAAATGTTCATATGATGGTAGAGTATGCTTGTACCAAGTTTTCATGATATAAATTGAGTTGTAGGAGGTGAACTATGGGGATAAACACAAAATCCAAGTTCTGAAATTTTCAGACATCGGCGATCTATCGCGAGCCTTATGGCGATAGATCACCGAAAACAGAGTCAAAGAAGGCGGTGAAATGGTTTGGCGATCGATCGGTGAAAACATGGTGATCGATCACTAGTGAACAGAGCATTTGGGCGACCGATCCCGAGGAAGTGGTGATCAATCGCGACGGACAGAACATTTTGGCGATCGATCGGTGAATAGTAGCGATCGATCGCTAGGGTTGAATTTTTGAAAAATGTTATATTTTTGTAGAGTTTGATTTTGAAGCCTATTATAACATGATATATTGTTGGTATTGTTGTAGTATCATCACAGGGGACAGGACAAAGAGGCGGTTAAACATTGACGCCAGATTTCTATCTTTTGTGTCGAACGACAGGTACGTGATGACGTACGAGTAATGATATTCTATTTATGATCATTATATCCTGATATATGATGATGATGCATTGTTTATTTCGATATGAGATTATTGTGCATATCATTGGTGCAATGAGACACGATGTTGTTGACGCATGTGATTGGTGCTGTGAGGCATGATGTGATTGAGATATACAGTTGATGCCACGATAGGTATGCCATTGTTGCGCATATTCTTTGGTTGTTATACATGTGAGGACGGTTATATGATATGTACTGCCAATATGGGACATGAAGGCTGAGCCACTGACATATTGAGCTGAGATAGGCATATCATATCGGTCATGTTGCCATTGTTGGGCATGTTGTACATATGTTGTTGAGAGTGATGCCACGATAGGTATGCTATTGTTGAGCATATGCTTTGGCATGAGAGGTATACTCCGATTGAGTATATGCTTGGACTGTTATAACGTGTGAGGACGGAAAAGTGGTTTGTGCTGCTAATATGAAGATGTGAGGAGGTTCCACTGACATATTGAGCTGAGATAGGCAAATCATATTTTTCCCATTATAACAGAGTGATAGATGAGACATATCATGATATATTTGTATTTTGTGTTATGAGGTATGTAGAGGGATATGTACAGGAACAACCAAAGAGGAGTATTGCAAATGCATGATTTACAGGAAGTTGTCTATATAGTATTGATGCTTTATTTTGATGTTATTGTGAACATCATTTCAATACTCATGTTTTTGTATGGTTGTTCTGTATAGACTCATAGCTGGGGAAAGCTGGGATTGTGAGTCTACCTTCTGCTGCTAGGCGTTAAAGTGAGCGAGATTTGATGATTTGTACTATGTAAAGGATATACAAGATGTATTGTATATGAATAATGTAAGTGAAAGACATAGTGAAAAATCTCAATCAGTAGTGATAGGATCTTAATCATGTTTACGTATAATGTGAATTACGTATTTGAACACTTAATTAAGGATTACGGTGACGAGACCCCACATTAGTTGTATCAGAGCAATGGTTAGATGGCTGGGGTATATCAGGGCAGAGGAAGTGAATTCGGGAGATGCTATTCACTTGAAAGCATGTTATATCCTGCATGTCGTGTATGATGTTGTGTTCACATGCTTTATGTGTTGCAATATATTGTTGATAATCCTTGTTTTGCAGTATGGTGATACGCCTTGGTATACATCCCCAAGAATGTCAGAGGGGATGGTGTAAGTGTCACGGTGTTGAAAGTCAGTTTGTGATATCTTTCCAGTGGGCCAATGGCCATGGGAAATGAGATAAGTGTATCTGGTAGCCTTGCCAGTCTTTCAGTTTGTGCACGATATATGTGCTGATATGCAGAGCTTGACTCTGAGGAGCAAGTTGAGGAATGGTTGGAGCATGGTGACCAGATCTTGGTGTCAGCTCCATACAGAGACTGTGATTGGTATCTGATGGTAGAATGAGATGTTTTCAGATTGTGCTTGTCATTGTTTTTATTGTTATCAGGTAGCTCGATGAGTGTCTGGTTGTGTTGTTCAGTTTTCGTTCCTGGTGAACGAAGTGTGCGAGGGGATGAAGGCCTCAGATGTATGATGGGGGTTATTGTGATTAACCCTATGTCAGTTGGTAGATGTGATGAGAAAGCCGAGCTGGTATATGTTGGAGCTGATACACACCATATGAGATTTCGGGGATGACATCCACCGGGTATTGTGTGTTATCAGTTTTCTGTGTAATGATGAGTGTCTGACAGGTGATGGGTACAGATTACCTTCGTTATGATCTGTGATGAGAAAGAGATATATGGAT
This sequence comes from Haberlea rhodopensis, assembly GCA_907163345.1. Lineage (NCBI taxonomy): Eukaryota > Viridiplantae > Streptophyta > Magnoliopsida > Lamiales > Gesneriaceae > Haberlea > Haberlea rhodopensis. The sequence continues at coordinate 122,178 of CAJQUN010000469.1, read as the reverse complement.
GTTTCTATGGGAATCTGTGAATAGAATGGCATGCGTGGCATACTATTGTGTGTCTTAGATTGACATGAGATAACTCAGTTGGGTATGTTTGCTTACGAGATGTATCGTTATGACCTTTGATTTTGTGGACTGCATAGTCGAATGTGCTCTATGTGTGATGAGTCATACTTTGTATATGCCTATGCATTGAGTTGGTTGATATGGACATTGCATGTGTATAGCACTGTCGGGACGAACAGAGATAATTGTGAGACGAAGACACATGTCACTACTGTCTCATGAGTGATGATTGAGCTGTCTTGGTGGACGCTCAGATATGCGTATTTCGCGGGAAGTGCAAGGGGGAAAAGGATTCTCTGATCCCATATGCATGTAGTCTCACACGGAATTCATGATGGGAATAATGACATCTTAATATGTCAGTGTGGGGAATGCTTAGTGTTCTGGATTGTCTCACATGTTGGTGGTGATGTGCGCATCTGATGCAACCAAGCCTTGTATGATGCGAGATGGTTACTTCGTTGAGTTAATGGCCGTGAATATGATGGAGATGGTTACTTCGTTGAGTTAATGGCATGAGAATTGTGATCTCCATTGGATTGAGGTTGTGCTGGTGACTTGTAACCAGAGGTATAGGCCATATGGGGTCTGATAACACGATACTGTCGAGGTTCAGTTGTAACTGATATCTGGTATGGCACCACGACGGGTTTACTTGTATGGTCATCGTGAAGTACTTGCTTTACCAAGTACGGTACCATTTTGGCATTTGTGTTAGGAACCTGGTGTCGATTCAGTGTGGCCGTAAGTACGTTTTATGCTGGTACATCCCAAGTATTGTGAACTGTATATCCATTGCATATCAGATGTAAGAATGAGTTGCTAGGAGTAGTTGTACACTAGCTGGAATGTCATTGACCTGTACTATGTAGTACATGTGTCGTTGATCATGCAAGTTTAACAGAGGTTGTTTCCTCGTATGGCAAAACTATCATGACATCGCTAGTTGCTAGCATTCATAGCATTGGTGAGTTCTTGTGATAGTGCAGAACTACATGCATGAAAAGTTGTCTGAACCGTGTGTAGTGTAGTGCAGAAACCTATGTTGAAGTTGGCTAGCATATTCTTCATTTACCAGTCGTATGAACGCGTTTTATGTGGCTGTTTTGGACTTGGCAGTTGTATATGCATGATAGGTTTTCCCGCACGGTACGAAAGGAAGCATGGAAATTCCTGCTTCAACCTTGCATGTTGTTGAGTTATTGTGGTGTCGATTGTTCTTCGGTGTATATTTCCCATCTTGTTTGAGATGTGGAAGAATTGATGGAGATATCCAGGGTGAATTGAGCTTGGAATACCAGTATTCTCGATGTGTTTCTTTGTCATCGAGTACGATATATATGTTACCAGGTGTATACTGGTTGATGATTGAGCAGTGTGTATCACGTATTGGATCTCTTGTTTTTGTGGAATCCTTGAGATAGTGGTCTCGCGGGCATAGTTGATACAAATGAAGGTAATAATAAGAAAAAATGCAGAACATGTCTGGGTACCTGTGCTATCGATTCATGTCAACTATGTGGAGAATATGATGTCAGGTGTCAGAGTGATCAGTGTGATTGACTGAATGACTCACAAGGATCAATGAGGCCTGACGAAGTTATGCTGAGTTGCGTATGTATCAGAGTGCGGTGCAGGGTTCTGGTGGACACTATATGTTTGGTATACCGTGTTGTGAGTATGACGGTAAACTATTGAAACCATGATCTCACGCATGAGCCTACACTGTGAAGACAGTTGAGTCGTCGTGTTGTTTGTGTTGTTGCGTGATTGAGGGTTGCTCGCTTTCGTTAGCAACCGATTTACCTTATAATGTGCTAGTTCCATTAGTTATGGACTGAGAGAGGTTGAGTGCAAGGTTGACAGACTGTGTTAGATGGAAACGTTGTGTTTGACACGTTGTATACTTGCACTGTAAAAAAACAAGTTGTAGAGATGTTAGAACGGTGATAGCTCTGTTCACATCTGCTTTATGGAGATAATAGTTTGAAAGTACTACGGAAATACTGGAAAGTGGTGAGGGCAAGATATGTTCATCTTGTGACACCCCTTACACATATCACACATACACATGAGGCATATAGCATAATATTTAATGGCAGCGGAAATTTCAATCTCATAACATCCAATCAAGAATTATCATAATATAATTTACAATGCATATAGATATATGTATGCCACAAAAATAACCAAGGTTGTACCCATCACAACCCAACCAAAAACCTATACAGTATATGCAAGGGAGAAGGACTAGAGTCAGCCAGCCGACCTTGGATCCTTACTTCCAAACTATGTAACTTTTATCTACAGCAACTGAAAAATCAACATTTACATTTGGGTGAGTTGCATTCTCAATGAGCATATTCAAATAACGTAGTATTTAACATCACATAAGCATATAATTCATATCCACATAAGCACATGAATATAATCACATGATTCATCATAATCTGTACACCAAAACGTGAGTCTAAAATGAAATGACGCACATGTATGTCCGTATTATTATTCTGTTATGCACCAACTAATACCAAGAATAATCCGTGATCACGATATGGCCATGGCACTCTGTAGATACCCTTTTGAGTTCTCATTAACTCGGGATCGATATTCTTTGACTCTGTAATTCTTACCGTACTCAGAATGCAATAACACATGGTTCAAGGTCATTAGTGGCCATTACAGAGTTCTTTAATCTCTTATGAATGCACATGTCATAATCATATGCATATCATCGTAATCATACGGTAAATAAGATGACATTTCAAGATGTCCATGTCAGAACTCAATTTAGTTCTTGCACATCATATTGCATTCATTGCAATTCATTCACCAATTTCAGGTACTCATATAACACAAATCACATACTCATATAAAGTTAAATACCAAGTTATAAGGATATACTCACAATCGATCCTCCTATCTCATAGGAATTGCTTAATTCGTCTTACTGGTGCCGATATCGAAAGTAAAACCTATAAGTGCATTCAAATGCACAACCAAACTCAATATCATATGTTCAATATGAATTAATTATAGTTATGTATAAAATATCCATACCAAGTGCAATATTACTTTTCTACTATTCATTATGTTGCAAAGTTACAATTATGTTTTCTCAATTTAATTTTAGTGTAACCGTGATATGCACATGACTTTTTATACCCATAAAATTTGTATAAATTCGAAACTATACATAATCTCAATTTTCTTGTTACATATTGTTTATCATTGTTTAATCTATCACATATATGAATTTCATAGTTTTTGGGCATTATTTCAATGTAAGCCATAACCTAAACATAAGAAAAAGTGAAGAAAAACTACCTCAAAAGAAAGATAACGAAGCGATGATTCCAGATAAATACTTAGTTTCTTGTTTTGAAGTCGTTTCGACGTCCGAAAAGCAACAAAACCCCAAATTATCTTTCTTTCTCCTCTTTCCTCTTCACACAGTCTTTACACCTAGTGCAATATGTGATTGTGTGCAAATCTGATAAAAACAAGGCAGTTCCTGAATTTTTTTTTTTTAAAATTATTTTTTTCAATTTTCAAAAATTACACTTAACCCTTTTAGTTTTCAAAAATTACCACTCAAGCCTTCAAATCTATTATATTCTTTCACATATTCATATTTTACATATATTCATTATATATATTCAATATTTTCACTTAATATGCTAAGATATTAAATTTTTATCTACTATATTCACTATATTAAATATATTAAATCTACTCATTAAATCTATTCATTATTTTTAAATCTATTCACTAAATCTATTCATTATTTTCACATATAATCAATATTTTCACTTTTATAGCTATTATCCTTCATAGTCTTATTCAATATTTTCAAAATGTAGTCAATTAAAATCTATTACATATATGATTTTACAAATTTATTATATTCACAACCTCTTAAAAAGGCTTACCAGTGCACATATGAAATGTCAAAATATATGTCATGATGCGTATGCATGATCATGTAAAGTGTCGGGTCATTACACATCTACTTGTTGATATGGGAGAATCTCTGTATAGACGATAGTAGAGCGAGGATGAAGTCCTCAAAGTTGAAGTTGGTTATATGATGTATCATTGGCGTGATATTGTATAGTTGGTGTCCAGTGAAAGGATTTGTGAAGCAAGGTGAGTACATGTGTGCACCAATCAAATACGATGAATGGTCAAGTTGTGACATAATGAGGATACGGTGTACGATGGTGGTATATGATCACGGATGTGACGCATTCGTGTCTTGGACTATTGACGTGTGCGAGAAATAGGGAGCTTCGAGATCGACACAGTGTCGCTCTCATGCATCGTCATTGCTATGACAACGTATTCTGACATATTGGTTTGTGAATTGTTAGATTGTTCATCTTGCTTGATGAAGAGCAGGAAAGAACGAAAAATGAGGCAGAGCTATGGACTATCTGTTGTGATCTCTTGTATTAGTCTCTTGGCATACCGTGGACTATTACCACTCTCAGTGATTGGTATAGGTACTATAGTGATGACAAATGTATGCATCTTAATGTACAATGAGAGACAAATGTATTGTCTATGTATGACACGATCAGGTTGGATCTTGCCGAGAGAAGGTTGTCAGGGATACCAGAATGTAAGATCTTTGCTTAAGAGTCCTTATGATATGCAGCGTATTGATGGAGCTGATATGTGCGACATAGTCAGCATATGATACTGCAGTATCCTACGTTATTGTCTGGTATGGTTAATTTTTACTCTTCTTATTGCAATGCTGGTAAGTTTGATGTTTTGACTTGCATATATTGCCTCATTCATGGATATGTGTGTATTGTTACGATTGTGTTGCCTACATGATTCAATTTTGAGGACGAAATTCTATTAGTAGGGAGCTTTGTAATGCCTAAACATTAATCATTCATATTGTAGTTGATTATTGGATAATTATTTGTAATGCCTCGATATGACTCATATCTGCTGAATATGATTATGACGTAATTGTGTGATAATTACGGACTGGCGTGGACTCGAGTGCAAGTTGAACCGAGTATGAATGATAAAATAAAAGAAAGGACTAATGGTTATGTTGCAATGAAAGAAACATGTGGATTTGGCATGTTAGTATGAACCATGATACGAACTTGGTTTGGACCATGGTGAAACATACACTTACATGACATTGTTGTGGTATGTGGACATGTCTTGGTACTCTAGCCAAGAGGAGAACATGAGTGGCTTTCATGCATTTGAATTTGAGAGAGATTTCACATGCATTTGCATGACATGTTGAGGATTGAGATAAGCAACTATCAGCTTGGATAAACACATACAACACCATCTCTCACCCACAAATCTTCACCCAAGCTCCTCTCTAGCTCCTTGCCTAGTTTTGCTTCTTTTCTTGGATTTCAACATGGAAATCAAGATAGGAAGTTGTGTAAAGTGACTTCATAGATTCTTGGTAAGGATTATGTGCTTGATATACTTGTTTTATGTTGGTGAATGGTGAGTTGGAGTTGAAGCATGGAAGTTGGTAGTTCTTGCTTTGATATGAGTTATAATGTACACACTTGAGTTCTATTGTTATAGAAACATGTTCATATGATGGTAGAGTATACTTGTACCAAGTTTTCATGATATAAATTGAGTTGTAGGAGGTGAACTATGAGGATAAGCTTAAAATCGCCATGTTCTGAAATTTTAAGACATCGACGATCGATCGCGAGCCTTATGGCGATCGATCACCAAAAACATAGTAAAATAATGCGGTGAAATGGCTTGGTGATCGATCGGTGAAAACATGGCGATCGATCGTGAGTTAACAGAACATTTGGGCGATCGATCGCGAGGAAGTGGCATCGATCGCGATGGACAGAACATTTTGGCGATCGATTGGTGAAAGTGGCGATCGATCTCTAGGGTTTAATTTTGGAAAATGTTATATTTTGTGGAGTTTGATTTTGAAGCCTATTATAACATGATATATTGTTGGTATTGTTGTAGCATCATCACAGGGGACAGGACAACGAGACGGTTAAACATTGACGCCTGATTTCTATCTTTTGTGTCGCACGACAGGTACGTGTTGACGTACGTGTAATGATATTCCATTTATGATCATTATGCCCTGATATATGGTGATGATGTATTGTTGATTTCGATATGAGATTATTATGCATATCATTGGTGCAATGAGACACGGTGCTATTGAGGCATGTGATTGGTGCTGTGAGGCATGATGTGATTGAGATATAGAGTTGATGCCACGACAGGTATGCCATTGTTGGGCATATGCTTTGGCTGTTATACATGTGAGGACGGTTGTATGATATGTACTGCCAATATGGGGCGTGAAGGCTGAGCCACTGACATATTGAGCTGAGATAGGCATATCATATCGGTCATGTTGCCATTGTTGGGCATGTTGGGCATGTTGTACATATGTTGTTGAGATTGATGCCATGATAGGTATGCTATTGTTGACCATATGCTTTGGCATGAGAGGTATACTCCGGTTGAGTATATGCTTGGACTGTTATAATGTGTGAGGACGGAAAAGTGGTTTGTGCTGCTAATATGAAGATGTGAGGAGGTTCCACTGACATATTAAGTTGAGATAGGCAAATTATATTTGTCCCGTTATAACAGGGTGATAGATGAGACATGTCACGATATATTAGTATTTTGTGTTATGAGGTGTGTAGAGGGATATGTATAGGAACAACCAAAGAGGAGTATTGCAAATGCATGATTTACAGGAAGTTGTTTATATAGTATTGATGCATTATTTTGATGTTATTGTGAACATCATTTCAATACTCATGTTTTTTGTATGGTTGTTCTGTAGGGACTCATAGTTGGTGAAAGCTGGGATTGTGAGTCTACCTTCTGCTACTAGGCGTTAAACTGAGCGAGATTTGACGATTTGTAATATTTAAAGGATATACATGATGTATTGTATATGAATAATGTAAGTGAAAGACATAGTGAAAAATCTCAATCAGTAGTGAAAGGATCTTAATCCTGTTTACGTATAATGTGAATTACGTATTTGAACACTTAATTAAGGATTAAGGTGACGAGACCCCACATAATGATTATAATTTAGCATGGCTATGGATTCAGAACAGGGTCATAGTTGCTTGGAAATTTACATAGAAACAGAACCACGAAACTATGATTGTATTCTAGAAAATGTAGATTGTTTGCCTATAATTGCAGAAGGATTGACTACCTCTGGTACGATCCCATAGATGCTGATGTTATTGCTCCTGAGCCACTAGCAGATAGTTTTGCTGAATTGGGAAATGATATTCAGTTTGAACCAGAGGATATTCCGTCTGAGGATGATGCTGATGAAGATGAGGTTGACATTTGTGTCATGTCAGAAACAATTGCAGATCAAGATGTGGAGATACCAATCACCCAAGAAGTGTCAGTTACTGTACCGGAGACAACCACAACAAATACTCATGTCCTTTATCCAACAATTCTATTCTTCTCAATGACACATCCTGAAGTATTTGGAGACTCAGTAGGCATTCCAACAGGTAGATGGGGGAGTTATTACTACTACTCTAAAGGGTATATCCATATAGATATGGTCTTCAAAAATAAAGCTCATCTGCGGGCAGTTGTAATGGATTACTCTGTACGTGTTGTAAAACGGGAGAACCACGTTGTCAAGAGTACAAAAACATTGTGCAAAGTGGGGTGCAAACACAGTACAGAAGATATGCCTTGTAGTTGGTACCTGTGGGCCTCGTTGAAGAAAAAAGTTGGATTATTCAAAATAAACAAGTATGGATGTTCTCACACTTGCCTTTTGAGTGAACTATCGATCGGTCATGCAAATTTGGACAAAAAAATGATTGCTAGCTTGTTAGTGGGAATTGTTCGACGTGATCCAACTTACGAAATAAAGTATGTAATTCAAACAGTTAAAGATAAATATGGATTTGAGATCTCCTATGCAAAATGATGGTTTAGTTTGTGACGTGCTGTTGAGAACGAGTACGAAACATGGGAGAGCTCCTTGAAGAAATTGCCTTACTATATTTGAGCTTTGCAAAAATGGAATCTCGGCACAGTCGCTGAGTTGGTTCACCTTGAAAATGCCAAACCAAGAAAAGACTTTGAATTACGTGTTCTGGGCCTTCCATCCATGTGTAGAAGGATTTCAACATTGCCGTCGGGTAATAAGTGTAGATGGAACTCATCTGCATACGAAATATCAACATAAGATGTTGATTGTCGTGGCAATGGACGCTAATAATCAAGTTGTTACCTTTGGCATTTGTAATTATTGACGAAGAAAACTTTGTGTCATGGATATGGTTTTTGGAGATGATTAGCAAGCATATTGTGATACGATATGAGGGTGGTGTATGTTTGATTTCTGACCATCATCCGAGCCTCATTACAGCAATCGATTGTATTCCTGACTTCAAATCACCCCGTGGACTACATCGATTTTGTTTGAGACATGTTTGTTCAAACTTTAATAGTCGCTTTAAATCCGTTAATTTGAAAAACTTATGTTGGAGAGTGGGATCAAAAAATCAGCTCAGAAAATTTGATTGCACAATGGAAGAGATACAACTTATAGAACCATTTTGATTATTTGAGTTGTATTAATAAGTGACAATGGTCTCTTGCTCATGACGGAGGCTGGCATTGTGGTATCATGACCACAAATATGTTAGAATGCATAAATGGAGTTATGAAAGGTGCTCGTCGACTTCCAATCACCGCCATTGTGCAATTAACTTTTCATCGTTGTGTGCTATATTTTTTCGAACGGCTTAAGAAGACGGAGCGAGTGATTCAAAATAATCAAGAATTGCCAGATTATGTGTTCGAAAGATATGGTCGTGCTGACTATCATTCCATCCAGCATGATATCCAGATGTTGGATCGTAGGCATCTAACAGCTTCTATTATCACAAGAGTACAACCAAGACATTGGGGTAATATGCATGTTGTGCATCTAAAATCAGGGGAATGCTCTTGTGAAAAATGGAAAGAGATAGGAATATCTTGCTCACATGTGATCCAAGTGTGTCGAAAGTATGGCTTAAACGCTAAAACATTTGTGAAACCATATTACAATATGAATGAAATTGGAGCATATATCAAGGACGATTCGAACCAATGTGTGGGGAGGAGTATTGGGACAAGCCATGTTTTGAGTTGTACCACAACTCCACTCTGTGAAAAACCAGAAGAGTAGGTCGAGATCGAACAACGCGCATTCAGAATGAGATGGACTGGCCAGAAGCCCGTGCAAGACGACAAATGGCTTCAACTTCTCGAAATCAATAAAAAAAAATTATGTGTAATTGATTGTATGTTTATTGTGTAAATGATTTTATTTTATTGTGAAAATTATTGTACGTTTAATTATGAAATTATTGTACGTTGATTGTATGCTCACAAAACAAACATTTTTTCAAACTTTTTTATAACTATCAAAATATTTACAAGACGAATGCAACAAATGATATCAACGACCACGATGTCTCATCTGTAAATGTCCTTCGGTACCACAACGAGGAGGAATAATCTCTCTTCGAACTCTAATATCATTACGTGGATGATGAACTGGGGGAATACAACAGGTGATACTTCAAACTTAGACCCGTAGATGTCGTATATGATTGTGCAAATTCAATCCCGACATATGTATCCTGCTGTGTGTAGATCGGAGCATATGGAATGAATGGTGAATGATCATACGTCGATGGCTCGGGGACATAATAACCAGTATATGCGTCGGTGCCAAAAGATGTAGATGGACCTTCCGCATCTGTCGAGATAGGTGCATACAAAGATGGACTGCAATATCACTATATGTGTGTGCATGGACCCGCTGTACTGGTTCTTCATCATGCCCATGAACTTCTTCGTATGGTGGGAAGTTCCTGTCTCGTCGTTCACGAGCCACTTGCATCACATTTTGCATTATTGTCCTATGATGCTCTCTCATCGACTCCATAAACGTTATACCAGATTCCCCATCAGCAGGATAGGGATCGCAACTAATACTTAACTGCTGCATCTGATCAATCTGAAAAGTAAATAACAGTAATTAAGTTTATAATTTATATATGACAGATTCTAAAAAAAACAATGTTCAAATCTATTAAATTACCACATGATGCCACGCTGGGCAATCACCATGTTGGTATCCAGTCTGTACAAATCGTCTTTGATGGCCAATATATCTAAGGGTGACTCATTCATACCACTCACTATATCCAACCACTACAGCACAGTATAGTGGTCTCTCCACACATAGGTCATGTGTCATCTACCATTTTGTATATACGCAACATGGGTTGCACAATAATCCTTATTGATACTACCCATTCGGTCAGCTGAATGTAATTTATCATCTCGTAATCGTGGATCTGTGGGGATGTCTTGTAGCATTCCAAATTGACGAAGAACCCTATCAAGACGGTGCATTTCAACAATATCATAACAAATTAATGGGCCAGTATATGTCCATAATTGGTGGCTCAGATGTTCAGTGCCCTCATCAGGGTATGGCTGCCAATTAAACTACAAATACAAAATTGCATTAAAATAATATACACAACATTATCTATTTTTCATAGCAAACACAACTAATATATTGCTTACTTGAGTTGATGGCTACTCATCAAGAATGTCCCTAATGATGCGTACAGAATGCCTCCTTGTTTCCGGAAACCTTAAATGACATGCCCATCTGTAGAACCACAATTACAAAATCTATAAATATTTTAAAACATATAAAATAACACAAAACATAATTATATTATTACCTTGCACCATATAGAGCAGTAGGTAACAGATTCTCCTCATCGATAATGATTGGGCCAACGTCGAATCTAGCCTCACCCATTTGAGGAGTTAAACCTGGTAATTATCATGACTAATATTAGTTAAGTATGACGATAAAGCGTCTCTTTCCCCACCCATTTCCCCTCTTTTCTCCCTTGGGCAAGAATCGATCGAAGCTCGACTTGGGAGCCAAATTTCTCGAAGATAACTTGGTATTACTCTTCCCCTCTCTCTTATCTTCTATTTGATTGTAGTATTATAGTATTTGAGCATGTGTAGTGTTGGGTATGGATTTTTGGGTTTTAAAGATTTTTGGGTTATTTTGAGTTTTGGCGAAGATTTATGACTCCTTGTTGAGGAATTATGGTGTATGAGGTGTGAGGATTGTTGTTGTGGAAGATTTTGCAAGAAAAACGCCATTTTTGGCTGGAACAGGTCGAGGCGATCGATCCCTAGGGCGGGGCGATCAATCGCCACGACGTAGGTAAAATTTTGAGGAAGATGAACAGTGAGGCGTTCGACCGCCTCAAATGAAGCGATCGATCGCCAAGGGGCAGTGGCCATTTTAAATTGTGAGGCGATAACTTTACAGTATCCGGAGGAATCAGGGAACAAAATTCCACATAACATCAATAATACACAAGCCCGTGTATATCTGACTACATCTTCTGCCGTACTATGCTCATTAAGAGCATTATTCATCAAATGATGATTTATTTCAGATAGGTACAACTTTGCACCTTTAAAGTCTGCAGTATCCGGTGCCCCAAAAGCATATGGCAATATTATTGCCACTCAGGTATACTTCTAATGTAATCAATACGATACCATCTACTGGCAATGCCCATATCACTGCAATGTCTTGCAGTGTGATTGTGGCCTCCCCGGATCGAAAGTGGAAAGTATGTGTTTCACGATGCCATCTCTCAACTAAAGCCGTGATAAGGTGAAAGTCAAGTGCAATTTTACCTGACCTATAAACACCATAAAATCCAATACTGCCCAACAGACTCACAACACGCGTATCGAGGGGACAAAGATCCCAAAAATATTTATCAGGGTTTCTGCATCGAAGTGTAGTATCAACATCACCTGCCCAAACATTCTCAAATCGACGAGATGACTGTCAATCGAGCATGGTGCTCTATGTGAATCCATCCTGAAATATTACATAACAAATATCAAAATAGCAAAAATATAAACATGGCCACCACCATCCGCCACCAGCCACCGCCGGCCGCCCCCCTGCCCCCACTGCCACCGGCAGCCGTCGAATCATAGCGGCCACCTTCCGACACCCCAATAGCCGTAAATCATCCGGCGATTTCCTCCATTCATCTCCAAACTATAACTATCTTTTCAATAAAAACTACCAAACAATAAAAATCAAACACAACAAAATAATGTAAATTTTATAACTTTCAGAAATTTATATGACAGAAAAAATATTACCTCAGCTTCAAGAATGATAAACAACTAAGCTCCACAAATTGCAAACCACAACAATTTTGAAAATTTTGCAAAAAAAAAAGTTTAAGGATTCGAAAATTCTCGTCTGGAAGAGGAAGAGGAGAGAAAAAAAGGAGAGGAAGAAAAGAAGAAAGAAAGAAGGGCCGGCGGAAAAAAAAAAAAGCATTATTGAAGGCGACATCTGAGATGTCGTCTTCAATAAAAAAATATTTTTTTACTGAAAACGCCATCTCAGATGGCCCTTTCAATAATATTTTTTAAAAAAATATATGAAGGCGCCATCCTAGATGGCGCCTTCAATAATTTTTTTCTACCGGAGAGGAAGACGCCACTTGAAGTGGCGACTTCAACTGAAGTCGCCACTTCAGATGGCGTTTTAGGTTAGTTTTGAAATGTTCTAAATATCGATTATTTTGTTAAATTAATAATTTTTTGAAGTCGCCACTTCATATGGCGTTTTAGGTTAGTTTTAAAATGTTTTAAATATCGATTATTTTGTTAAATTAATAATATTTTTTGAATATTTTAATAAAAACCCCTAATTATCACAATATAACAGCCATATGATATGTTGTAGGAAGGGATCCAAGAGTATATCAAACAAGTAATGTAATATGGAATAAGTACATAGTAACTAGATCTCGTCTCTTAAAGATTAAGAAGTTGTCTTAGCTAGAACAAGGTTTTTCGCCTTAGTGGGCCAACTTATTTCAATACGATTCAATTTGTTAATATGTATCCATAGCTTTAAAGTTAATTGTCAATATATTTGTTATTCAAGTGATCAGGGGTGGACGCACGTAAAAGTAAAAGGAGGACAATTACTCTTTCTCAAAAATTATTTTTTTTATATTACCCCTAAAATTATATTTTGTCATCCTTAAAATATTTTCCCCAATTTTTAAGGTTTTTGCTCCCCTCAACCTAACTAAATACTCCCCTGCCCAATGATCCATCACACTGCAAGAAGACTTCAATCCACAGATTACTAATAGGCTTATCAGATTGGATTTTTGTTTTGTATGAAATTAATTTTAACAAATTCTTTTTTGCACAGTTAGTTAGTGATACATTTTCTCTATGCTGGCCATAGTTTTTATTTATTAAGACATAAATTAATTGATCTTTATAACGTATATCCTAGTATAACAGTTGTGCATATCATGGTGAACAACAATTGTATATGATCCAATTAGATATTGCAATTTGTTTTTTTTACACATTTAATCCATTTTTTAAAAAAATAATGACAATATTATAATACCACCAATTTTATTTTTAGTGGAAACACTTGGCCTTCAAATATTATTAAAACCACAATTATATATTCGATTTCTATGAATTACAAGTTAATGCGATTATTTGATGGGAACATTGATAGATATTGATAAATTTGGGTGTGAAGTAAGGCTGCTTAACGGATCGATGCGATTATTTGATGGGAACATTGATAGATATTGATAAATTTGGGTGTGAAGTAAGGCTGCTTAACGGATCGATCTGGTCCGATCCGATCCGAAACAGGCCGATTCCGGATCCGATAATCCCGGAAATCGGTCCGATCCGTTAGGAACCGGATTGGATCCGTTTTCGGTCCAACCGGTTCCAACCCGGAACCGACTTTTTGAATTTTTTTTTTCAAAAAAAGTAAAAAACAAAGATAACTTTTATCTAAATAAAAAAAAATTTATAAAAAAAACATATCTGGTTCCAGTTCAACCCGGAACCGGATCTGTTTGGTCCGGAAACTGGTAAGATACCCCTAGTGTGAAGCTTTTATATGTGATTGTGTGATGTATTCCATGCAGGTATAACAAATTTCTAGCATCTGCAGCCATAAATTAGATAACTTGATTACTCAAGTATTATAATAATCTAAGTCTTAGAATGTAAACGGTAAGCAATGTTGATCTCCTAATGTAACTTGATTATTCTTAAACACGACAAAGCTTTAGTTAATTTTATTTAAATGCACCTTATTTAGGTGCATTCTAGCAATTCTAAATAGCATAACATATATTACACTTTGAAAATTTAGGCATTAAATTGTCAAATATCAAAATAGCATAATGTTACCTTCTTTTTTGGTTCGATTTTGTAACAATGAATTTGTATGCAAAAAATAAATGGACAGTGAGATTTTTTACGTGGAAACCCCGAGGAGAAAACCACGGGACCTAGTCCAGTTTGAATCTTCACTATAATAGAGTGGTGATTTACAGTGTGTTTTCCTACAAAAATAGGGGAAGAAGCCATGAAAGAAAATGAAAATGGTGGAGAATGACTTCGGCAGGCTCTGAGAGGCGATGATCCACTCTTCCCTCCTATAACCTACTATTTCATCCATCTCCCTTTTTTTCCTCCTAGTGGGCCATTAATTAGGACCTTTTATTAGTTAATTAATTAGGCCAATAATCGATTGGAAATGGGTAAGTATAAATGGGTTAAATAAAATGACAAATGGGCTTAGGCTAATGGCCAATAACCCAAGCGTTTAAGGGTAATGGGCCACTTTAGGATGATCTCTAGTATCTTATGAGATCGAGTCGAGCCCATAAAGTTTGGGTCCAAACCGCACCGAATATCGGGGTATCATGAGTATCCTTCTCTAGTCGAGCTAGAGTAGCGCTGTATCGACTCCAACTGGTTAGGTGAGGACCCGAATCGGTAGTCCTTCAAATGCCAAATCATGATGTGACCTTGCGCCGTGCCGATTTCCTGAGTCATGGTGTCGGTAGAGCCATGACAATTCGAATGCCGATCCTTGATAAAGTAGGCGGCTCGTAGAACCCATATGAGTAACTGGCGTAATCCTAGCACTGATGGTTCCTGTCAATAATAGCAGGTTGGACTGGGCAGTAGGAATCCGAACTAAAGGTGATCGAGAGACCCGAGGTAATAAAATTGAGCTGAGAAGCAAATAAACATATCTGAACTCCAGGAATAAAAAATATTCCAAGCAGATGAAACAAATACGGACTATTTTTATCTTGGTTGGGCCGACCTGAGCAAATAAAGCTCGCCCGACATGATCTCCCGAGAGATGTATGAGAAGATAATACCCATCCGACCTAATATGAACAAATATTGCTCGCCCGACCTGATCTGAGATAATATGTACGAGCAAACTACGCTTGCCCGACCAGTCTAAGCTCTGAAGATGAAATATATATGAGCTAATAATATTGGTCTGAACTGAGCTGAACTCCACATGATAAAATATAAGCGAATGATACTCGGCCAACCTGATCTGAGCTCCGAAATAAGTAAGAGCAATAATGCTCGCCTGAACTCCATAATCAATAAAACTTAGCTAAGTTCCATAGCAGATAAAACTTGCCAAACTCCAGAGCTAATAAACATCTGGGCATCCAGAGCTTGATAAATATGTCGGGCTGAGCAACAAAATACAGCTAAACTCCAAAGATGATCCATAGACAGCTAATAAATCCGGGCTGATCTGAGCTCCATAAGTAGTACTGAGCCGATGAATAAATAAATTGATGTGAGCTCCAGAGACGAGATATACCGAGCAAATGATACATGTCTGAACTCACAAAATACTAAAATCATACGTTGAGTAAATGGATACATCCGAGCTCCAGACAATCAACATGGAGCAAAAAGACTCCAGAGTATCGAAACTGAGCTGACATGTTGTAAGGATGACATGTTTCTCGACCGGGATGACCTGTTATAACTCAAAATAATTCTAAGTATATGATTAAATCTTAAGCGGAGCTGACCTGTTACATTTGCAGGGCTGACTTGTTTTCTGCACAGGGCTATCCTGCAATCACAACTGGAAATAATTCTATGGTTAAATCTTAAACAAGGCTGACTTGTTACCTGTGCAGGACTGGCCTGCAATGAAAACTAGAAATAATTTTAATAGAATTAAATCTTTACAGGGGTGACATGTTACCTGTGCAGGACTGACCTGCAATGAAAACTAGAAATAATTCTAAGAATAGAATTAAATCTTTACAGGGCTGACCTGTTACCTGTGCAGGGCTGACCTGCAATGAAAACTAGAAATAATTCTAAGAACAGAATTAAATCTTAACAGGGTTGACCTGTTACCTGTGCAAGGCGGACCTGCAATAACTAGAAATAATTCTAGGCACAGAATTAAATCTTAAACAGGGCTGACCTGTTTTCTGGGCAGAGCTGACCTACAATAATGACTAGAAATAATTCAAAGTATAGAATTAAATCTTAAACATGGATGACATGTTATCTTTGAAGGGCTGACCCGTCTGAACTCCGAAGATAATAAACCGAGCATATAAGTCTCGCCCGACCTGAACTCCGAGGTAGACTATGCGATAAAATTGTGCATGGGCGGACCATGTCAATATATGTGATCCAGGGCCTCATACACCTGGGTTCAGCAATCATGGCGGACCTGTGCTAAATATTTGTCTGGGCCTCATACACCTGGGCTTAAGCAATCAGGGTGGACATGTGCTAAATATTTGTCAGGGCCTCATACACCTGGGCTTAAGCAATCAGGGCGGATCTGTGCTAATATTTGCCAGGGCCTCATACACCTGGGCTTAAGCAATCAGGGCGGACCTGTGCTAAATATTTGTCAGGGCCTCATACACATGGGCTTAAGCAATCAGGGCAGACCTGTGCTAATATTTGCCAGGGCCTCATACATCTGGGCTTAAGCAATCAGGGCGGACCTGTGCTAATATTTGTCAGGGCCTCATACACCTGGGCTTACTCCGAATATCCCATCCGAACTCCCCATCATCACATCATCCGAATAAGTTCATCCAAACTCCAGAACAAATAAAGATCCCGAGCTGATGAATAAGGCCTTACTGCGAGATCGCATGCCTGAACTGATATAATAGGGGCTTACTGCAAGATTGCATGCCCGAGCTGTCATAATAGGGGCTTACTGCGAGATTGCATGCCCGAGCTGTCATAATATGGGCTTACTGCTAGACTGCATGCCAAATTTGTAGTAATAGGGCCTTACTGCCAGATTGCATGCCCGGACTGTACTCCTGAATATGGGGCTTACTGCGAGATTGCATGCCCGAGCTGATATAACAGGGGCTTACAGCTAGATTGCATGCCCAAGCTGAACTCCTGATAGGGGGCTTACTGAGAGATTGCATGCCCGAGCTGATCTCCTGATGTGGGGCTTACTGCGAGATTGCATGCCCAAGCTGATCTCCTGATGTGGGGCTTACTGCGAGATGCATGCCAAAACTGATCTCCTGATGTGGGGCTTACTGCGAGATTGCATGCCCAAGCTGAACTCCTGGATAGGGGCTTACTGCGAGATCGCATGCCCGAGCTGATACTTGAGTCTTAGACCGAACTGAGGCCCATGTGGTCAAACTGATCTTGAGAACGAGGTCGAGCTGAGGTCAAGCTGATGGCGCACGAGTCCGAGCTGAGTCTGAGGACCAAAGTGCGGACCACGAATGAGATTAATATGTTACCACGTTATGACTGGAGTTGGCCCGATGTGTCAAGCCAATATGGCCCAAATAGCATAGATGATAAGTCGAGAATAGGCGAGATGCTCGCAGCAAAATATAGCATATCCCGAGCTATCCCTTACTGAACCAAGGCCGAGCCAAATTGTAGCAAAACTTCACTCGTGTAGCGACCTTGCGATAAAATACAAAAGAGGAGAGAAGGAAGAAATCCAAGATAATATCTAAAATTTAAATGCATGGTGCAATATAAGATATTTATGATAAATGCTCGAGCTCAATAATAAAGTCATGAGTCAAACAATCTTGTCACACCATGCCATCATAATAAGCTTGATGTATTAAAAGATAAACTAAATTTAGTCAGCACAATGCTAAACTTCAAGTAGCTTGAACTCTCAAGTCAATAAAATCTAGCAAATATGTAGTCAACAAAGCTCTATCAAACCAGCAATGGAAATAAGGAGTAGAATTTCAGCATGCTTTATTTGCAATTAGATGGATTGGTCCGAAAAGCCAAAGTATTCAATGAATCTCAACAAAAAACCGAGAAAACAATGTTGATGTAGTGCTCGAACAGGACGAGTAACTAAACCCATGATAGGAAAATTAGCCAACTTAGCATTATCTTATTTGGAAATATGCCCATAATGACAATAAAAGATAATTCTTATACTTATTCTGTTTGTTAACAGTGAAAAAGTATGCATGTATTTCGACCAGTAATTACACATGAATGTTGTTTCCAGCTAAGATGGAAAACAAGCATGAACCACTGATGATATCTATCACATTTTCCTATTACAAACTACAATGTAGGACAATTTTCTTTCAATAAAGGTAGTCTTGTATTATGACCCATATCCCTATTCTTTCTACTGCAAATTCACATTGCAGGGTAACATGTGTGATCCATATTTAAAGTCATCCCAGATTATAGATCACTAAATAGGTAGCACCATAATTATCTACATTTCAATTTTCACCACTTCCAACAAAGCCTCTAGCTCCGTCACTAGACAAAGTGAAGGATTATGACCCCATTTTTATTGAAAAACCATAGAATTCTGTTCATGCTATAAATTTATCCAATTGGCCCATAAAGTTTAGTCCTCATGATAATACTTGCTGAACCTCTTTATTTTCGTACCTATCATTTTCATGGATAAATCTTATTAATGTTACCATTCTCTCGAGAAAGAACATTAAAAACATACATTTACAGAAGAAAGTAAAGCTATTTCTTTAAGCCCTGCTCTTCAAGTTAAACCATCAAACTTCATGAAATAATCAAAAGGATGGTTTTCAAAAAACAGAAAACAAAATGAAAGGGAAAGAGGCATTTGGTCCCAAATCACCTTAATATTTTCTTGCTCATAGCCACTTGCAGATTTATTTATAGAATCATGATTCAAGTAAACAATGAATCTTAAAATAATTATCATGTGAGATGCCAGTATGCCTCATGAAAAGAAATACCTCTTATGAGTTTAAAGAGAATCCAAAATGAGCTTTAGAGCCTACTTCGATATTACGTGCTCTTCATAACATCCCTTCTATTTGTAACCACATGTTCTTTAAGGTGATCCAGACGTAATATGACATCTTTCGACTATAACAAGTACAAATTATTTTTTTCTTCATCCAACACACACCCATCCTTAGCATGTTACTGTTATACATAATCTAGGATCACATGCACTAAAGAAAACAATGACATTGAATGAATCTCAAGAAATAAGGAAAAGAGACAAGCACAGAAACTTATCAGAGGCAAGGAGAAAGAGGTTTCTTTGTTTAACTCAACTTGGACTGAGGGCTTGGTGATAAGTAATCCAGAATCTTGACGAAGTGTCAAATTCCACTTCTTTGAATCTAGACAATGTTGGAGTTTTGGATCACGGATGAGGCTGAGCAAATATGTTGAGTTTTCGAGTTATCACGGGATGAAGAATAACAGCCCCGCACTACTGTCCAAAAACAGCACCGTCACGAGTGCTGCCTAACCCCGCAGAAGCACAACCCTGTCGTAGCCTCACGTGACCAATCCCGCAAACAACCGCCCCGAACACATCACCCAACCAGATTTGGTTTCTTGAAAAACCCAAGAACTTCCTCTTTCCAAAATTTCTCATGCCTCTATGTTTTTCCCTTATTTTCTTATCTCGATTTTTCACGCATGGAGGTGGACTAGTCGAATCATTATTGAGTGATAGACAGACTTACAATGTCTCAAATCACTAGTATGAGAAGAAATTAGGATGAACAACCAATGCCCATGCCAAAGCACATTGTCGTTACCAATGCAGACTGACATCGAACCCGTCTTTGCAGGAGCAGCTCGAGTTCCTGCTCTAGCTCGCATGATACCCATGTCTTGTACTACTATGAAATCTCCGGCGAGGCATCAGTGGTGTCCCCCTCCCGGACTTATATTACCACACAAGAGCTACAGTATACGATGTCGCACACTCAATAGAGCATTCTGGCTGCTCAAACGTCTCCCCCAGTGCCAAAGACTACATCCTTTCAAGAAAATAAAACCTGCTCATGCCACTTTCCACCCCAAAGATGATTCACTTTGGCTCTCAAAGCAGGTGGGAAGTCGTACGTCAACCATTCCGAGATTATTTTTCCTGGGTTTCCGGCGGTTGCTCAGACTAGATGGTATGAACACTCTTTAGGATTTTCAAAAATGATGACTGGCAGCCCTGCACTCGAGCTAATAAACAGACTGTCGTGGCCGCTGCTCGGTGACGTCGGGAAACACAGCCCGACGCTGCCTCACGACGAGCAACACAACTCGGCAACACCTCACGATCAGCCCAAGAAACTACCGTAGTAGCATGCGTGACCAGAAGGGCAAAAACTCCTCCCCCAAAACCAGCCGAGAAGATCTGAAAAATAGTGAAGGAGGCGAGGTGTCTTCTTCCTCATTCTTATCTGATGAGATGAAGAGCAGCAGTTTATACGCCATTTCACACTGCTGCCCCGAGCTCCCCTCAGACAGTAGCCAAATTCTTCTTTTTTTATTTTTTTTTATTTTTTTTCAATCCTACGCCTTAGCTCGATTTCCCACAGACGGCGCCAATTGTTACCTTCTTTTTTGGTTCGATTTTGTAACAATGAATTTGTATGCAAAAAATAAATGGACATCGAGATTTTTTACGTGAAAACCCGAGGGGAAAACCACGGGACCTAGTCCAGTTTGAATCTTCACTATAATAGAGTTGTGATTTACAGTGTGTTTTCCTACAAAAATAGGGGAAGAAGCCATGAAAGAAAATGAAAATGGTGGAGAATGACTTCGGCAGGCTCTGAGAGGCGATGATCCACTCTTCCCTCCTATAACCTACTATTTCATCCATCTCCCCTTTTTTTTCTCCTAATTGGTCATTAATTATGGCCTTTCATTAGTTAATTAATTGGGCCAATAATTGATTGGAAATTGGTAAGTATAAATGGGTTAAATAAAATGATAAATGGGCTTAGCCCAGTGGCCAATGGGCCCAAGCGTTTAAGGGTAATGGGCCACTTTAGGATGATCTCTAGTACTTATGAGATCGAGTCAAGCCCATAAAATTCGGGTTCAAACCACACCGAATATCGGGTATCACATAATGTAGTCAAAAAGTAGTCTGATTGACTTTTAATCTGACAAATCGAGAACTGATAATTGTGACAAATTGAATAAATCATTTCATAAAAAGTCTATCAAATCTTTATTGTACAATAAAATCTAATAAACCTTTAATACTAATAAATTATAGTAGATTGCATGAATCAAAGAAAAAATCAAGTTGGATTAGACATGTGCGTTAGTTTTTTTCGGCAATTTTTTTCGATCAGAATATCCTCGAATCTAAATAACTCTGAAAAATTTAAAAGAAACAAAAGGGTTTCGAAACATAATTTCTTGACAAAAATCAGAATACCATTTCCACAATATATATATATATATATATATATATATATATATATATATATATACACACACATGGTCCAATCTCTTTCAATAGCCAAATATCGTTCTCTGTCACTCAAAGCACACAAAGGATTGATGGATCTGTTCTTCGTTCCAAATATAGGCAAACCCTTCCTCATCGAAGTGGGCTATTTCGACACAGTGCTGGAAATCAAGGAAAAGATTGAAAAATATCAAGGAATTCCCGTATCCAAACAAACCCTAAGTTTCAACGGCGACATCCTAGAAGATGAACTCAATGTACACGTTTCTGAAATCCTTGACCGATCCCGGATTGCGTTGCGGATCGCTCCGTATCCCATTGTCAAGAACGACGAAAGATCCAATGTCAAGAAATGTGAGAATCTTTCGTCGTCCAAGATCCACCTCGTTCTGAAAATGCCAGCTTCCCCGGTACGTATCACGGTTAGAATGAATGTTACTGAAACGATTCGAGGGTTAAAAAAGAAAATCAAGGAGATTGAAGGCATCCCGATAAGTAGACTTATCATCCATTCGAATGGGGTGGTGTTGCATGAACGTCGATCCCTTCAAGATTGTGGGCTCGCTGATAATTCACAACTCGACGTCCACGTCCAGGCATCCCCCGAGGCCGCTTCAACGGGATCCTCAGTGAAGGTTAGACCGCGAAAGTTGAAGATCATCGTTCTCACTAAATATGGCGGTAAGAAAGTCCCATTGGAAGTTAATCCGTGGGAAGATGTTGGCGAGTTGAGGAAAAAGTTGCAGAAGTTGGATAAAGAAATGCAGCTTGATCTTCCAAAAGACTGGTATTTCTTTATCTACAAACAAAATGTGATGGATGATGATGAGTCTTTTACGTGGCATCATGTTGGACAAGGAGATACAATAGAAATCTTTAGTGACTGTGTTTCAGATGGATGTTGATATTGATTCTGAAGAAAAAAAATAGTAGGATAATGATCTGTAATTTTTCAGACTTTGTGCTTTGATTTTTTTCCTTTTGTGATTTTAATGTCTAAATGACAAGAAAGAACTCTTACTTGTGTATGCAATTGCTTATTCAAATCATTTTTATGTTTTAAAGTCAGAAAAAGTTGTTTTTAAGCTATAATAAAAAAACTGCTTAATAAATTTCAATTAATTACAAAATTGGCATCGTTCAATTTCAAGTAGTCAGAAGCATCTCATGACGTGATTCTCTACTTCTGTTTTATATGTTCTTTTTAGAGAAGCAATAACAGAAGAAGAAGAGAAATCAAACACAAAAAAATGTCTTTTAATCTCAAAAACAGATAATCACTTATGAGTAGTATCAGCAAACATACGCTTAACATGTTTTCAATCTCACCTAGATTTTGCATGCATTGATTATGATTAATGGATTTGAAAAATTATCATAAGTTATATGATAGTCTTTAATTCGGAGGACACCGATCTATGTTATGACCTAGAGTATATTAATCGATGCCCTGTTAATATCAAGGGGTTTCATTGCTGCTGCCTTAAGGGCACTGCCCTCAGAGGCATCATCCACCATCCATATGGAGTCTTTTTTCTTTTTAAAAAAAGATTCCAAATGAATGGTGATGATGCTTCTAAGGGCACTACCCTTAAGGGCATCATCAAACAAACCGTCCAATTTTGGTCAGAATGACCAAAATAATCTTTTATCTCCCTTAGATCACCTCCTTCAACCTCAAAACCCTAACAAAATCTCTTTTGTTCTTTCAACTTTTTATCATGTTTTATTTTACGTTTGTTGGTCACTTTTATGACCTTGAATTTGCATTTATGGACAACAGATCGAGTTTTAGCGTAAGGCGTGACCTACACAAATGCATTCGAATTATTATATGATAAATCGTAATTGAAAAAAGAGGCAACCCACAAATTACACATTCCATATATTTTTTCGCATCAAGGATTCTACAATCACTAAAATTGCAAACATTTGACGTCATACTATCCAATTAATTTTACTATGGTGACATAGTTGGCTAGTTTGTATTATACCGATGAATTGTATATATCCGTTAAATTAGATTCATTGTGTAAAAAATTCTTACATGTAGGTTATGTTTTTTTGTTAAATATAATACATGAATCTATCAGTACATATAATTTACATGCACTGGTAAACTCAAGCGGTGCATACAATTTACATGCACCGTTAAAATATCGGTGCATATAAATTACATGGACCGATAATTCCTGGCAGTATGTCAGAATATCAAAGCACACTTTTTAGAACCATCTTGATTGACTTAGTTATATAGTTAATTCTTTGATTTTATTTCTTAATCTCATTAAAGCATCGTAACAATAATTAAAATCTAAACTTTTATTATTTAGAAATTAATTTAAGAGTAAGTGTTTTTTGAAATTTTGGAGGATATCAAAATTAAAAATGGTCATGCACCTACAGATTCAGGCGGTACATATAATTTACATGCACCAATTTATTATGTTTTGGTTAGAGATGGTACTTGAATCTATTGGTGCATGTAATTTACATGCATCAATAGGCGTTGATGTCACTAATGCACCAATACACTATATTTTTGGTTAAAAACACTACTTAAGTCCATTGGTTCATGTAAATTACATGCATCGATAGACTAGCATGCATGTAAGCATGCATGTAATTCACATGCACCGCCTTATTAAAGTCTTGGAAATATTCCGCTTCTTCTTGATTTTTTGAAATTTGTTAAAATTTGTGCTTTGCTTGGGTTGGACTTAATTTAAATTAGAGCGGTACACACTGTTGTTGGTGCACCTAATTCAATTTAAAGTCTACCAGTTCATGTATTTATACTATACTGGTGCATGAATTTTATTTCTTAATCTCATGCGGTGCATGTAAATTGCATGCACCATATAACTCTAGAGGTGCATGTATATTACATGCAGCTACAGACTCATAAGGTGCATGCAATTACATGCACCTATAGACTCATGTATATTATTTTTATTGTTCGATACTGTAAAGTGAGTATTTTGCCTTTAAATTTAGTGGGTTTCTTTCTTGTCAATTAAAAGTATATTACATTCGCATGCATCGCATAAGAAAAAGTTGTTTCGCTCAATCCACCAAATATAAATGTTTTCAACTAGTGGTGCATGTACATTACATTTACATGCACCTCATGAGTTGTTTAGTCTCATGCGATGCATGTAAATTACATGTACAACATGACTCATATGCTATGTATGACTCTAGAGGTGCATGTTCATTACATGCACCTATAGACTAAATTCAATCTAAAATTTTGAATTTTCACTTATATCCCACAAAGAGATGATGACATGCTACCTTTCAAATAAAAAAAAATTACAAGAATTATTGTTATTTTTATAATAATATTAAGCTTTCAACATTTAACAAATTCCGGGGTTAGTATAATGGTGTGATTTAACTTCGATTTTCTTATATTTTTTGTCTCTTAAAATTCTTTCCAGACAATACAGATTCATTAATATTCTCGTAATGATAAAATCATCCGTCATTTTTATGAGACATTTTATCAAACAGATAATGTGTACCAAATTTGAAATAAAATTCAATGTTAATTGAAGCATAAAAATCCCATAAAAACAGCCAACAAAAAAATGTTTAAAAATCGTTCAATGGAGAAGAAGAGAAATATAATTGAAGCAAATTTCAATTATGGAAAGGTCGAGTGCCCATTTCCTTCTCGAATCGGTGAAATCCAGTTATGGTGTGGCGTTAGGCGGTGAAGATGGATAACATAATTGTTTGAGAAAAGAATACATGATATAGGTAATTATGGAAGGAAGAAATACCTATAAGTAAATGTAATAAAAATTAGACTTACTTGAAATAAGTTTTCTAAAAGATGTATTTAGTTTAAAGAAGATTATTTTGGGAGATTTAATTGAAAGATGTTTTGAAAAGTGGTACATTTATTTAATTTCCTCAATAAAGAAATTAGTCAATTGAATTCATGATATCATCTTATCCGCATAATAATACAAAAGGACATGATTATGTTATATGACATTGTTTTTTGTTAAGCTTTTTTTTTTTTCAAAAAAACAAAAAATGTCCTCTCACACACTTTTATTAAATAAAAATTTATCATTACACATTTTTATTGGTCGTCCCCATTTTTTCTGAAAATTAGTTCGTATTTTTTAATTCATCAACTCAACTTGTCCCTTTTAACTGCTACCGTTTTTGTTGAAAACCACCAACGAATATTTTATGCTCATGTTTATTTCATCTCCATTATTTTTTAGGTTTGTTTCATCTCCACTATTTTAAATTTCAAATCTAAAACAAGATGGGTGATGATGAACCGAATGAGATTACACACGCAACACGTGTGTGTCAGTGCTAGTTTAATTTATTGCTCACTTAGTCAAGTCTAAATGGTCTCAGAACAGTCAAGTTCCGACCATTTGAGATTATTATTTATGTTTAAAAATTATAAATTGTTTATCAGCATCTTTAAAAGGCAAATTTAATTTTTTATTATAAAAAAAAAATCACAAAATATGGTTGTTTGAAAAAATTTAAGGTTCTATTATAATTTGCACTCTTGGAGTGCAAATGTAACACTATTCAACTTTACCAAAAAAAAATTTTTTTATAAAGTTGCAATCCAAGAGTGCATTTTAGAATAGTTTTATTTTAATTATAAATTAAAAATAATTTTAAATTATGTATTAATTATTAAAAAACAATTTTTTTTTTATTGGTATTATTTTTACATAAAAATTTTAAACCACATAAATAGTTGAAATATGAATAAATGATCTGAAATAGTACACATAAAAATAAATAGATTATTCTTTACATTGAACTCTAAATATTTCCTCCGGTCCCACAACCAAGTCTATGTATCAGTCGTTGTGGTCTTCTAGATGGCTCAACTTCATCTACATTCCGCGTTTGTGATTGAGAGGGTCTAGTCCTAGCGCTGGACTCACGAATATCATATTGTGGCGTCAAGTCGGAGAATGTAACAGGTGAGATATCAAAATATGGACGTGGCTGTGTAGAACCGGGTACACGAAGCAGAAGATCCGTAAATGAGATTCCACTGTATGCTTGAGTTGGATCTGATATATATGGAGTGTATGGTGATGGCTCCTCCACGTGGGCAGGTTGTGTGCCGTAGTAGTCAGAAGATGTGGCATCATAATGAAATGAAGAATGATGTGATGTTGATGTCCCCCCTGCATCATATGTATCAGTAGTAAATGGAGGGATATCATCATGAGCATCAACCTGAGTATCAGAGGTACTTGACCGTCTTCTCCTCCGGTTGCCCCCTCTAGTGGTATCTCGCTGCCGTGCAGGCATACCATATCTATTTTGTTGTGTCCGAGCAAGTTGACGCACTTCATCCACAATAGATAAGTATTAGATCCTCGTTGACTATAATTTGGCATTGTTGTACTCGAGAACCATGAGTGTTAGATGAATACTCTTTATCCTCGTATATGCCCAAATCTGTAATTTTTTTGAATCGAGTACAAGGTTAATATAACATAATGTAAGTTTATATATCATTTAATTCAAATAACAGAGGCTTGTAATTCTTATTACCTACAAAAGTTGCATTGCACCACCGATGTTTGTTCTTCCTTGCTTGGAGCAACTAAGACTTAGTTGCTCAAGTTTGAATGAGGATGAAGGGATCTCACCCGGGGTCAGACGTGTATTAGATCAGAACTTAGCTATTGTGGATGAAGTGTGTCAACTTGCTCGGACACAACAAAGTAGATATGGTATGCCTGCACGGCAGCGAGATACCACTAGAGGGGGCAACCGGAGGAGAAGGCGGTCAAGTACCTCCGATACTCAGGTTGATGCTCATGATGACATCCCTTCATTTACTACTGATACATATGATGCAGGTGGGACATCAACATCACATCATTCTTCATTCCATTATGATGCCACATCTTCTGACTACTACGTCACACAACCTGCCACCTAGAGGAGCCATCACCATACACTTCATATATATCAGATCCAACTCAAGCATACAGTGGAATCTCATTTACGGATCTTCTGTTTCGTGTACCCGATTCTACACAGCCACGTCACATTTTGATATCTCACCTGTTACATTCTCCGAGTTGACGCCACAATATGATATTGGTGAGTCTAGCGCTAGGACTAGACCCTCTCAATCACAAACGCGGAATGTAGATGAAGTTGAGCCATCTAGAAGACCACAACGATTGATACATAGACGTGGTTGTGGGACCGGAGGAAATATTTAGAGTTCAATGTAAAGAACAATCTATTTATTTTTATGTGTACTATTTCAGATCATTTGTTCATATTTCAACTATTTATGTGGTTTAAAATTTTTATGTAAAAATAATACCAATTAAAAAAAATTTGTTTTTTAATATTTAATACAGAATTTAAAATTATTTTTAATTTATAATTAAAATAATATTATTCTAAAGTTGCACTCTTGGATTGCAACTTTATAAAAAAAAAAAAATTTTGTAAAGTTGCACTCCAAGAGTGCAACTTTAGAATAGTGTTAAATTTGCACTCTATGAGTGCAAATTATAATAGAACCTTAAATTTTTTCGAACAATCATATTTTATGAAATTTGATTTTTTTATAATAAAAAATTAAATTTGCCTCTTTAAAATGATCATTGTAAATGGTTTCTCATTAATTTTAAACTGAAATGCGTAGTGACTCTTAAAAAAGAAAAAAAAACTAATTAGACTTTTCAGGGCTAGAAAGTAGAAACTGACAACTTATAAGTGCTAAAACTTTTCATTAAAATGATTGAATTCAAAACTAAATAAAGATATGTTCAAAAAATAAATAAAAAAAATAAAGCCCAAAATGCAATCTACCTCCCTTGAAACTAGAAATGAGTAATTTATCTCCGTGTGAATAAGCCAAAAAAGCCTCTTTTACTTTAAAAAATAAAGCAATTTACCCTTATAAAACTAAAAATGAGTAATTTACCTCTATATGAATAAATAAGGGCAAAAAAAACTCAATTTACTTTATAAAATAAAGCAATTTACCATGTAAAACTAAAAATGAGCATGTTACCTCCATGTAAATAAATAAGGGACAAAAAATCTCCATATATGTTCGAAAATAAGGCAATTTACTCTCTATGGGCGATAGAACTATCATCATAATCATATAAATTTATTTGTATTTTAATTCTTGTTTTCACCTTTAAGTCTCTATTGTTCTCATTTATTTATTTATTTATTCTCATTTATTTATTTATTTTTCTGATTATCTAAACTTTTATCCTAATTATGAGTTTACGTTATAGCACCGTATATTAACATCTGATATCAGAAACAACCATAAAAAATATTTGTATTTATAATTTGTCCTCGAGGAATTATATTTTTATGGGGTAAACTGATTAATTTTTGAAAATATGGAAATTTTTTACCCTTATTTATTTATATGGAGGTAAATTATTTCTTTTTATTTTATATTGGATATATTGCTTTAAAAGACCGAGAGTGAAGTCGAACAAACTTGTTCAAATTAACAAGACACCACTATTTCTCTAGAGCCACTGCAACATTCACATCATGGGATTATTTGAGAAGAAAATGAAGTCAACGGTCAACGAACATTCGCTTCAAAATGGGGCTCCTCCAAATTTCAAAAACAAAATGAGTGAACTCTAATGAATATATTCACATTTTAAAACAAAAAACGACGTTAAATTAGTGTTGCATACGAAAATTATGCATGATAAACGTCGCAAACACTAAATATAATTATGTGAGTATGTCGTTCCAGTTTTTTTGGAGGCCCATCAAGTGGATGGAGCTGTGTTTATGTGTTTTGAACTCTGGATATCGGCGTTAGCCAGATACTCTGATACAATGTCTAATTTTCGTCTCGTCTAAAAATCCAAGCTTGTAGAGAGATCTGACAATTTATTATTTATTCGCCAAGAGTATTTGTACGTCGATTAGAGTTTTATTTGATAAAATCCAAATATATTTATTGTGTTTATGTTATACTTTAAAACACTAAGGTCAAATTTGTTTTCAATTATTCTAAATAATGGTGGCAAGTAAATTGACAAAAGACAAATAAAGCTATTTAATTGAAATGATTG
Source organism: Haberlea rhodopensis (assembly GCA_907163345.1). Classification (NCBI taxonomy): domain Eukaryota; kingdom Viridiplantae; phylum Streptophyta; class Magnoliopsida; order Lamiales; family Gesneriaceae; genus Haberlea; species Haberlea rhodopensis. The sequence goes on along the minus strand of CAJQUN010000469.1, from coordinate 92,307 downwards.
CATTAAGATATAGGAAGAAAAAAAAACCTTGGGCAATATCTTGAGAGGAATTAGATTAGAAAACAGGATTATCAAAATTTTTTGTAAAAAAAATTATTAATCGAGGAACGTGTGACTCGAATCCGAGACCTTTTACATTGAAAAATAGATGCCAACTAATAGACCTATATTTTGTTGTCAGATTTATATCCACTGAAATATAATGATTCTTTAGAGCTAATGATATCATGATTCTTCTGGGCTAACAATATCACCTTCCTAAAACTAACTCTATAAAAGGTGAGATACATGATTTGAAAAATAGAGAAGCACTTATAAATGGTAGCAAAACGGGTAGCAAGGTGTTTGAGTGCGAGTAGGGTGTAAGAACCCATGGAAATTTGGGTATATTTTTTCGTTTGAGCTATCATTTTTATCATTAAATCAAAATTATAATACTCAAATATATAAAATACCGTATAAACCCAAATCACTTGAATTGGATATGGAATTTTAGAAATTTACATCATATATGATGTCGTATGACATATTGATTTTCTATGGTAAAATCCATTTATGAAGATACAAACTCTAAAAACGCCGAGCAGAAGTTAGACCGAAGAGATGGTTACCGAGCACAGGATACTGATCAGCATATTATCGAGCATCATTTACCCTCTTCGAGATTTTGGTCAAAGTGTAGCGGAAGACCCGGTCATAATTAAAACTAATTAACCGGCTGGGATTGAACGTGCATTAATGGGGCGGATTTCTCGGACACGCTTGGCTCCCATCAAGCCACGATCAAAGGACATCATGTTGCTGGTTTTCCGCGAGAGTTACTGAGGACAGCCCTATAAATACCCTTAGATAACCTCATAGCAAGGGTTGGATTTTTCTGGGCAAAAAGACTCCGAAGAGAGCAAACTTATGTCTGTTCGGTCCTTTTTTGTTACTTCTTTAAAAATATTCGTGTAAGTCATTGAGCGATTATTTTTTGTGTCTAGAAAATCTTGTAAATCATCAATATTTATAGTGAAGTTTTATACTGGACTAGGTCCCGTGGTTTTTCTCTCAATTTGAGGGTTTTCCACGTAAAAAAATCTTGGTGTGTTTATCGTTATTTTGCATTAACACGTTATTTTACCTTATAGTCAAAATCTCGAATCACATCATTGGCGCCGTCTGTGGGAACATTTAGGGCAAAGACGTTGAAGTAGGACGAATTTTCTAACAAAAAATAAATCAAAAGGCAAGATGGCCAGATGTAAAGGTAGGGGGCAAGCTTCCAGGGGAAATAGATCCAATTCTCATCCATACTCGTTCGCTGAACCCAGAGAAGGGCCAGAAGATGCGAGATCATCTCAACATGTTCCTCGGTCATTTCCTGCTGGGGGAATGCCCATGGATCATTTGACAGAAATGATAACTAAAACTGTCGGAGAGATCATGAGGCAATTTATGGCCCCTCCCCAGAAACAAGAAACTGTGCAAGAAGAAGAAGGGGAAGAGTTGGCCTCCAGACAGGAGCCTGAAAAAGAGCTTGAAAAAGAGCCTGAAGAAGTTAGAAATATTCCTAATCATTTGAATGATGAAACTGACAAAGCTTTAAATCGCCAAATGGAAGAGCTGAAAAGTGAAATGCAGCAGATGCGTAATAAGATGGAAGGACGTCTATATCCTCCGCAGAGGAGTACTCCATTTGCTTCCCATGTGGTTGATGATCCTTTGCCCCCAAACTTCAGGGCTCTAAATGTGGGAAATTACGATGGTGGTACAGATCCCGAAGAATATCTGTCTCGATTTGAAAACGCTTCACTTCTTCATCAACTTACGGATGGAGTGAAATGTCGGGTTTTCCTGACTACACTATCTGGTGCAGCGCAAGCATGGTTTAATCAGTTGCCAGCGAGAATCATAGACTCTTTCCCGAAGTTTAGTTCTCTATTTTTGCATCAGTTTGCAAGCAGCCGGAGTTGCAAGAGAACAGTTCTTAGTCTGTTCGGGATTAAGCAAGCGGAGAAGGAATCTCTTCGAGATTATCTGAAAAGATTTAGTCATGCATGTCTTGACATTCCACATGTCACCTCTGAAATACTCATCAGCGCGTTCACTCAAGGATTAAAAGAAGGAGACTTATTCCGATCTTTGGCAAAAAAAGCCACCTTCTGATTATGATGAACTGTTGGGAAGAGCTTCCAAGTACATTAATCTGGAAGAAGCCCAAAGGATGAAGCAAAGAAGAGATGGTAAAATTGGGGAAGAAGTGAACAGAAAGAATAAACCAGTGGAGCCAATCAAAAGAAGTTTTGACCAGTATCTACCGATGAGACCTCATCGGGAAGTAGCAATGAACCAAAGTATACCGAAGAGGGGGCGGGGTGGACCTCATAGGGGGGGACCTTTCCGAGGAGGAATGATCCGAGGAGGGTCCTTCCGAGGAAGAGGATATCGAGGAGGAGGTTTTCGAGGGGGAAGATCTAATGAGTCTGATGGAGGGCGGGGATTTAACGAGGAGTTCAAAGACAATAATTTCATTCCTAAAATTAACATAAATCCCGGAAGAGGAGCACCTCAGCCAGTCCCTTGGTCAGTTCGGGGAGAAAGAGTAGAGGGAGAAGATGAAACCTTGAACAATATCCCGAATCGGGGAACTATACACATGATATCCGGAGGAATGTCGGGTGGAGCTTCGACCAGAGCAAGAAGGAGTCACGCCCGGAAGCTTCAAGTGCTATCTATTGACCCCAATCATGTACATGAGGGTCCGTCCATATCTTTTGGGCCTGCAGATATGCAAGGAATCCATTTTCCTCATGATGATGCGTTGGTTATCTCTGCTACAGTGGCTAACTATAATGTGCAGAGGATTTTCGTGGACACAGGAAGCTCAGCGGACGTACTTTTTCTTAGTACGTTAAACCAAATGGACTAGGGAAGCTTACCTATATTGAAGGTGAATACGTCCTTGCACGGATTTGCAGGGGAAGTCATAAATCCGATAGGGCAGGTGTCTCTACCAGTTACACTTGGTGAAGAATTAAGGATCAAAACAAAGATGATAAATTTCCTCATTGTGGATGCACCATCTTCTTACAATGTAATATTGGGAAGACCAGCCCTAGCTGCTTTCGAAGCCGTTGCCTCCACCTATCATCTAACCATGAAATTTCCAGTAGGAGAAGAAGTGGGGCAAGTAAGAGGTGATCAAAGCTCGTCACTGGAAATGTTATGTGAAAGAGTTAAGGCAAGAAAGAGAACAGAATAACGAAGGAAGAGAAAGAGGGGGAAGTGAAAAGAGGAAGCGGGGTGAGGAGGAACGAGTAACACCCGAAGAGGAGTTCCTCAATATCGAGATGGGTCACCCTACTCGAATTACTAGGGTGGGATCCCAACTTGATCCAGAATTACGGGAGAAAAAGGTTAATTGTTTAAATCAACATGTGGATGTATTTGCATGGAGTACATCTGATTTAGTGGGAGTAAGACCTGAGATTGCCGAACATCGCCTCAACGTGGACCCCAATGTTCGGGCAATAAGGCAAAAGAGGAGGCATTTTGGACCAGAAAAGGACGCTGTCATTGCCAAGCAGGTAGAAGAGTTGTTAAAGGCAGGCCACATTCGCGAGATCGGTTTCCCTACATGGCTCTCTAATGTAGTTTTGGTGCCTAAAGCCGGTGATAAATGGAGAATGTGTGTGGATTTTAGGGATGTGAATAAAGCATGTCCCAAAGATTGTTATCCCCTGCCCAGGATCGATCAGCTTGTAGATTCTACTGCCGGACATGAACTGTTATGTCTTATGGATGCTTATCAAGGATATCATCAGATCCCTTTGGCACAGGAAGATCAATCAAAAGTGAGTTTTGTTACACCAGCGGGAACATTTTGTTATGTGGCAATGCCTTTCGGATTGAAAAATGCTGGGGCCACTTATCAAAGGTTGATGGACAAAATGTTCAAGGAGCAAATTGGTCGGAATGTGGAAGTGTATGTGGATGACGTCCTGATCAAGAGCCGAAAAGCCGAGGACTTGGTCAAAGATATGGAAGAAGTCTTCAACACTTTAAGAAAATTTGGCATGAAGTTGAACCCCGCAAAATGCACTTTTGGGATTCGTAGTGGCAAATTTCTAGTGTACATGGTCACGGAAAGAGGTGTTGAAGCTAACCCGGAGAAAATCCGGGCCATACAAGAAATGAACCCCCCGAGAACACTAAATGAAGTGCAAAGATTAGCAGGAAGAATAGCGGCACTGAGCCGATTTATATCCCGATCAGCTGATCGGAGCTTGCCTTTCTTCAAAGCATTAAGGCAGGGAGTCAAGTTCGAGTGGAATGACCAATGCCAAAAGGCCTTCGAGGATCTGAAAGATTATTTGGCTCAGTTACCTTTGATAAACAAGCCTGATCCTAAAGAAACGCTTCTCGTTTATTTATCGGTGGCCAAAGAAGTAATCAGTTCCGTGTTAATCAGAGAAAGGTCAGGACAACAACAGCCCGTATATTATGTCAGCCGAGCCCTGCAAGGAGCCGAGCAACGATACCCTGAAATTGAGAAGTTGGCATTAGCTCTAGTCACCACAGCGAGAAGACTTCGGCCATACTTCCTGTCTCATCCTATCATGGTAATAACAAACACTCCTTTGGGTAGACTTTTTTATCCAAATCCGAAATATCAGGGAGGATGGTAAAATGGGCCACAGAGCTGAGTGGGTTTGATATCACTTATCAACCCCGAACTACAATCAAAGCTCAAGCTATGTCAGATTTTCTGGTGGAAGTCACTCATACTCCGGAGGAAAAAGAGTGGAGTTTGTTTGTAGATGGATCATCTACTCGACTGGGAAGTGGAGCAGGTGTCATACTCATTAGTCCCAAAGGAGAAGAAATCAGGGTTGCCGTCCATTTTGGGTTTCTTTCCTCAAACAATGAAGCTGAATTTGAAGCTATCATTTCAGGCCTCCAAATAGCATTGGACGCTGGGGCCAGGAGGATAAAAGCTTTTATGGATTCAATGCTGGTTGTTCATCAAGTGAAGGGGGTATATAAGGTGAAAGAAGAGAAGCTTAGAAAGTATGTGGAGAATGTGCGGGCAATGATGGCTCAATTTCAAGAGGTGGAATTAACGCAAATACCAAGGGAAGAGAATACTCGTGCCGATGAATTAGCAAAATTGGCTAGTTCAGTACACGAATGGAAGAACAGGAATGTGTTCGTGCAAGAGCTTTTGATCTTTCATATATCCGTCAATAGCATCATGAATGTGGAGCCATGTATTATATCCGATTGGCGAGAGCATCTTATTAAATTTTTGAAGACAAAGGTTATGCCTCCTGACCCAAAGGAAGCTGCTAAAGTTAAAAGAATGGGGAACCGATTTGTGTTGATAGAAGGCAAGTTGTTCAAGAAAGGATTCTCAATTCCTTTTTTACAATGTGCCTCGAGGCAAGAAGGAGAGCATTTATTAAAGGAGATTCATGAAGGATGTTGCGGAAATCATGTAGGGACTAACATGTATAAGAAATCTATCCGAGCTGGGTACTATTGGCCGACGATGAGGGAAGACGCTGAGGAAGTGGTGAAGAAATGCATTAATTGCCAAAGGCATGCAAATTTATCCCATGTACCTGCGGAAGTCCTTAATAGTAGCATCATTTCCTGTCCCTTTGACCAATGGGGAATGGATATTGTTGGACCATTTCCTCCCGCTACAGGGCAGAGAAAATTTTTCCTAGTAGCCGTTGAATACTTCACTAAATGGGTGGAAGCCGAACCATTGGCTAAAATAACTGAGGAAAAAGTCATCAGATTTTTATGGAGAAACATAGTATGCCGCTTCGGAATACCTCGAAGAATAATTTCCGACAATGGAAGACAGTTTCAGGGAGGAAGAATATAAGAATGGTGCAAAGATATGAAAATTAAACAAGTCTTCACTTCAGTCGCCTATCCTCAAGCAAATGGGCAAGCGGAAGTGATTAATCGGATTTTATTACACGGGATCAAGACAAGACTAGAAGGGGCTCGTGGGGAGTGGGTAAATGAATTACCCGGTGTCTTATGGGCTTATAGAACGACTCCTCGGGTATCTACAGGAGAGACTCTTTATAGCTTAGTATATGGATCTGAGGCCCTCATCCCAGTAGAAATTGGAGTGGAATCTCTTCGAGTACAAAGCTATAATCCCGATCAGAATGAAAAAAAAAAGGAAGTTGGAGTTAGATGGGATTATGGAGTTGAGAGAAAAAGCCTTGGCTAAAGTGGAATTATATAAAATAAGGGTGACCAATGCTTACAATCGGAGGGTTCGCCCGAGGGCATTTCAGGTGGGAGATCTAGTGCTGCGAAGAATCAATCATGCGGGGGAAGTAAAGAAGTTAGCACCCAAGTGGGAAGGCCCCTATAAAATAAAAGGGGTGATTGGAAGAGGAGCCTATAGGCTGGAAGATCATGAAGGTCGGGAACTGGTGAGACCTTGGAACATTCATAATTTAAGAAAGTATTTTGTGTAATCTTTCAGTTATCATTGCTGTTCCCATATGTATTTCTAATTAAATAAATTTCCTTTTATTAAGCAATGTTCGGTTTACTCGTTGGATCGGGATGTTTGGTCAACGTTTAAACTTAAAAACACCATCGTTTACTCGTTGGATCGGGATGTTTGGTCAACGTTTAAACTTAAAAATACCATTTATTGTGCTCGGGGTAGCGAGCTTATGTTATTATAGTCCATTGTTGGCGGGTTAAATACAGGATCGGGAAGTTTGGTCTGTATTTGAACCTAAAATGGGACTAAGTGATTATGCTCGGGGTAGCGAGCAATGTTCGGTTTACTCGTTGGATCGGGATGTTTGGTCAACGTTTAAACTTAAAAATACCATGTTATTGTGCTCGGGGTAGCGAGCTTATGTTATTATAGTCCATTGTTGGCGGGTTAAATACAGGATCGGGAAGTTTGGTCTATATTTGAACCTAAAATAGGACTAAGTGATTATGCTCGGGGTAGCGAGCAATGTTCGGTTTACTCGTTGGATCGGGATGTTTGGTCAACGTTTAAACTTAAAAACACCATCGTTTACTCGTTGGATCGGGATGTTTGGTCAACGTTTAAACTTAAAAATACCATGTTATTGTGCTCGGGGTAGCGAGCTTATGTTATTATAGTCCATTGTTGGCGGGTTAAATACAGGATCGGGAAGTTTGGTCTGTATTTGAACCTAAAATAGGACTAAGTGATTATGCTCGGGGTAGCGAGCAATGTTCGGTTTACTCGTTGGATCGGGATGTTTGGTCAACGTTTAAACTTAAAAACACCATCGTTTACTCGTTGGATCGGGATATTTGGTCAACGTTTAAACTTAAAAATACCATGTTATTGTGCTCGGGGTAGCGAGCTTATGTTATTATAGTCCATTGTTGGCGGGTTAAATACAGGATCGGGAAGTTTGGTCTGTATTTGAACCTAAAATGGGACTAAGTGATTATGCTCGGGGTAGCGAGCAATGTTCGATTTACTCGTTGGATCGGGATGTTTGGTCAACGTTTAAACTTAAAAATACCATCGTTTACTCGTTGGATCGGGATGTTTGGTCAACGTTTAAACTTAAAAATACCATGTTATTGTGCTCGGGGTAGCGAGCTTATGTTATTATAGTCCATTGTTGGAGGGTTAAATACAGGATCGGGAAGTTTGGTCTGTATTTGAACCTAAAATAGGACTAAGTGATTATGCTCGGGGTAGCGAGCAATGTTCGGTTTACTCGTTGGATCGGGATGTTTGGTCAACGTTTAAACTTAAAAACACCTTCGTTTACTCGTTGGATCGGGATGTTTGGTCAACGTTTAAACTTAAAAATATCATGTTATTGTGCTCGGGGTAGCGAGCTTATGTTATTATAGTCCATTGTTGGCGGGTTAAATACAGGATCGGGAAGTTTGGTCTGTATTTGAACCTAAAATGGGACTAAGTGATTATGCTCGGGGTAGCGAGCAATGTTCGATTTACTCGATCGGGATGTTTGGTCAACGTTTAAACTTAAAAACACCATCGTTTACTCGTTGGATCGGGATGTTTGGTCAACGTTTAAACTTAAAAATACCATGTTATTGTGCTCGGGGTAGCGAGCTTATGTTATTATAGTCCATTGTTGGCGGGTTAAATACAGGATCGGGAAGTTTGGTCTGTATTTGAACCTAAAATGGGACTAAGTGATTATGCTCGGGGTAGCGAGCAATGTTCGGTTTACTCGTTGGATCGGGATGTTTGGTCAACGTTTAAACTTAAAAACACCATCTTTTACTCGTTGGATCGGGATGTTTGGTCAACGTTTAAACTTAAAAATACCATGTTATTGTGCTCGGGGTAGCGAGCTTATGTTATTATAGTCCATTGTTGGCGGGTTAAATACAGGATCGGGAAGTTTGATCTGTATTTGAACCTAAAATGGGACTAAGTGATTATGCTCGGGGTAGCGAGCAGTGTTCGGTTTACTCGTTGGATCGGGATGCTTGGTCAACGTTTAAACTTAAGTTGTATCATGTTATTATGCTGGGGATGTTCTCTCTAAAGCCCGACCATATTTGTCTGCTCGGGATGTCTTTTCCCCGAGCTCGGTTATATTCATTACTTCGGGATATTTTCCAACTGAGCTTTATTTGCTTAAAATTTTACTTGGTGGAGAGACTATCTTGCACAAGATTGTAAGAAGACAAGGAGAGTCATAATATCATTCCCAAAAGATTACAATTTTAAAAAAAAAAAGTTAAAACAAAAGGGGTACGTCCCTAAATCTACAGCTGGAGGAACTCATCGGGAACGGTATTCAGGGCCTCATCAACATTTATAAAGTCTGTTGAAGTTCCTTCAGGAGGATAGCCAGCGGTTTTAAATTGACGAACAGACGCTTCAAAGCCATAGTTAAGGAACTTGGCAGCGCGTTCGCCCAAAATATCACCATACTCCTCAGACTTCATAAACTCTTCTTTCTTGATGAGCCAGGATCTTCGATCTGAGCAGCCCGAGATAGTTTCTCCTGGTCAAGCTGTTCAGAAAGGGATTTGTTCTCTTCAGCCCGCAATGACTTCTCCTGTGAAAGTTGCTCTAAGAGGGATTTATTCTCTTCAGTCACAGACCTGAACTGCCCGGATAAAGTGGTGTTAGCTTCCTCAAGGTCGGCTAATTTCTTGTGCGCTTCCTCGAGAGCTTCCACTGTCTTATCCCGAGTAGCAACGGCAGCAGAGTATCGTTCCTCCAGTAGCTTTATGGATTTCTTCATCTCCTCGCCGATACCTTCTAGCTGTTTGAGATGTTTCTGATTCTCCCCATCCGAGGATCTCACAGATTGGAAGCGAGTCATAATCTCGCCGGCCATTAGATTGGTCTGCAAGATAATAAATGAAGTTAATATACCGAAGACAAAAAGTTTATCAGATGCAAATGGATATAAGTTACCTGAGTGAGGGAAGTGGAAAAATCATTTATCAATTTGCTGAAGGCCAATCCTCCGAGGTATTTACGGTCGGGAGAATTGGCCCAATTGCAAATAATAGAGTGAGAAATTTTGGGGTTCGGTTTTCTCAGAATGGGAACGTTGGGGGGATAAATCCAATCGGGTATATGATATCGGGAGGTTGGCCGAGAAGAGCTAGAACCACCAGGAGCAGGTTGAGAAACAGCTCGAGTTTGAAGAGGTGGACTAGCTCGGTGGGTAAGGGAGATTCGAGGAGAAGGAGTTTTCTTGGTAGGAGGAAGTTTAGAGGAAGAACCTTGGCCCTCGGGGGCCGCCCTCTTCAATGATCGAGGAATCAAGGCTTCCGCCTCAGGTACTTCAATCACCTCTTCGGGGGGAGCAGGTGTAACAGATGGGGGAGGATTTGTTCCAGTGGTCGGTTTAGTAGCCTTCTCTGGTACGGTAATTTTCTTCAGGCTAGCAGCAATCTTGGCTTTCAGCATCTTGGTTTCTGCAAGAAAGAAACATCATAGCAATTATTCAAGCATGTTAAAACAAAGTAAGCAAACAAAGCAAGATGCTCGGTAAATACTCACCGAGGGGCATTTTTAGGGAAACACCCTTAGGACTAAGCTGGAACAAATACAGCAGTCCGTCGTCAATCAGCTCCCCAAGGTTAAAACACTGATCGCCAAGCTTACGACGAACCGATAGATATGTTTCTCCCTCAAGTAGCCCCTTGATCGACTTGCCCTTCGGTAAGTTTTCTTTCCACTCCATGGGACAATCCCAGGGTTGGAGTGGGCGAGCAAAGAAGAAAAATCTTTTCCACTTTTTTATGGAAGATGGGTAATTTTTCAGAAAACCCATCCCTGTTCGAGAAGAAAAGTAAAAAAGCCCGATCTCCTTTCGATTTAATTGAAAGAAACAATGAAAGAGTTCGGGAGTCGGAGAAAAGCCAAAAAAGGATAAGACTATGTAGAAACCCGCCAACAATCGATAACTGTTGGGGAATAACTGACTTAGAGAGATGGCAAAATAGGAGGCAACATCTACAAAAAAAGGAGGGATAGGAAAACGAAGTCCCCCTCGGAGTTGGTCTATATTTTCCTCAGGAGGCAGGTGGGGGCGAGATCTGGGAGGGGGAACAATAATAGATGTCCCCTCAGAAATCCCCCATTTAGTTTGGATACTGGATAGGTGCCGTTGTGATTTAATCCCTGATTCAAATATCTCAAACCAGGGAACGCGGGCTTTTATCAGGTCCTGCTCTGTCGCAGCCTGAAGCTCTTCTCTACGAGCATCGTGGGCTGACGACGAGCTGGAAGTCTCCTCACTATCAGAGGAAGAAGAATGTCGAGGAGAGGGACTCAGGATACCCTCCTCCTCGAACATGTCTATAGTTTTCGAATAATCGTCAGAAGAAGACATACTCGATGAATGGAAAGAAAATAAGTAGGAAGGAAAAGTTGGTCGGACGTCTAATGCTAGCTCGGAAGCAAATTGCAGTAAAGTAAGTTAAATCAGCGAAGTGAGCGAGTATGTATAGTGGGGGGCCACTTGAACAGTCGTTAAATCGAAACCGTTCAAAATAAATCCCATGAACGGTTATAGATGTGCCTCGGGAAACAAAACGTCGCAAGATTTTTGAAATTTTTAGGCGGGAAAATTAGGCGGTCAAAATACCCCAAACATGTCAGGATTTTACCCGAAGACAATAAACCAAGATTTCACTACTTTCATCTTGCTTTACTTTAGGGGGGGTGAGGTGATGTCGTATGACATATTGATTTTCTCGGGTAAAATCCATTTATGAAGATACAAACTCTAAAAACGCCGAGCAGAAGTTAGACCGAAGAGATGGTTACCGAGCACAGGATACTAATCAGCATATTATCGAGCATCCTTTACCCTCTTCGGGATTTTGGTCAAAGTGTAGCGGAAGACCCGGTCATAATTAAAACTAATTAACCGGCTGGGATTGAACGTGCATTAATGGGGCGGATTTCTCGGACACGCTTGGCTCCCATCAAGCCACGATCAAAGGACATCATGTTGCTGGTTTTCCGCGAGTTAGTTACTGAGGACAGCCCTATAAATACCCTTAGATAACCTCATAGCAAGGGCTGGATTTTTCTGGGCAAAAAGACTCCGAAGAGAGCAAACTTATGTCTGTTCGGTCCTTTTTTGTTACTTCTTTAAAAATATTCGTGTAAGTCATTGAGCGATTATTTTTTGTGTCTAGAAAATCTTGTAAATCATCAATATTTATAGTGAAGTTTTATACTGGACTAGGTCCCGTGGTTTTTCTCTCAATTTGAGGGTTTTCCACGTAAAAAATCTTGGTGTGCTTATCGTTATTTTGCATTAACACGTTATTTTACCTTATAGTCAAAATCTCGAATCACATCAATATAGAAGATCAAAATTTGAGTAATTTTGTGGATCTTCATCCTTGTTGAATATTGAGCGCTTTTTAAACCTTTGTGGTTTACAGGATTTGTGATTTGGAGTGCTCCTATCACAAATCATAGTCGTTGTATCTTGGGAGACAAATTGTCAAAGTAAACCGTTAGCACCGTAGCGAGGCAATATTGTCTTAAGGACAGAGATTATAAATCTCGCCTCGACATTTCTAATACAAAGTCATTTGTTGTTTTTGCTTGCTACTTTCCTAAGATACACGCCCATAAATTTTGTACTATAGCACAGAAAGCCAAAAACCGAACTTCATAAATCGAGATGTATGACGGTATGTTTTCTTGAACTATTTCATGGGATCTGAGTGGTCTGTCAAAACAAATCGAATACTAAACCATCCTCGAACTCGGTCCCATATTGCTATGGTGAAAGGGCTTGAAAACAATAAATGAGCTATCTTAACTGGAAGTATGATATCTCATATTGTAAAGATTTTCTGTTACCTCAAGTGAAGGTCCATACGAATATTTGTACAAGTGAAAATTCGTGGGATATTAATTCATATTTTATTTCCATTTATTGTCTCAGATAATGACCTCATTGTTGACCGTCATTATCTTCCAAGTACTACCATTATGTTCGTAGCTGTTAAAATATAATTGAATTTCCAAATTGGGCCTTTGATTGTCAATCACGGGCTTCACCGATGATGCGAGAAATTCAACCCTAGAAAGTTAAAAACATATAATAAACCGATGTATTGATTGAACACAAAGTGGTTCAACCTCTTCCCAAACCCCATACATAATGGGAGTTTCGTGCATCGATGTTTGCTCTTTTTATGTGTTGATTGAATATAAAGATGCAAAAAAATTAAAAAAATGATAGTAGAATGGCAATTCTAGAACCATTTCATTTGCTATAGGAAAATAATTTAATTGAAAACAAATACGGATGTTTTGACTGTTTTGCATATATGTACATTATGCCCAAAACGATATGACCACTTCCCGGAAAACACACATAGCTGGAGTTTGTGTATATGTAGTTGGTAAATGGAAAGAAATTTGGCATCATATTTCATACCTACATCAGTAGACTAATCACAATTTCGTCGTGTAAATTTATGTAAATCCAACCATGCCTAAGAGGCTGGTTTATATTTATCTTATATTTTTTCACAAATCCACAAGGACAAGAGTTAGGAGAGAACATGTAACAAGTACAACTTATATCCAAGCGCTAAACTCCACAAAGCTAATTTCACCAGCAGTATTATTTGGCACACGAGCATGAACACTTCAATAGGGAGATAAATTATACATACTGCATACACGTCCATATCCACACGATTATACGCTAAGAGATCATCAATCTGCTTTTTTGGATGCATTTTGGTTCGGGGCATACCAAGTATTAGAGTATGACGAAACTGCAGAACCGGTAATGCAGAATAAACGTTTTCCCAGACCGAGGCATTTCTTAGCTGCCAGCCACAAGGTCCAAAAAAATGTGATCCAACCTGTTTATAGAATAACTATGAGTATGAAACGATGCATGGTAGAATTTTGGGAAAAAAGAAATTCAAAATACAGACTCATTTAGATTAAAGGCAAGGGATGCTTAACATCTTCATTTTGATCCCAACGGTATTAAGCCAAGTGTTGCATAATGTAAGATCTATTATGTTCTGTGTAATCCTATGATTTAATAAACCTGATTGTATGCTCTACAATGATCTAAGATGTGTTGTATGCTCTAGAATGCAAGAGGACTCGAGTACATAAATCTCAACATCTCCTCCTCCTACAATCAGACAGCATACTGTCTTGATCAATTGTCCTTACTTTGTCATCCAAATTTTTGTTTTCTCCCTTGGATTATGAAGCTAATTTGGTGAACCACCAATGCGGTGTCCAACATTTCAGAAATAAATGAATAAATATATAAATACAAGAACTTACTCGAATTACCAGTTAAAAAACAAATTTGCAATATGCGATGGTCATGTAATTGAGTTTCTCATATATCATAATCTGAATATACTTGATTCCTCATTATCTTCATTCGACTGTCATAAAGAATCGTAGACAATGGTTCTAAATTTTCTCATATTTGGTATGGTTACTGTAAGGATACCCTTTCATCCCGAACCAACATGAAAAGTTAAGTTATCCTTCCAAAATTTTCACCCCTAAAAGCAATACATTTATCGCCTGGAATAAAGAATGTACGTGAAGGACCTAAAACCTGGTGATGAAATGTACAAAATACTTATTTTCACAAGTAAACACAACCAGCTGTCCCCACCCCCAAGACCAGTCCACCCGTTTCCTCTTCTTGTGGTTTATGCAAAAGCTAGAGCGGTCAGTATACGCATGTGTATTGTGCGCCTATCACACGGAATATGAATCATTGAACTGATTAAGGGGTTCTAAGTTGGCTGCCAGAAAGTAACATACGATTGATGCCACGATGACAGGCAGAAAGGGGGGTAACTTAACGTATTTCAAAGTTATGTGATTTTTCCTACCAAAATCTACCCAGGAGTGAGGAGGATCAATAGCTAATACCATATAAATCAGCCATTTGCAAAATTTACATTCTCACTTTCCAGAATGCTAAATATAGGTGCCCTCGCAGTATTCAAGACAGAACCTACAAATCCTCTCAAGTTTGCTTCATTCTATTTCTTAAGACATGACAAAAGGGATGTGAAACACGTGTAGCGAAGGCCAAAGAAAGTAGACACGCCATAATGACAAAAAAATTTAACATTTATATTAAGTGAAGGAAGGAAAAGAAACGAAAAATACATTAATAAAAATCCTTGATTTAATAAATGTACACTGAGAAAGTGAACAAGGATGGTCCAAGGTGTAAAGAGCAATCTATAGTTTTTTTCTGAAAGCAGAGCATAACATCGCTAATACAGCTCTGTCATAAAAATGTAAATATGCAAATATTAAGTGCTAACTTACCCAATTTCAATTTATTGTGATATTTTCTATCATTCTCTCCCTAGGAGTGCAAGGGGATCAATAGCTAATATCATATGAATCAGCCATTTGCAAAATTTCCAATCTCACTTTCCAAAATGCTTAATACTAGCTATATGTGCTCACGGTATTCAAGATAGGACCGACTAGTTTTCTTCATTTTATTTCTTGAGACATGATGAAAATAATGTGAACACGTCTAGCAAAGGCCAAAGAAAGTAGCCGATCGATGCATCAAAAATGTATACAAGACTTTTTATTCAAAGTAATATTAAAGATAACAGAAACAGAATTGTACCAGTACCTGTAGTAATAAAAACAGCAATAACCGCAGTAACTGTAGTTGCAGAAATGACAAATACAGCCACCGCTAATGCCCCAACATAAATGGCAGCAATGCAGGTAAAGAACATAGCCAAGAATCCTCCGGCTGCCGCTAAAGACATAAGAAGAGAAATGACAACAGCATTGAAGGTTGCTGCAACAAAGAAAAGAAGAAAGACCGAGAATCCTGTCAAGGACAGAAGAGCAGTTGTCCCAACCTGCAGCAATTCAATATTCCGGAATGAAATTTTTTCTAACATTTATGTATATAGCTGAATCGGGTACTTTGAGGGGGATTGAGCCTTTTCCTCTAAGATAGTAAAAAAAAAGTCATGATAAAGACTTTCACACGATTGAAGTCTAACATAATAGCACCAGCTCCAGTACCCCAAATAAAGCTTATCATAGGCTTACTTGTTGGATGGAGCGATGATAGAAAATTACCACATGAAGCAAAAATAGATAAGCAATACTCATAAGCTCAGACAGGCTAATCTTATTATGGCATTTAAATATTAAAGCCATAGGCTGCATGGTTTTGGGTTGTCTAAGTGATTACGTTTATAATATACAGTAAAACTGAACAATAACTACAAAACAGAGTAGAAGGTGGTGCAGTAATTGGAGCAGCAATCTGATACAATTGATGAAGCGATTGTTAAAGGAGCGCCAGTCATGGGTCTGAGGGAGTAAAATGCAACGAACCCATTGTTATTTGAAGAAGGAAAATCATGAGACTCGCTAGCTTATTACTAGAAAATTGCAAGATAATCAGTTAATTGAGCAAGTTAAACGATAACAGTAGCAAGGCAGGATCATTAATTTTGTACACAAATCCAGAAAGCAGTAGACAAAATGCTTAGGAAAAATATACTCACGGAAAGTACGAAAAGTGAACGGAGGGGGCTGCCGCAGCGAGTCCAGACGAGAATATGGCGAGCAGTGTTCCTCGACCCGTCGCGAAGCAGAGGAATATTATCGGAGAGCGAGGATTTGATTCTCTGCAGCAGCGGAACAGAAGCGTAACCTGAATCCGAATCGGGGAAGAAGATCGCAGCAAATAAACGGTTGAATATTGTGTAGAGGGTCAAATCTCGTGCATCTTCATCACCTATCAGGATTCCATTAGCATCATCGAGCTCCGTCATTTTATCTCACACTCACTGCGTGGAAGTCAAGGCTAACCAGTAGAAGATTGATTGCATTTAGGTTGAACTTTGATTTGGTGATATCTGAAAGATGAACCCCGTACACGTGGTGTTTGAATATCTGTCCCCACTCCCCAATCACCAACATGTTATTTATTTTTGGTTTTGGCAAGTAACTCCTCCTCCTTTCTAAATTTGTGAATACCTATTGAGTTTTTAATATGTAAGAAAAGTTTTAGTTGATATTCAATATGATATCAATTTAAATAAGAAATAAATAATAATTGAGTCATTTTAGATTTATCATAGATGTACTATATATTAAGTTTATATAGTGCGTAAGAATTTTCGTATATACATTATCTTATAAATTTTACCTATAAGCCAAGTGTTAGCTTTGAAATAGTTTTATAATTTAAATAGTTAGTATAATAATTTTTATTATAAAATAAATGTTTATCGAGCATGAATTACATCCAATGGCGGAGCCACTCCTAGCCCCCCCCTTGCCCAAAAAAAAAATTTTTTTTACCTCAAAAAATATATATATTTTAAAAAAATTTGCATCTTTACCCCTAAAAATTACATTTTACCCCCAAAAAATGTAGTTTGCCCTCCCTTAATTTATTTATTGACCTCTTAAAAAAAATTGTCATAAATTTATATAAAAAATTTGTTTTGCCCTCCCTTGCTACAATTCCTGGCTCCGCCCCTGATTACATCTCATTAATATTTACGATAATATTGTGTTTAGAAAAAAGAAATAAAAAGTTAATCTCCATGCATAAATAACTAAAAAAGATATCAATTTATACTTGGTAGTAGTGGTTATTAAAAAAAATACTTTTGGCGCATCGGTAAAATTGTGTTGTGTGACGTGAAGGTTGGGGTGCTTAATGGGGCAACCCGGACCCATCCAATCCTGAACCGCCGATTCCGGATCCCCTAATTTCGGAATCGGTACGGTTCCAACCCTGACGGAACCGGGTTTTTTGAATTTTTTTTTTCAAAAAAACAATGAAAATTGTTGCTTGGAGGATTCGAACACGCGACCATCGTCTTCTACTCCAAAACTCTAACCAATTAAGCTAATATACCTTTATGTTTGTAAACTAACCTCAAATATATTTATCTAAATTTAAAAAAAAAAGTAATTTTTTTTAAATTAACGGATCCGGTTTCGGTTCAACCAGAATCGGATCCGCTTAGTCCGAAACCGGTAAGATACCGATTTCGAAACGGTAGAACAGATTTGGATCGATATCTTACCGGTTTCGGATCGGTCCAGTTTTGGGCGGATCCAGATTGAACCCGGTCCATTAAGCACCCCCTACATGGAGGTCATGAGTTTAAGTCGGTGTCATGCATCCTCACGTATAGCGGAAGCTACGTGCATCGTATTTTCGTTTTTAGTAGTTGTTATTAAGGATATGTTCAATTATCGGGTTTGCCTTCTAATATACATTAATAAATACTTATTTAAAACAACAATAAATTCAGTAATCTTGCATTAAAATGACCATAACTTGATTTTATCAGTGTTAACTATTAATAATATCTTTCGTCTTACGGAGGCAACCGATTTTAATAAGACTCAGTTTATTAATATGTATTCGATTTTTCATTCGTAGTTTCTTGGATTTAGCAGAGTATTGTAGACGATTTGTTGTGAAAACCACTGATGTACTCTGTAAATGATTGGTTCTTACGACCATTTATTGTGGCAATATAGTATAATTTATTTTATGTGTGATAGATAATTTTGTAGTGCTAAATTTTGGGGGTTTGATATAACTTTGTTGTTGAACCAGATAAAAATAGATTTTAAGTTATTTGTTAACATATTTGTTGTTTACGAGTACCGGTTGCCTCATGATCTATCACACTGCAAGAACATTTCAATCCATGGATTTACTAATAGGCTTATCCGATTGGATTTATGTTTTCCATGAAATTAAATTTACCAAATTCTTTTTGCATAATTAGTGATAAGTTCTCCCTCATGCAAAATTCTCCCTTACGCAACCATAAATTGATTCATCTTTGTAACATATACACGGTATAACACTGGTGCATATCATGGTGAACAACAATGGTTTATGTTGACCCAACGTTATAACGTGGTGGTTGAGTTGTTGTACGATATATTTGGATTGAAACAATATATTAAGGCACCGTTTGGGGTGCGGGATAGGATTAGTAATCTTCGGATTATTAATCATATCTCATGTTTGTTTCATTTTTTTTTTAAAAAGTATCCTACTATATTTATCTCATTCTAATCCCAAGTTACAACAAAATGACATAAATATCATTACCACCTTTTTTTACTATCTCAAAATTTGAAATTCCCGCCAAAAATTAAAACTTATTTAATACAACTTTATTTTTATATTGTATTATTTTATTTATTTCATTCTTATTATTATTATTTTATTATTATTATATAATAATTATTATAATATATTATATTACTATTATTATTAAAAAATAATAATTTAATATTATTCATATATATATATGTGTGCACATAGATATTATTATAATATATTATATTACTATTATTATTAAAAATAATAATTTAATATTATTAATATATATATGTGTGCACATAGATATTATGATTATTATATATATTATTATGTAGTAATAATAATAATTATTATTATATAATTATTATAATATGTTATTAATATAATAATTTTATATATTATTCTTATTCTTATTATTATTATTATTATTATTATATATATATACACACGCACGCATATATATATATATAATATATAAATTATATATATATTATTATTATATATGCATATATATATATTATTACGTAATAATAATAATTATTATTATAATATGCGATTAATATAATAATTTATATATTATATTATATATATACTATTATTATGTATATTATTATTATTATTATTACTATTATATATATGTATATATACACACGCACATATATATATATATATATTATAATAATGTATATAAATTATATATATATTACTATTATTATTATATATGCATATATATATATATATATTCAAATATATATTTTTATTATTTATTTATATTAGTATTATTATTTTTTATTTATTTTATTAATATTATAATATACTATTATTATTATATATACATACACACAATTATTATTATTTATATAGTGTTATTATTTTTTATTTTATTTTATTAATATTATAATATACTATTATTATTATATATACATACACACAATTATTATTATTTATATTAGTATTATTTTTTTTTTATTATTTATTAATATTATTATATAATAATAATTATTATTATATTATAATATAATAATAATAATTATTATTATATATTATATATACTATTATTATTATATATACATACACACAATTACTATTATTATATATTATATTATGATTAATAGATATAAACTATTATTTTTATTATATTTTATTATTATAATGATAAGGGTATTTTAGACATTACACCATATAATAATCTTTATCAACCATCTTATTCTCCAATCAAACAGCATATAACTTATCACATACCATTTTTACAATCATTTCACAACTTTTTAATCCTTACATTACTTATCATATACATCACTTCAAACGGTACCTAAGTATAGCTTTTGATAGAATGATATATATTTGATCCTATAATTAATATTAGTTTTACTTATTTTTTTTAGGAAAATTCAAAAACTATTAAGTAAGTTGGTCTAGAGATTTTAGTTTTTAAATTAGTCAAAATTTTGTCCTAATGTAATAAATTGTTTTTTATGCATATTTATTCCAAATTATACGGGAATGATGACATGGGCAGGACATTGTTAATATGTTGTTAGGTATAATTGATATGTCTTGCTGAAATTGACAATTCTAGCGAAAATCGAACCAAAAATACAAAAAAAAAAAAAACAATTTATTGTATTTAAGACCAGATTTTGACCAATTAGATTACCATAATTTTATATAGTACTAGTTAGTGCAATTAATACCAAAAAACAACATTTATCCATTCCTATCAACACAACAATCGAAATATAGCATCTAAGTTGCTATACCTTTTAAAATATATAAATCACAATATCATAATACTACCAATTTTGGTTTTTTGATATAATGGAAACACTTGGTCTTCAAATATTATTAAAATCAAACTATATATTAGATTTCTATGAATTATGGGCAGGGGCGGACACAGGATTTTCGGCGAGGGGGCAAAATGAAATTTACATAAATATTATTTTCAAAATTTTTTTTAGGGTCAAAATATAATTTAAGGGGGGCAAAAAGTAATTTTTTATGGGTAAAATATAATTTTTAGAGAGTAAACTGTAATATTTTTTAGGTATTAAAAAAAAATATTGGGCACCCCCACTTAAATCTGCCACTGATTACGGAATAATGCGATTATTTGATGGAAATCATTAAATTTTGATATATTTGGACGTTAAGCTTTTATATGTGAGTGTGATGATTTAGTCCATGCAGGTATAACAAAGGGAAAATTACAGGTCGGTACACTTTCGTGAAACATAATCTACCCTAGTCCAGCGAAAAAATATTAGTTGATCTAAGTCCATTTTTGGTTGAAATGACAATAATAACCCCATGTGGTCCACGCGGCCCAACCAATCTTTAATAAAATTGTATTCTTAGCCCCTAGAAAATGTTTACAGAACAAAATATGTCACAATATACTATTCATCATCGTTTTCATCATAATATTTACCAAACAGAAACATTATATGAACATGAGATCCTTCAGTTTCTGTCATCTCGAGATGAATCCCAAAAGCATACTTTTGCAAAGGACTCACAGTTTATATAACGTTCGTCTATTTATAATTCAAAACCCGATTTGAAGATCATGTTTAAAAATAAATAAAAGGCCCAACATGCTTCCGTATTACAATAAAATTTTAACAAACTGAAATATACTACTTTGACCATAACGACACCGGGTGAGGTGGGTCGCAACTTCCACCAGTCAAAAACTTACTGCCTCCAGACTGTTTTACGAATGGCTCCTCACCATCCAACCTCAGCTCACGGGCGAGGTTAGTCTGCCAGTTATCCGACTCCTTCAGAAACCGCACAGCACAACCATAATTCGTTTCCTACCTTAGGGCATAAGGTATAATCAAGATATAAAAAAAATTTAAAGAAATCTGGGAGATAGCTGGGCAACATCCTTATTTTTATTCTCGAATACTTATAACATCTATTACATTAAAACGTCTCCTTTTGGGAGGAGACGGACTTGTTTAGCCTCTCATATAGATGAGGCTTGACTCAAGAACACATAAACTTACAAAAAACAGAACAATATTACAGACACTTATGAAATGAAAGAAAGAAAAGAAATATTACCAAGCTAAGAAAGCTGAAGATTACAAAGCTTGGAGACTACAATATTTATTTTCAGAAAACTATGGAGAATTTTCGATGTCCTTAGCTTCCTGGATGTCTTGGTATTTATAGAAGTCTGGAGGTGGATGTGAAATCCGGACTTCAACTCTTGTTTATCATCAGACGTCATTGCATTCGTCCTCTTTCTTGTTTGGTATCTTGTGGTCCCTTCGACTTTCGGCCGAAGAGGCTGTCCTACCATTTTGTTTTCTTCTTGTAATGGTAGTGGTCCTCGTCAGAGTCACATGACTCTTGTCTCCCTGTGGTCCCTAGAAATTTTGGTCCCTTTTGACAGGGAATCCTTTCCCGAACAGTGGTTCTTTCTACTCTGGGCAGCTCGGGCAGATGTAGTCATGCCATCTTCCCACATGAGCCATGTTGCAGAACTTCCGGCTAGTTTCTTTGGTTGCCGGAATCTTGTTGTCCCATAATATTTGCCTCTTCTTTTCAAAGACGTCCTCGGCAAATTTTGTGGTATGGCTTGTCATGAAGTTAACCATGAATGACCCGTTCGCTGTTTTCTGGAATATTTTGAACGGATACTTGACTTTGTCCATCTCCGTGAGACAGACCCATAATCCCCAAGCTCTTCTGGTTGTAATGTCATCTTCTGTGAGCGGGGAAACTAGTGTTGTTCCTTCAGGCGGTGGTTTTATTTGATCCACCGCCTTCCAGTTAGGCCTTTGTAGTTTTACAAAATGAAAACTAGGGTGAAGGCCTTTCCCCGTGATTTCTGGGGCTGCAGTTATGAATTTCAACTCCAGAACATCTCCTCGTCCAAGTGTATGATTATTGGTGTGCGTTTATCGCGTACGCCCAAATTAACCCTTCTCAAGTTAATAGCAAAAGTATGTAGTAGCGAGAGTAGGGATCGATCCCACAGGGAAGGTAGTATTTTTTCGTGTCAATTTAAGAACGAATAGTAAAAAGGGGGGTTTTGAGTTGAGTGATTACTGCTAAGCAAATTTTAAGAATTAAACTAATTAACGAGATTAACTAAAACGGTTAAAACTTATGAGAGTGAAGTGATTCTTGGTTTTCGGTCAACTTTACTTTTGGAAAATTCTCTCTTGATCATCAAATCACTAACATTCGAATTCTTTCAATTATTCATCGATTGAAAATTAAATTCCTACCCACCTTAATCGTAGTCAAAGAGAAAACAGCATTCAATCCGACTCTTATCAAATCTCTAATCAAAACTACAGCCGTTTATGATTAAATCAATGATAGATTTCAAAACTAGTGAGTTCGATAAATCTAATCAATAGAAACTACAGCCGTTAATGATTGATTACCCAATCGTTTCTCCTAAGAATTCAATAACACCTACAGCCGGTAATTATTAATCTTAGTTGCTTCTTAATTAGCTATCGATTATGCATGTGAATAGTAGGTTATCAATTTAATAAACAAACACAATAATCATTGAAATCGATACCAAGAAACAGAATTGAAATCGAAATTAAATTCAATAAACAAACCAAAATTCTCACAAGAGATTCAAATCCAAAAGCAAGTATCCCTTCAACCAAGAATCTAGAGTTTAGCCTAGCATAATTGAATCTAAAAATAACAAAAACTGATTGGAAAACATTAAATAAACAAAGGAAAAGAAATTTCTAAGACGAATCACGATTCCGGCTTGTCGATTCCGTCTTCGTTCTTCGAGCGTCTTTGCAAAAATCGGAAGAAAATTACTCTAAAAATTGAAAAATCTGTTCTAAGCTCTCAATTATCTCCTAAAGAGGCTAATTTTTGAGTCTCAAGAGGTATGGTGGCTGATGGGTAGGTTAAATTATATGTAGGAATGAAAG
The DNA here is from genome assembly GCA_907163345.1 of Haberlea rhodopensis. Taxonomy (NCBI): domain Eukaryota; kingdom Viridiplantae; phylum Streptophyta; class Magnoliopsida; order Lamiales; family Gesneriaceae; genus Haberlea; species Haberlea rhodopensis. The sequence continues at coordinate 68,744 of CAJQUN010000469.1, read as the reverse complement.
AAATCAAGTCTTTAAACTTTCCAAAACTCTACAGGCGTAGCTACGCCAGAAAATGGCGTAAAGACGCCTGATGACGTGTCAAAAATATGGCTTCCCGCATTTCTGGCGTATTTACACCTCCGAATGGCGTAATTACGCCTGTCCATGCCGTAGCGTTGGCGTAATTACGCCTGATAATGGCGTAATTACGCATGTCCTCCATTTTTCTGGCGAGTTTCGTATTTTGGCCATAACTTTCTCGTCAGAACTTCGAATTCGATGAATCAGTTGTCCACGCGAAGATAACTCAAAGTTCTACAACTTTTTTATGGACCACATTTCCAAAACATGGCTCGAACATATAGAATTTGAGGAGAAATGAGCAACATGTGTCTTGGATTCTGGTTTTTTCCTCTTTTCTTCAACTTTAGTCATTCTTTCATCATTTTAGCTTGATTTCTTCACATTTCCCTACATTTACACAAATATACGATTAGGTAGCATATGTATCAATTTATCAATCAAAATATACCAAATCGTAGATAATTAAGCGCAATAGATGTGTCTATTTCTAGTCACATCAAACACCCACATACTTACTCTTTACTCGACCTCGAGTAAATCAGACAAAAATACAATATTTTTTTGCTTGGCTCATAGCATCATAACAAACTAACTTGTCCTCACTTTTATGCCTCAACAATTTAAAACATGCATAGTAATGAAAGGCGGTGAAAAGTTAATAATGGAACAAGTTCAATCCCTAAACAATTCGTACCCAACAAAGTAGTGAACGTGTGTGTGTGGTCAAAACAAGTGTCATGTACAAATTATAGATCCAATAGAAGCATATCCACAATAGTTCAAGTAATACACTAACACAAGTATAAGCTCACTTGCACATTCTTCTCCACTATCTTAGCCACTTTGCAAACATAAATCAAGTAGGTCTTTATTAGCTTGTAGTGTGGCCTAGGTATTGGCTTATGAAAGAAAGGTAAAGGATATATCAAGTAAGAGAGTATGATGATATGCACACTAAAAGCTTCTCTCCTTGCTTGAATTTTTCAACTTTTGTTTCAACATTTTTCTTCTTTTGTGCCTTGGCTCCCCTTGGAGTCATTTTTGTATCAAATTTCTCAAGGCATTCCTTTTCATTCATGTATTTCATTCTTTTGACAATAAAGTTCACAAATATAATTCAATGAATTCCAAGTGCATGTGAATGAAATACATCATACTCCCTTAAAAGGTATGGATTGAAATCATATTTAGGCTAAAAGGATAGGATGATAAGCTAGTCAAGGAATGTTGAATGGGGGTCTTTAGTATGCTTAGCATACTACCATTCTTTTACATTAAATTGATTATACAGCTCCTATATCTCGAGCCCCATACAGAATGGCACCTGTAGAATTGAAGGAATTAAAGATACAGTTACATGATCTACTAGATAAGGGATACATTCGACCTAGTGTATCACCTTGGGGTGCTCCTGTGTTATTTGTCAAGAAAAAGGATGGAACAATGAGATTATGTATTGATTATCGACAGATAAACAAGGTGACGATAAAAAATAAGTATCCATTACCTCGTATTGATGACTTGTTTGATCAGTTACAAGGATCAGCCATATATTCAAATATTGATTTACGATCAGGGTATCACCAATTGAGGGTAAGAGAGGGAGATGTGCCCAAAACAGCTTTTCGAACACGGTATGGACATTATGAATTTCTTGTTATGCCTTTCGGTTTGACTAATGCTCTTGCTGTATTTATGGATTTGATGAATAGAATCTTCAAATCGTTCTTAGACAGATTTGTAATTGTATTTATTGATGATATTTTGATGATTGGACGAACATTTTAATTTGATTTTTTTAGATAAATATACTTCAAATCTTTTTAGTAAAGCTGTTTTTTTTGGATCAAATCCATTTTTCATAAGATTTTTTTGATTATTTTTGTCGAATGATGCAATTTCATTAAATAAATAAATAAATATTGTGAACTGGAGTGATTAAAATCTTGTTGTAAGTTGTGATCTGATTGTTGGACCCCTGATTCAAAAAGAAAAAAAGAAATAGATTCCCATCAAGAATTATTTGCTTTCTTAAACTTGTTATTTTCAATTAAAAAATTGAGTTTAATGACTAATTTTTTTAGACATGGGTTTAATATCCAAACTGCTCCTATGTTGACATGCAATTTCCAATTTCACAGTGATGATCTTGTGTTTTCAATTCACAGGTCAGATCAGCATTCAAGTACTCAAGAATCACAGAACTCTTAGCGACCTTAGGGGAAGGGGTTACCGGGAATTTCACTCCTTGTTGTTTGCCATAAACACAAGAATCACGGAAATACATGCAAGACAACTTGTGTAAGGACCCTAATCCTTAAGTGCGGATCAAAGGCATAATTAGAGCTAATATAAATGATCAGAGTGAATTAATCGTGTTGAGGCTATGAGCCTAAAAGTTACATGCCAAAATGAGGACTATCAATGGATTAATTACATTCCCCATCAAAAGAATGTTATCAATTATAGTTTTACACTACTCCTAGAGTAGACACTATACAAAATAATCCTGTCCTTCATCTACCAAAAGTGCTCTTCAAGCTCACGGTCTCAACCCGTCTTAGCCCCCTTCATATCATGCCAAAAGTACCTACAAGGACAACCCCCAAACATGAGCAATAATATCATTCATATACAACACAATATGAATATAAAGCGTAAATGCATAATCATAATAAAACACTTCCTGTTTTTCCCATGCATTTCAGACGCTTCCCGTTTGGTTGTCCCTGTACCATAACTCATGAGTATAATCAATAGATTATTTTTAATGGTCTACACATGTCATGACATAATACCATCTCATCAATATCAAATACCGGTCACCATTCCCTAGTCTGTCCATCACAATGTATTTTAATGCCCCTCGCTTATTTACATATAGGCGGCATAGAATAACCTCGCTTCAATGGACATGCGGTACTCCCACCCCTCGCCTCACATTGAGCGGCAAATATCCTTTCCTCGCCCTATATGATAACCACGCTCAAATGTGACATGCGGCGCTCCCACCCCTCGCTTCACATTTAGCGGAACCAAAACAAATAGCGGCAAGCATTAAAATCATCAAGGGATGACCACGACTCATGGGATGTGCACCAATAATCATATGCATCTACAATCATCATGCATAATTCAACATGTATTTGCATCCACAATGCATAATCACATATATACTCGCATCCACAATGCATAAACAATGAGTATATTAGATACATGTACCGTTGGGTGCCCGTACGTCCTCTACGTACCTTTCCAAAAGTGGAATTGATATGGCTTCAGTTCCTTGGTTGCGTTGCTACCTGGGATGGTTCTACACAATCACACAACCCCATATTAGAAGCCAAATAATAGTCAAATACCAAAAATTCGACAAAAGGAAGCATTTCTCAAAATTCCACAGTGGGCGATCGATCGCTTGGCTGAGGCGATCGATCGCCTCAATTTTTTCTTCCCGGCGATCGATCGCGCCAAACATGGCGATCGATCGCCTAAACCTTGGATTGGCCACTGCCTCTCGGTGATCGGTCGCCTCATAACAGGCGATCGATCGCCTGTCCCGCAAATTTGGTACTGCCCATCGGCGATCGATCGCCCCATTTCAGGCGGTCGATCGCCTCGCACAGACTCGCGATTTTTCCCCATTTTTGCATACCAAAACCTTCCAATCCATACCAACACTTAAACCATCAAACCAACAACATAAATAATAACATAAACCTTCAAAATACACCTCAAAACAAACATAAATCCAACCCTCAACCAAAACCACAACAACCCAACACAAACCCATTTTAAAATCCTTCAAAACCATACCAAACTTAAATAAAACCTTACAAAATCAACAATGAGGTATCCATACCTCTTGGGGACCTCAAATCTCCCAATAAACTCCACAAATCAAGATTTTTGGAAGGATTTCCTTTACCCTTGAGCACAAACTCGAAAATGGGAGAGAAGGAAGGGTTTGGGTGGTTTGGTAAAGTAAAATGAAAGTGAGGTGTGGGGTTGGGGTGTAAAGGTTTAAGTTAAATTAAAAATGCATCCACAAACCCATGGTGTATAAAACACCTCAACATGATATTTTTAAAAGCATTTCACCAAAATGCACCAAAATATCATGATTTCCAATTAATTGCTAGCCATGGCAAATAAATCATGCTAATAACAATTTTCCCCAACATGCACAACATGCACCCTGAAATGCACTCCCGGGTCATCCTTTCCATGTGACCATGCATTTCCACACATTAATAAATCCAGCACATAATCAATTAATTACCATCATAATTAATCATATAAACACAAATAATGCTCAAATTGCAATTAATTATTTCGGGGATATCACAACTTGTCTTTACCAAAACAACATTTTTTTATGCAAATCTCTAGACCTTTATCACTCATATGACCTAATCTGCTATGCCACAGATTAGTCAAGTCATCAGTCAGAATTCAGATTAGTCAAGTCATCAGTCAGAATTCACAGAGATTTTATCATACACAGATTCAATTTTGCAAACATAAAGTTTTCTTTTCTTTTCAGCTTTAAAAACACCGAAGAACACTTTAAAAGTTTCATTATTCCATTTCCCCATTTACCCTCAAGACCACCAGATTCTAAAGCAGCACAAGACATCATTATTGCACAAAGTAGAAACATGTCTCACATCTTTTAGAGTCACAGAATAAACAGAATCAAATTTCAAGTAAACATCACAAATGCCAGCAACTTTACAAAGTTTCTCATTAGCTATATAAATACAACCATGTTCGACTTCTTTATAATTAGAAAACAAATTTCTTAGTGGTGACATGTGATAAGAATAACCAGAATCAATTAGCCATCCATTTTCACACACAGTAAAAACATGCACAGAATTCACAGAATCACATAAATTAGTCACCATAAAGATATCACCCGATTTTTCACCAGATGAGGAAGCATGATTCAGTTGTTCATAAGATTGGTTGTTATCATTTTGTTTCTGATTTTTCTTTTTAGGACAGTCTTTAATAAAATGATTAGGATCATCACAGTTAAAGCACCTTCTGTTTTTGGCCTAGGCCTAGACTTAGACCTAGTCTTGCTTTTCCTCTTGTTCTTACCATTATTCTGATTTTGATTATTATCAGATTTACGATTGTTGTTATACCTAGGTTGAGACCTACCTCTAACATGCATAACTTCACCTAAATTTTGCTTACTACCTTTGTTCACTGTTAAATATAATTATTTACTCTTAAGACCATTAATCACAGTGTCAAGCGTAATGGAATCTCTATCATACTTAATAGGAGATTTGACATCACTATATGTCTCAGGAATAACATTGAAAATCACAATAATAGTATATTCATCAATGTTGTTATCTCCCGTTAACTTAATATCTTGAATCAACTTGGTAAACACATCAAGATTCTCATCAACATCTTTGTTCAACTTGTGATGCCCCGAAATTAATTAATGGCAATCTGAATATTAATTATGCTTATATGATGATTTATTACGATGATTAAGATATGTGTGGGAAATGAAGAAGTAACATGATTTAAGGATGTTAATTTTAATTATGAGGATGATATGGGTTTAATGAAGTTGGTTGCAATTTGTAATTGCTTATCATGTTAATGTATTTTATATACATCATGTTGTTATTGGGGTACAAGTTAAAAGTAAGAATTAATACTTAACCCACCATTTCACCCCACTTTATCCTTTACACTCAAATCCCCAAAATCACTCTCCCAAAACCCTCTTCCCCTCATTTTCGAATTTTGACCTAAGGGTGGGAAGAAATTCTTGTAAAAGCTTTGTTCTTGCACTTCTTGGTAAGATTTAGTGTCTATGATGTTTATACATATCTTATTGATGTTCTTGAAGTGTTGATTGAGTTTGGAAGGGTTTTAAAAAGGGTTTGAAATGGGTTTGTTTGGGTTAGTGTGATTCTTTGTAGGATGTTGGATTTTTAGTGGTTTTATGATGTATATTGAAGGTTTAAAGTGTTTTTGTGTTTTAAGTTTGTTGGTATAAGTGTTGTGGAAGTTGGGAAGGAATTTTGGTGTAAAAATGGTGAAAAACGTGTATCTGTGCGAGGCGATCGATCGCCTGAAAAGAGGCGACCGATCGCCTAAGGACAGTGGGCGAAGAGCAGGGCAGGCGATCGATCGCCTGAAATGAGGCGACCGATCGCCGAGAGGCAGTAGCCAATTCAAAGGATAGGCGATCGATCGCCACATTTGGCGCGATCGATCGCCGCGAAGAAGAATTTGAGGCGATCGATCGCCTCAGCGAAGCGATCGATCGCCAGCTGTGTATTTTTGAAAAATGATGTTTTTTGTGGAATTTTTGGTATTGGGCTATTGTTTAGCTTCTAATATTAATTTGTATGGTTGTGTAGAACCATCCCAGGTACCAATGACTTCAAGAAGATAAAGTACTACGATTTCACCACATTTTGAAAAGGTACGTAAGAAACGTACGGGCATCAAACGGTAACATATTCCTAAAACTATGACTTTGCATTAATTGCATAAGTATATATGGTGATGATTATGAAGAATAAGTTTATGATTATGATGTTATGATGACAATTATGATAAGATGATGATGTTTGAAATGATGATGCTTATAAGATGATGACGCATGTTTGACTATGCTATTTAGAATGGTTGAATGTCCGGTGACTATTATGGGCAAGCGAGGAAGGTCTTGCCGCTCACATAACTGAGCGATGGGGTACATCCGCTATCAAGGTGTAGCGATGGGTATCATCCGCTGAGCGATGGGGTACATCCGCTATCAAGGTGTAGCGATGGGTATCATCCGCTGAATAAGAGATACATCCGCTATCAAGGCGTAGCGATGGGTATCATACGATGAGTTATGTCGAGCGAGGGGGCCAATTGTGCCGCTGTCATAATAGAACCCGGATAGTCCCATTTCTAATTAACATGGATTGATGTGAGCTTATATACGAAATATGATGTTAAACATTCATGTCTTGAACTAATGATTATATGCGTAATTATGACACAGGGACAACCAAAGAAGGATAGTACTATTAAACAGGAAGTATATGCTATCAATTATTTCCATGCATTGTTTATATAACATTAACTCATGATGTTAAGTAGCGATGTACATGCTCACGATGGGTTGTTCCTGTAGGTACGCTTTTGGATCGAGACTAAGGGTCGGGTTGAGATGGGGAGCTAAGGAGCATAAGAAGATAGATACAGGATTTTTTTTAAACTCAACATTCATTTTGGGGAATGTAATTAACTAACTATTGAAGTTTCTTTTTGGCCTGTAATTACATTTAGCTCACATAACAACCAGAACTCTAAGATGTCTCTAATACATGTTTAATTCATAATACGCTATTAATATGATGTTAAGGTAGGAAGACCCTACACAACTCAAGCTTGAATTTGAAAAAAATTTCAAGTAAAAACAATTTACTTGGCAAACAGGTTTCCGTATACAACTCTTCTAATTTTGTCCAAAAAAGTTTAGCAGAAGTAAGTTTACTATATTTTCTAAGCACAGAGTCAGATAGATTCAAGATTATGGAGGAGTAAGCAAATTCATCATCTTCAGCTTTCTTAGCAGAGGTTATATCATCAGCATAATTACCACCTATAGCTTTAAATACTTTCCGTTGGATTAAATTCCTTTCATTTTTGTTGCCAAATAGAAAAATTCGATTTTCAATTAAAATGTTCCATATTATAGCCAGAAATAGAAGCCATCATACACATGCAAAATAAGGTACACTAAATCACAGACTAACAAATTACACACAGTAAGCAACAGAAGCAGGACCACACAACAGAGGCATAGATAAAAAACCCCGAAAGTTTTAGATAATTTTAAAATTTCAGTGACCCACACTGAAAAACACAGAAAACACAGAATCACATAAATTCTTAGTTTTCTACAGCAAGCAAGCCTCAGAACCTATGACCTAGGCGCTCAACAAAGCAGTAAAAGTCTTAGGGTTCAAGTCAATCACTTACAACCCAAATGCCAACGCTATGAGGTTTTTCCACCGAAAATCCGAAACAGCACAAAATCTGGACCACCGAACAACTGTTGCCCGAGCGCTGCCGCCACTGTCCGATCGTTGTTGTCCACCCACCAGGCGTGGATAGCCGCTCTAATACCACTGTTAGGTCTCTATCCGCATTGACATCGTCATGTGTACCTTCAAATGAAAGACCAATACAAATACACAATATGCAAATATAACAGTAATCTCCAAAAAGATATAAGGTCAGCTCAAGTCTGCTATTTTTCCCAATCTAAGTGACTGAGAGAAAACCACGATAAAGATCGGAAGGTAAAGAAATCACCCCAACTCAGGATAGCTACGTCACACAAAGCAGTCGGGCAAGAACGTTCAACCCAAACGCTGGACATAACAAACCCCAACTCTATCAGCCGTGAATCAATGATGAATGTTGTTGAATTTGAGTTATCAAAGACAGTTTTTACTGTTATTCTAAGATGTATAATTTAGATATCAAAATTTCTATGATCAATTAATGGTTTATTTAATTAAAAAAATATGAAAAATAATCATATTTGTTAAAATGTGCAAAAAACATATTTACGTTTTGATAATGAAAAGGGTTTAAAAATAGATTTTCTTAATACGAGATGACATGTGATGCGTGTCTAAATCGAATCAAAGTTGGCTCACAACAGCTCCTCATACCCTTCAGCAGAATGGCACTGCTGAACGTCGTCACCGTCATATTCTTGAAACCGGACGTGCACTATTACACCATGCTCATCTTCCTACGGGTTTCTGGACATATGCCTGGCAAACGACTGTTTATCTTATCAATCGGTTGCCCACACCTGTCCTCCGCAATCGCAGCCCCTTGGCCATCCTCTTTAATCGAGAACCAAATTACCTTAAGCTTCGCACATTTGGATGTCTGTGTTATCCCTTGCTGAAACCTTATGCAAACGGAAATTTGGACTATCCTTCGCGACCATGCCTGTTTTTGGGTTACTCTACTTCTCAAAGTGTTTACCGCTGCTATGACTTGGAGTCTCGTCGCTTGTTTATTTCACGCCACTTTCGTTTTATGGAATTTCATTTTCCTTTACCACGGACTCATCTGCTACACAAAGTTTTGCACCTAGGAATGACGCCACTGTGACTCCTATGCCTATTTCCTTGTCGGTCCTTCCGCCTGACGTACAACCATTGTCCGTGCCGTCGTCATGTCCTGCTAGCTCATCACCTGCACCTTCATATTCCACTTCTTCTGTTGATAGTCATGATCTTCCTACTCAGTCCACTGTGCCTCGATGCACTCATATCATGCGTACCAGGAGCCAAAACAATATTTTTAAACCCAAGACTATCAATTCTGCGACAAAGCATCCTCTACCGGCGGACATTGAACCTACTTGTGTCACTCAAGCTCTCTCTGATTCGCGATGGCGTGATGCCATGGCTGAGGAATTCACGGCTCTAACCAAACATGGCACGTGGGATCTTGGGACACCTCCCTCAAAATCTAATATCATCGGCTGTAAATGGGTTTTTCGTATCAAACATAAACCTGATGGGACCATTGATAAGTTTAAAGCCCGCCTAGTTGCCAAAGGATTTCATCAACGACCGGGTATCGACTACACGGAGACCTTCAGCCCAGTTTTCAAACCAGTCACCATTCGGACTATCTTATCTATTGCCTTAATGCGAAATTGGCCTCTCCGCCAACTTGATATCAGCAATGCCTTCTTACATGGTACTCTCCAGGAGCCTGTCTATATGTCTCAACCCCCGGGGTTCATTGATGCTGTTCATCCCTATCATGTATGCCGCCTCAAAAAATCTTTATATGGTCTTCGACAAGCTCCACGCGCTTGGTATCATGCATTGAGTTCCGCTCTCCTCTCGTGGTTTACACAGTCTCGCTCTGACACCTCCCTCTTCACTTTCCAACGTGATAAGGTCCATTTATTTGTTCTTGTCTATGTGGATGACCTTATTATCACTGGGTCGAGTCAGTCTCACATCACTGAAGTGACTATGCACCTTCAGTCCAACTTTACTGTTAAGGATCTTGGTCAATTGTCTTATTTCCTTGGCGTTGAGGTGGCACGTTGCAAGGAAGGCCTTTTCCTTTCACAACATAAGTACACTGTGGATCTGCTGCAACGACATCACATGGATGGTGCCAAACCTTTAATGACACCCATGGCTGCAAAACCTTCTGTCTCTACCTCTGGTTCCGTGGATCCCACTGAATACCGTTGTGCTCTTGGAGGCTTACAATATCTAACTTTGACCCGCCCTGACATTGCTTTTACGGTCAATCGCCTTGCTCAGGCCATGGCATCTCCTACTGCTCAAGATTGGTGTGCTGTGAAACGGTTATTCCGATACTTAAAAGGGACATTGCATAATGGTTTGCTTCTCCGAAAGTCCCCTGAGTTGTCCCTAACCGCATATTCTGACTCAAACTTTGGTGGTGATCCACGTGATAGCAAGTCTACCTCAGCGTACATCATCTTCCTTGGCCCGCATCCTATTTCTTGGCGTTCACGCAAGCAGACTGGCGTCACTCGTTCCTCGACGGAAGATGAATATCGCGCTTTAGCGTCAGCAGCCTCTGAGGTGTGCTGGGTCAGGCACCTTTTTCAGGACCTTGGTATTTCCCTCCGTGCATCACCTCGCTTACTTTGTGATAACATTGGTGCTACGCGGCTGGCCCTTCACCCGATCATGCACTCCCGCATGAAACACATCGCTATTGATATCCATTTTGTTTGTGATTTGTCTACAAAGGGCCTCCTTAGTGTCTCGTATGTCAATACCCTTGAGCAACTGGCTGATATTCTTACAAAGCCTCTTCATCGCCCAAGATTCGAATTGCGTCGTTCCAAAATCTCTGCTGCCGATGGCACGTCAATTTTGCGAGGGCGTATTAAAGATATCACATGATCTTGGAGATTCACCCTTATCTTCTCTTTGTATTTCAAATTTGGTTATTTGTAATTATCATTATCATTATCATTGTACATTGTAAACTCTATATAAGGCTCGTTAGCCAAGCAATATATTCAAGGGAAATCATTATCAAAACATAAATCTTCTATAAATATAACAGTAATCTCCAAAAAGATATAGGGTCGGCTCAAGTCTGCTATTTTTCCCAATCTAAGTGACTGAGAGAAAACCACGATAAAGATCGAAAGGTAAAGGAATCATCCCAACTCAGGATAGCTGCGTCACACAACGCAATCGGGCAAGAACGTTCAACCCAAACGCTGGACATAACAAACCCCAACTCTACCAGCCGTGAATCAATGATGAATGTTGTTGAATTTGAGTTATCAAAGACAGTTTTTACTGTTATTCTAAGATGTATAATTTAGATATCAAAATTTCTATGATCAATTAATGGTTTATTTAATTAAAAAAATATGAAAAATAATCATATTTGTTAAAATGTGCAAAAAACATATTTACGTTTTGATAATGAAAAGGGTTTAAAAATAGATTTTCTTAATACGAGATGGCATGTGATGCGTGTCTAAATGTGCAAAAAACATATTTCATTTTTCATATTATTAATTTAAAAGTAAGCAATGTTATGAACTTTTTTTTACGTCGAGTGACCAAGTTCTTCGTAGTGTTGTTTCACATTTATCACCATTGGCGTTAGGGTGCCTCATGTATGTGACGAGGCGCCCTAGGCGCTTTTTTTTATTTTAGAATTCGTTTTTATCAATAAGAAATTATAGTAAAATGTTAAATTGTGTTCATTTTACGATAATTTTGAATATTTTATAATATTTTAAAAATTAAGCCGTCATTATATACATTTTAATAATTGAATTTGGAATCATATTATATATGTATCAGTTGAATTAGAATATTAAATAATATCATGTAGCTAAATTGAATATGACATTAGTGGGAGGATCAACTCAAATGTAGGTGGTCTCGTTTTCGAATGTCTGCAAGAGGATTAAATTAGTATTAAATCTATTTAATTTTGTAGTATTTACATATGAATTGGTATTAAACCTATACATTTTTGTACTAGTTAATATCACGTACTAAAGCATTTATAGTTCATTTATAGAACCTGTGTTACATGTTGAATAATCAGCAATTTCGGTCCATACTAATTATTGTTTGAATAATTCATTATTTTTTAAAACTAATTTGATATGTTTCCCAAACGGCCAAATCCTTACTGATCATCTTTTTTGGTCTTTGGCTCTTTGTATCTAACCCCATTAATTTCGACACACTTGTAAGAATCAAATTCAACAATATTCATCATTTTTAAACATAAAAATCATCCAAATAAATTTAATAAAAAAATAAAAAAATAAAATGCCAAGAGTGCTGCCCCTCAATAATGAGTAGCCCCGATTGGTATTTTACGATAATTTTGCAAAAAATTTAAAAACACTGTATTTCATTTTTTAAATAATTTTTTTTTTTAAAAAAACCCCGAGAAGTGAGCCTATTTATGTTGTCTCCTTCCATTTAACCATGAAATACAAAATGCTTGCATGTATTTAGTTTGAGTCTCGGTTATACATCAACTCAATATTAAAATATATTAATGTTTGTAAGTATATAGTTTGAGCCTCGATTATACATCAACTCAATATTAAAATATATTATTTTTTATATTAAAAATAAATAAATAATATTCTAACTATTTGGATCGATTATATATTAAATAGATTAGCACATGAATAAAACGAATCCATACAAACATTTTCCCATCGTACCCACTACTGTTAACTACTTAACTTCCACGAAAAGTTTGAATCTTTGAAGCAACCTCCTTTCTCTTCCTATTTTGACACGCAACTATCTCCATCTTTCTGGCAAGAAGAGAACAAAAATACACGTTTTATGTCAATCTTCTACGCTTCTCAAGCATTTTTCAATAAAACTTCTCTCTCGAAGAATCTCCTAATTGTAATCCTTTTTATTTGGAGCTATGGGTGCTTTTAATCTGGCCTTGGCACTGCCATCAAAGCTTAAACTACGGCCATTTTCTGAAGAACAGCCATTTTTCTCTCTGCACAGAGCAAGACAGAGATGCCTGACCAAGAAGAACCAATCTATAGTCCCTGTAATCTTCTTGGAAATCGGATTTACATAAAGGGTTTCTTTGCTTTATCAGTTTTTTTCTTGAAATCATAAAAAAAATTTCAATTTTTTTATTCGTTGGATTATCAGGTTGCAAGATTATTTGGGCCAGCTATATTCGAAGCATCGAAGCTAAAAGTTCTGTTTGTAGGAGTTGACGAGAAGAAACACCCTGGAAAGCTTCCGAGAACTTACACACTTACACACAGTGATATCACATCCAAGCTCACTCTTGCTATCTCTCAGACCATCGATAATTCACAGGTTAATTGTTGCATTTTTTATTTAATTTTCTTATGTATGTAATTTAAGCTTGTAATTATGGGATTAGTATGGTAATTTTTTTTTATTTGATTTGTCGGTACTTAAAAGATTATTCCACATACCTCCTGGTTAGTCAGATAGGTTGTCCGAATCTCATGGATTTTAAAACCGAAAAACGAATCGAAATTGTTCGGCCTATTTGGGTTTGTTAGTTGATTAAAATTCAACATAAGTACAAACACTAATACTTTATCTATTGGATTCAAAACTTTGAACCTTTGACTTTTAGTTTTAAATTTATAATATTTTTTTGAAGCTATTTATTTTTAAAAAAATCAAATTTAAAGGAGATAATAAAATAAATTATATTATATTTAAAAATAACCTAGTTACTTTACGAGATTTGATTCACACGATAAGGTGAACCATTAAAAAAATTTGAACCATGAAAAAATTTAATTTTTTTTTATTTTGGTTTTTTGTTCGGTTTGGTTATCGGTTTGGTTACCAAACCGTATAATCAAAAAAGAACATCGAATTTTTTTTTAAAAAAATTTACATTTTTTCGATTTGAACCGAAATTGATGCACACCCCTACCCTTGTCCCAATTCACCTTTGTCCGATTCGGGATGGATTCGAGGGTTCAAGTCGTCTTAAAATTATTTGACTCTCCAAGCTTAAAAACAAAAAGATGATTCCCGAAAAAAGATATAAACGGTGGTTTAATTAATTAAAAATTCCGAATAAAAGACAAGATATTTGACTGTTTTGGCAATGATCTGTCGGTTTCTTTAATTTTTCAAATGTATTTTTATATAATAATTAAATATATATGTATATATATATATATATATATAATATATTGGATACAGTTGCAAGGGTGGTACAACAGATTACAGAGAGATGAAGTGGTGGCGGAGTGGAAGAAGATCAAAGGCAAAATGTCACTCCATGTTCATTGTCACATAAGCGGTGGCCATTTCTTGTTAGATATGTTTGCTAGGCTCAGATTCTATATCTTCTGCAAAGAACTTCCCGTGGTAAACTTTTTTCTAATATTGCTAAATGTTTTTCAGATTTTTTAATATATAATTTGTTTAAAAAGAAGTGTTTATTTATTTATTTATAATTATTTGATATGCAAAGGGTTTTCTTATGGGTCTCGAACTCGAGATCATGTTCTAAATTTGGACTCTCGGCTTCGCTAGTCTGATAGACTTGTGCCAAAAATAGTGGTTTTCGATAACGAGTAGAGTAACTCATGTATCTTATGAAGAGCTAACATACGTGCAAATTCTCAATGTGGGACAACTCTCAACACACTCTTCTCGTGTGATTCACCTGTGATATTATTTAAGTGATATTATTTAAGTGAAACACGTGAATTGATAACACGGGTGACGGTGAGCATGTGTGAGTAATAGTCAATCACATAAAAAGCTTGCTCTGATACCATGTTAAGAATACACGAGGTTCCAACTCAGTACCAATTTATAATGAATTTTGAACTCAGGACCTTGGCGTGAACCTGACTCTGACACGATGTTGAATTCCTATCTCACATAGAAGCCCGAGCTGAACAATTTATTATTTATTCTCTAACACGTCAAACATTTTATCAGGTCAAATTCGGTAAATTTAAGACCAATTTGTCGCATGAGAAACAAGAGGTATTAAACTCAAAAATCTTGGAATATAGGGATGAAAATGGCTATACCTTTCGTTTGCCATTTTAACATTTTTGCTAGCCGATAAGCAATCTTATTTAAATTTGTATGAAAACTTTCAAATGAGAATTTTTTAAAAATCCGAAATTTTTTCATTAGGTTTTGAAGGCATTTGTACATGGAGATGTGAACTTGCTCAACAATTACCCTGAGCTACAAGATGCATTGGTTTGGGTCTATTTCCACTCCAACATCCCAGAATTCAACAAGGCTGAGTGTTGGGGCCCTCTGAAAGAGCCAGCTTCTGCCTCCACACCCGTCGATTCCGACAAGACTTCACTTGTAAGCAATATCAACCTTAAACGAGTGGATACTCCAAAGCCATGCCAAGAAACTTGCACATGTTGTTTCCCACCAGTCACCTTATTCCCTAACTGGTCCGCCCAAGATCAGGCTGATGTGATCATCTCCATCGCCTCGGACCACCCGAATAACATCGTTTCTGGCGAATCTTGACGATTTTTGGGTTGGAATGGTACCGATGGTTTTTCGAGATCTATTTGATTATCGATGTATAAAAAGTTGGGTTTTAGGTATATATTAAGCGGATACATAGGAAAATATATGTTAGGTTTAATGTAAATGTTAGATTTATGATTTATTGTTAGAATTATATACAAGTGAAAATTAAGTTCCATGTGGAATTTGTAGGCATACCATAAGACATGACTTTGGATTCAAGGTGTTGTAATGTTAAATTATATGATAATTTCTTGTGCGTGCTTTGTTTTTTTTTTTTTTCTCATTTTATATTATATATTACTGAGTTCGTAACTAAAGCAATTTCATTTTGTATTTCACTAGTAGAACCAACTTCCTCCTCTAGTGCATCCCTACGAGTTCAACAATTCATGAAAATTTTAGATAATGAAATCAGTGGTCATTCCAAAGAATAAAACCCTAAGTTGTGTATAATGAAGCATGCCAACAATGTTCATTTTAGATCCATGAAGTAAAGATGGGTTTGGGGATTTTTCAACAAAAAAAACCGTCAAAATTTAATATTAATACAATAAATTGAGTTTTTTTACGTGTTTAGTACCATTTTTGTTAGAATGCTAGCATTGAGCTGTTGGAAATTGAGAAATTCGATGAAAATATGGAGAAAAAAAAAAGGATTGCATTAAAATCTTTTTTTATATATAACATGAACAAGAAATATATTAGTAAAACGACTGGTACAACGAAGAACCGGTCAAATCCCACAATACACGACAAAACAACCGAGAAATCAAAGACCAATACATGTGTGACAAAACGTGGGTAAAGACTAAAAGACACTTATGGCGAGGCGTACTAAATGGAATAATGAGAAAGTGATTAACATGTGAACCACAAGACCAAGACATGAACATGGAACACTAGAGCCAAATCATGTTGTTCAAGATGTGATCGAACAAGTGAATTTTTTTCCACGATATCTGAAGGAATAAATAAGGAGAAATGAGAGACATAAACTGATAAAATGCCAACAAAAGAGCAAGTCGTCATATCCAAAACCCTCGCTGAGATATATCCACAAAGAAACATCACTGGTTCGCGCACGAAACTGAAATGTCAAGTAGTCAAAACTAAATGCTTCCCCAGCAGTGATGCAGAAGAAAATAACCACCACCCAAATCCATCAACAAAATCTATATAAACCAATTTATATTATTGATTTTAGAATATATGTTTTCCTTTCATTGAGTTATAACTTATAAGGTACCGTTTGGTATGTGGTATATAATGACCGAATGATATGGATGTGTAATATGGGCGATAAAAAATTATATAGATATATGTAATTTATATAGTTTGATTAATCATATCATATTTGGTATGTAATTTGAGCGTGAATTGAACCATCAATGATTATCTTATCAACCATGCCAAATAATATCTAAGAGAATATGACCAAGAGCGAAGAGACTGATGTAACATACGATTAGAGTTTCTCAAATTTAATAAAATGCGTTCATTTTCAAAACGGATTCAAATTTATATATGTTTTTATCATTTTTGAAAAAAAAAAAAAAACAGTTTCAGTTTATCTATACAATCTTATAAATAATTTATTTTCCTCACCCATTGATAAATAAAATAAATAAATATCTAAAACAATTGGTCAAATTTGTACAACTTTTAATTTTGACAATTTTTTTCGGAATAGAAATCTGATTAGAATTTTGTCGATATTTACTATCCATCAATTATTGGTCCACCAATCGAATAAATTAATTCCTAATATTTGACACTAGAAATTATAAAATATCCCGCTCAAAATAAAAAAATATATATATATA
The DNA here is from genome assembly GCA_907163345.1 of Haberlea rhodopensis. Taxonomy (NCBI): domain Eukaryota; kingdom Viridiplantae; phylum Streptophyta; class Magnoliopsida; order Lamiales; family Gesneriaceae; genus Haberlea; species Haberlea rhodopensis. The sequence continues at coordinate 51,253 of CAJQUN010000469.1, read as the reverse complement.
GAAACATAACATATGGATTCATCTCGAAAGTATGAGTGCGATTAAAGTATGAATATAAATTAATCGAGACGGCTCCTAGGTTATTCGAATCGATTTGAAAACTATTCGATTGGTATTCGAAATAATTGATTTTGAGTTGAACTTGAATATGTTCAAATATTTTTGAGTTTATCCGACCCAAATCATGTTGTTCGACAAGTTATAAGCAGCTTGTCATCTTTAATATTGTATTAATATAATACAACGATATATTAAATAAATATATTTTGAACCTTTCGAATCCTTATTTTTTTTCGAGCAATTACTCAAATAGTTTGTAAACATGCTTCAATATTTGAAGTCGAACTCGAGCTTTAATTCGATTAAAATATATTTAATTGTTCGAATTTCAAATCATGTTCAACTTGATTCGATCTGTTTACACTCCTAAACTTGCAGGAATTGCCGAAAAATTATCGTGAAATAAATTCAAGCTCAAATAATCAAAATGTGTAAATGATTAATCTATATAAATTATAACAGTATCTTTAGATCAGCAAAACTCTTATAACTTAGTGATTGAAATTAATTATTTCATGAGTTCAAATCTACACCATAACATATGTTTTAAATTTTTAAAATGTAAAAAAAATTAAAATAAACCCTCTGAACCGCCGGTTAACCAGCAGTTCACGGGTTAGAAAATTATGATCCTTAACCGGCCCGCCTATAGATGGGCCGGTTACAGGTCCGAGCCTTCGAACCGTTGATCCGGTTAATCGACTCATTGATCACGGTCCGATCCCGAGCCGATCAATGACCATTTATAACCCTTGATCGGTTCTAGTTCCCTTACAACTCACAGCTGTAAACAAATGCCCATCAAAACTCAATATTGATACTTGTCTAAATGGTGCAGAATGGTTTTTTTTCCTAAAAAAAATCATTTTGTTATCAGTACTATATTATAAAGGAATAGCAACACATAATAATTACCTTGGTTTCTATATGTTCTTCTTAAAATACCCTTATATAAATAGTTACCTTCAATATTTTTATTTTCTTCAAATTTTCTAAAATCATTTATGTCATCTAATTAATAATATACCATATTAGTTTAAATATTTAGAATTTTAAAAATATACAATAATTACATATTTATATTGTAATTATGTATATATAAATTTTTTAAAATATTTTACATAAAATTATACATACACAAATTGCATGTCAAAAATCGCTAGATATAATATAGTGTGTGTGAAGCTATTTCACTCGTCAATCATCATGGAGTTCCCCTGAAGATTATTCGGGAAACAGAAGGGAAATATATATATCCAAGAACAGTCAAAAGTGTAAGGACCCCTAGCCCTTAACCCTTGATTAGTGTATTAATCATTATGTGTGCATGCTTTCAATAAAATTATTCGGGAAACCCAGATGATACTTTACCATTGAATGGCAATTACAAAGTTTTCTTTAACATACAGTGTTATAAGCTCATCATCCTAACAACAACAGATTCATAGGGTTCGCCCGTCACACCACTTTTTACATTGTGGACTTTTATAAAAATTTGGGCAGAGTCTCCCCATAAATAGAGCTATCCCGAAATAAAAGCACAACGCATAACATAATTCCCGGCCAGGGAAAACACCACACATATGACAACCAAAGTGGGTTTCAACCCCCACATAACACACTAACGACTCTCATATCATTAGCAATTCTACCACAATTGCATGCAACATATAATGAAAGAGAGGAAGGCTCATGCCTTTATATACAACGCATATACAAGTAATCTTGCTCACATGCGAGCATCATGAGTATGTATATAACCCTCATGGGTATATAAGTACTCTATACGATACCGTGCTCCATCAAGCCCTGGTACCACGATCCTGGGAGTACATCCAATCAACAGCTCGAGCTCATCTCCAAAGCCATCGATGTACCTATTCACCTGCCCCAACAGAGACAGCCCCCAACGGGGTGAGCATGCCAATTCCACAATTTCATAATCATAATGACATAATACATAATTTACGAAAATGTAAATATTGCGGAACATATGTGATACTTCCTGGATGGTATCATCCTCATCATAGCGTACCCCTGTAATAATCCTGTTCTCAAAACAGATAAATCATCAAATCCTGAATATGCAGTTAATCATCATATTGGTTAACCCTAGCCAGTTTCAATTTAACAACATTTCATAACATCTTTCTTTATCTAGCAATTATCATAATTCTAGATATTATAATGAGATTTCCTTAACTTCCGATACTAGTTAATCACTTCTCTGATTAACCACGTCTCTGTTCTTATTCATTACCAATAGGGAATAAAATACAGATATCCTAGATATCTAATCAAATACCATCTTTTTCAGTTCTTACTTCAAGTAGCATCATACTATCGGTGTTTGCTCCGTAGCAACCACACCCATCATTTGCTCGCTTCATAGCGGCACTAAGCATTTCACCATGTGAATCATCATAATATAATCAAGTCCCGGTACCATCATAGTAAAGCATTTCATGTATTTTAGATCATGCATCATACTTGTAAAACATCATTTAAACTATGCTCGTACGCTAAACGTACCTTAAATCCTCGAAGTCTGAGCCAAACCTTGTTCGAGTTCCATGCCCCGAGGAACGATGTGCTAACACGATAAATAATTCACAATTATTTACGAACATGTAACCCATGCTCAAGCACATCCATAACCCTCAAAATATTGTCGACACACGACAATTAAACATCTAAAAGACCCGGGGCAGGGTACATGCAGGGAGGGAAAACGAATGCGGCATATCGAAAAATTGCCTAAGAACACCTTCAATAATTCGAACCCAACCAACACAAATCAAACCCAAATAATCCCCATAATTCATCTAACACATGAATTAATCAATTATCAACAACAATAATCGCCCCACATGCCAAAATCCCCAAAATTCGAATTCAAGCCCTAACTTCAAATCCAATTCCTCAATTTCGAACACAATCAAGCATCATAATGCATTTAAACATGAATTAATCGAATAACAACAAGAATCATCATCCTCATGCCAAAAATCCAAATTTTCGAACCCTAACTCCCAAAATCGAGCTGAAATTCGAACCAAATTTAACCAATCTTTTCGAACCAAAAAGTCTGAAATAATCGACTCAAAACCAGCTTAAAAACGCCCCAAAAACATCAGAAAAATCGTACAAAAAACATACCAAAATCGCGCCCCCAAAATCGGATGAAATCCAGTGACGAACTGTAGCGCTTTCTGCAGAAATCCGAGCTCGATTCTCGACGAAACTTCGAATTGTTGGTATGTATAGAAGCGCCCGGAAGAGACGATTCCAACGGCGGGTGGCACGCGCCGAACGGCGGCCGGACGGCGGCTGGCCGACGACTTTTACGCGCGGGGGTCAAAGGGGATCGGGTGTGCGCGCGGGAGGAGAGAGGGAAGAAAGGGGGAAAAATGGTTCCGATAATTAAAATCTCGGGTTCAACTGATTTATAGCAAAAATACCCCGAAATACTAATATCCCCACAAATACATCATGATTCATTAAAAATCATCTATTTTCAAAAACTCTCTCTCTAACTCAAAAACCCCCTACCGGTGCCCACACCAAGCACCCGAGATTCTGAGTCACACTAAAAACCCAACTCACAGGTTTTCACCGAAATGAGAATACGATCTCAACCTCGGGATCCAACGATCCCAATTACTCAAATAGACGAGCCCGGAGGGCCCAACACCTCGATTAAACTCCAATTGCCACGTAAAACCACTTTAGGGTTTATTAACACTCCGGGATTAACATCCCTAATCTCAGGTCATCACAATATCCCCCACTAAAAGAATTTCGTCCTCGAAATTAGCACCGGTGTATCACATAACACCCAGGCTACACAACAACATGAAGCCAGAACCTCGATTCTTGACCATAACAAAATCGTCTTAAAAACCTCGAGAATACTTACCTCACTTCAAACTCTGAAACAGAGCGACATAACAAAACCAACATATCACTCAAGAGGCAAAACGTACCTCGATGTGGGTCATCCCAAAAGTCAGTCCCTCATGACTGCAAAACAACCGATACTTACGACTGTAGATCGGACAGTCATCCTTCGTTCTAATACCACTAGTAAGAACGCATCATGTATGACACCTCAACCGTGAGAACGTTGACCTTGTGTCAATCTCTGGAGTGGAATAAACTTCCAAACCCATCATAACGTCGAAGAGCGTCAGTACAACTCAACGCTAACGGTCCAAAAGCAGTTAGTCAACTGAAACTGCAAGGATTCGAATTGCTTCCGATTCCATCGTAGATATCATTCAAAGACATCTCTATCATAACTCACAATGTCTAACATACATCATTACGAGGGAAACATTAGCATACCACGGTGTACACATACCAAACCTGGTTTCCACTTTCAAACCTCTCTTTCAAATGAGCAGTCGCATCATTGCAACTCAATTTGGGCAACTCACGGCCACAGATTCACACAAAAGACATCTCGCAAGATGTCCACCTCCGGATATCCTAAGAATCACATCCTGATCATAAATAAACAATCGAGACTCCTCAGAGTTTCAAATTTGAAAGGACATGCAATAAACCCAATGCATCCCAAATACATGGATTCCCAGGCCAAATCAACGACGACCTGATGACTCTCTTGTTGGCACTTCAACATCATGAGCTGTCCCAGACAAGTCTCACCAAGATTTAAACATAAACATATATACGTTCAGTGAGGCATACTCAACTTCAACTTCAAATGACGTGGTGACTACCAGAGTCCACCACAATCCACCTCGTATCACCTTACGATTTACCAAACTTGGTTCCAACGAGCAGTATAACGGCTCTAGCAAGCCCATCATGGTGCTGCACACACGCGGCAGACAAACTAGCCGCTGCCTCACTAGGTTCACCTCAAACCTACCAATCAGATGGACGTTTCCGCACGGCATACCATACCATGGGAAGAAAAATCAATAGAGTAGTGGGTCTTTACCCAACATTCCTCCAATGCTGACATACCCTGGACACTCCAATGTCCCCATGTACTTAACATAACCTGATCCTACCTCCTTAGGACCCATCTTACACCCTCATGGTTGGTGTGACCATGTCTACCACATGTCATATCAATAGAAAGCGAGCAATTCCTCCACGATCACTCCTGTCGTCAAATTACATGGCCAAAAAGCCATTCCAACGGTATCACCACTCGTGATATGATCCCTCAAACAATTTCTGCGGTACAATCACATGTACAGAGCGTCCATCCATTCCTCGAGCAACCCGCTCGGTATAAGGGCCACGTTAATCGGTGACGCACACACCACCTTGTGCCCGACACTGGCACCCAAGGCATACAACTGAAAACGTATACTCAACGCATTGTTCATCGTAACGATGATGCATGTCTAATAAGACATCTCCTAAACCATCGTCATCGCCACCCCGTGACGACACATGCCCACTCATGGCATCTAAGGTATCGTCAACTAGTGACGATACATGTCAACAATGACATCTAAACAACCCAGTCAACTCGTGACGGTCCATGTACATCAACATATGTCATCCATCATCATGCTAGTAAAATAATCATAATAAAACATGTATAACAACGCATGCCAGTTATAATAAAGCTAATAGAATAGCAATATCTCATACCTCATCGCTAATAAGATAGCGGCATACCTGTCTCCGTCGCTCGATAATAGTGCGAAATCAGCACTCATCGCTCGAAGGCGGCATAATCCTATGCTGAGTACATAGCGGCACAATCCATCGCTATAGAATCGACGGCATGATACCTCGTCATATAATAAGTGGCATGAAACCTCGCTATACACCTGAGCCTGAATCATTGTCTACATAACAGCGGAAAGAGGCATCGCTATCAACATATCTGGTGGCACTAATCATCGCCAATCCTCATAAAAGAATGAGTCATCGTAAAATAGCGGAATGAGGCATCGCTATCAACATATCTGGTGGCACTAATCATCGCCAATCCTCATAAAAGAATGAGTCATCGTAAAATAGCGGAATGAGGCATCCTATCATCATAAACATCATCATAATCATCATATCATCTTTACTCATCATAAACATCATCATACACATCATATTCACATATATACTCACGACAAACTATGTTAATTAGAAATGGGACTGTCCGGGTTCCATTATGACAGCGGCACAATTGGCCCCCTCGCTCGACATAACACATCGTATGATACCCATCGCTACGCCTTGATAGCGGATGTATCTCTTATTCAGCGGATGATACCCATCGCTACGCCTTGATAGCGGATGTACCCCATCGCTCAGCGGATGATACCCGTCGCTACACCTTGATAGCGGATGTACCCCATCGCTCATCAGCGGATGATACCCATCGCTACACCTTGATAGCGGATGTACCCCATCGCTCATCAGCTATGTGAGCGGCAAGACCTTCCTCGCTTGCCCATAATGACCACCGGACATTCAACCAATCTAAGTAACATAGTTAAACATACATTATCATCTTGTAGCATCATCATCATATAAACATCATCATCTTATAGATATAACAGTAAATGTACGAAATCATAGTTGAGTAAGCTTGCTAGTTATTTATTAACTTCTTTTCTTTTTCCCCGGTTCATATTCATGCATATGGGTATCTTACCTTATGACATCTTACCACCTTATAAACATCATATCATTCTATAAACATCATATTAACATCATCATTACTTATCATAATCGTCATCGTGAACGTCATATCATCTTCATTTATCATAACATCATCATAAGTATCTTGTCATCTTTATTCATTATAAAATCATCTTCATCGTGAACTTACTTATCATAACATCATCTTAAACATCTTATCACTTTTATTCATTATACATATCATCATGGCATCGTAAATTCTTATGCAATCATAGTATGATCATAATATAGGAGTATGGCCTCTTACCATATGGGCATCTTACCCCGTGGCATCTTACCACATCATAACATCGTATCACATCATCATAAACTTACTTATCAAAATCATCATCGTAACATCATCATCATAGCCATCATCATCATAACTTACTTATCATAATCATCATCATCATAACATTATCATCATAATCATCATCATCATAAACATCATAAAAACTTATGCATTCAATGCATAGTCAGAGTTAGGAGTGTGTTACCGTCCGATGCCCGTACGCGTCTTACGTACCTTCCTTGCTTGGGCATTACATGAACAAACGCATTAGTATATTCAATAATAATTGAGACCATACCGAAGTATTCCACTGTCGGTTGTCTACCCAGTCTGTCCTCAGACAATACATCATATCTTTCTTTTCCCTGATTTTCTTCCAAAATCAGATTCCTTGGCACGTAGCATATAGAGTGTTAGACATCACTATTAATGCCATCCTATCGTGTTCCACACGATTCCTGCAACCACAATGGTTAGCAATACCACTTTTCATAACATAAAAGCACATAAACAATTAGTCATCGTACAACATTAATGCCATCATGCATAAATATGTGCTATCAATAACTTCCTAGGCCCTCAACAGCCCCAATGAGCAACCACTGCTCTGATACCACTAATGTAAGGACCCCTAGCCCTTAACCCTTGATTAGTGTATTAATCATTATGTGTGGCACATGCTTTCAATAAAATTATTCGGGAAACCCAGATGATACTTTACCATTGAATGGCAATTACAAAGTTTTCTTTAACATACAGTGTTATAAGCTCATCATCCTAACAACAACAGATTCATAGGGTTCGCCCGTCACACCACTTTTTACATTGTGGACTTTTATAAAAATTTGGGCAGAGTCTCCCCATAAATAGAGCTATCCCGAAATAAAAGCACAACGCATAACATAATTCCCGGCCAGGGAAAACACCACACATATGACAACCAAAGTGGGTTTCAACCCCCACATAACACACTAACGACTCTCATATCATTAGCAATTCTACCACAATTGCATGCAACATATAATGAAAGAGAGGAAGGCTCATGCCTTTATATACAACGCATATACAAGTAATCTTGCTCACATGCGAGCATCATGAATATGTATATAACCCTCATGGGTATATAAGTACTCTATACGATACCGTGCTCCATCAAGCCCTGGTACCACGATCCTGGGAGTACATCCAATCAACAGCTCGAGCTCATCTCCAAAGCCATCGATGTACCTATTCACCTGCCCCAACAGAGACAGCCCCCAATGGGGTGAGCATGCCAATTCCACAATTTCATAATCATAATGACATAATACATAATTTACGAAAATGTAAATATTGCGGAACATATGTGATACTTCCTGGATGGTATCATCCTCATCATAGCGTACCCCTGTAATAATCCTGTTCTCAAAACAGATAAATCATCAAATCCTGAATATGCAGTTAATCATCATATTGGTTAACCCTAGCCAGTTTCAATTTAACAACATTTCATAACATCTTTCTTTATCTAGCAATTATCATAATTCTAGATATTATAATGAGATTTCCTTAACTTCCGATACTAGTTAATCACTTCTCTGATTAACTACGTCTCTGTTCTTATTCATTACCAATAGGGAATAAAATACAGATATCCTAGATATCTAATCAAATACCATCTTTTTCAGTTCTTACTTCAAGTAGCATCATACTATCGGTGTTTGCTCCGTAGCAACCACACCCATCATTTGCTCGCTTCATAGCGGCACTAAGCATTTCACCATGTGAATCATCATAATATAATCAAGTCCCGGTACCATCATAGTAAAGCATTTCATGTATTTTAGATCATGCATCATACTTGTAAAACATCATTTAAACTATGCTCGTACGCTAAACGTACCTTAAATCCTCGAAGTCTGAGCCAAACCTTGTTCGAGTTCCATGCCCCGAGGAACGATGTGCTAACACGATAAATAATTCACAATTATTTACGAACATGTAACCCATGCTCAAGCACATCCATAACCCTCAAAATATTGTCGACACACGACAATTAAACATCTAAAAGACCCGGGGCAGGGTACATGCAGGGAGGGAAAACGAATGCGGCATATCGAAAAATTGCCTAAGAACACCTTCAATAATTCGAACCCAACCAACACAAATCAAACCCGAATAATCCCCATAATTCATCTAACACATGAATTAATCAATTATCAACAACAATAATCGCCCCACATGCCAAAATCCCCAAAATTCGAATTCAAGCCCTAACTTCAAATCCAATTCCTCAATTTCGAACACAATCAAGCATCATAATGCATTTAAACATGAATTAATCGAATAACAACAAGAATCATCATCCTCATGCCAAAAATCCAAATTTTCGAACCCTAACTCCCAAAATCGAGCTGAAATTCGAACCAAATTTAACCAATCTTTTCGAACCAAAAAGTCTGAAATAATCGACTCAAAACCAGCTTAAAAACGCCCCAAAAACATCAGAAAAATCGTACCAAAAACATACCAAAATCGCGCCCCCAAAATCGGATGAAATCCAGTGACGAACTGTAGCGCTTTCTGCAGAAATCCGAGCTCGATTCTCGATGAAACTTCAAATTGTTGGTATGTATAGAAGCGCCCGGAAGAGACGATTCCAACGGCGGGTGGCACGCGCCGAACGGCGGCCGGACGGCGGCTGGCCGACGACTTTTACGCGCGGGGGTCAAAGGGGATCGGGTGTGCGCGCGGGAGAAGAGAGGGAAGAAAGGGGGAAAAATGGTTCCGATAATTAAAATCTCGGGTTCAACTGGTATTTATAGCAAAAATACCCCGAAATACTAATATCCCCACAAATACATCATGATTCATTAAAAATCATCTATTTTCAAAAACTCTCTCTCTAACTCAAAAACCCCCTACCGGTGCCCACACCAAGCACCCGAGATTCTGAGTCACACTAAAAACCCAACTCACAGGTTTTCACCGAAATGAGAATACGATCTCAACCTCGGGATCCAACGATCCCAATTACTCAAATAGACGAGCCCGGAGGGCCCAACACCTCGATTAAACTCCAATTGCCACGTAAAACCACTTTAGGGGTTATTAACACTCCGGGATTAACATCCCTAATCTCAGGTCATCACAAAAAGCATATGATATTATAAATTCCGTTATCTTTGATGGCAGATGAGTGACTAAGAAATATAATTTCATTTTTTATTTTATTTATCTTTGATGGCAGATGAGTGACTAAGAAATATAATATCATTTTTTTATCTTATTTTTATATTGGAAAAATATTCATACAGTTGCTGCCTTGTCTGTTAAGTACATTTTTGCGCAAAATTAAAGGGCAAGAGCCAAAACTATTAGGCACTGAACCATAAATAACTACATGGTATGCAAATTTATGTGTTACTGTGTTAGCCGATTTGCGACAATGCTCAAAACTAAACTTTGCTTCATGACTGCAAAAGTGGAGTATAGGTGAAATGATTGAACCTTCAGCGTCCCATGAACTAGATTGGTTGATGGCCAAAATTACATTGACTGCATCTGTTTCGATAATGCCTTTCTTCATTGATATTGTAAAAATAAGGGAATTGAGGAAAATTCTTATCTCATATCTTGATAATCACTGGAAGTTATATACAACAAAATAATAATCTAAATCATAAAGTGATATACGTATACCTTAAATATAATGATATACAAAGCAAACTATAATAAGCAACTAAATAATGTCTCGGATTCTCTTGGATCATATGCAATCATTTGATTGATATTCCTTAACACTCCCCCGCAAGTTTGGAATGTATATTGATAATTCCTAACTTGCTGAGTAATGTATGAAATTGTGCATGACTTAATGGTTTCGTGAATATGTCTGCTGGTTGGTCTTTTGTAGAGACGTGAGCCATTCTAATAGTTCCTTCTTGCAGAAGGAACAAAGGTCTCCTTTGTTCCTTCATTCTAATAGTTCCTTCTTGAAGCCACAGCAAGGAGTAGACGTATGGTGACAAGTTTTGCGACAGGAGCAAAGGTCTCCTGATAGTCGAGGCCCTCGACTTGGTTATACCCCTTTGCGACAAGCCGTGCTTTATACCGTTACACTGTACCATCAGCATGAAACTTGATTTTGTATACCCATTTGCAGCCCATAAGTTTCTTTCCAAGGGGGTAGAGATTGAAGAGACCATGTTCCATTAGTGGCAAGGGCATCCAGTTCAGTTTGCATTGCAAGACACCATTTTGGGTCACGAATAGCTTGGGCAAAAGAAGATGGTTCTTTTTCAACTGAAAGAGAAGTGGTGAAGGCACGGTGTGTTGGGGATAATCTATCATATGAAATGACATTAGAAAGGGGGTAAGCAATACCTGTATTTTGGACCACGACCGAGTTGGATGTTGTGACGTTCCGGGAAGGAAGAGGAATACCAACATGATACTCACGCAGGTAGCTTGGCATGATGGTAGTTCGTGATGGTCGTGCGGGTTGTATAGGAGGGTCGGAAGGCATGGTTTGGCGAGGCTGATCCACTGGGGATGTAGATGGAGCAGTAGATGGTGAGTCTCTTTGGGCGTGATCAGTGGAATGATGAGGGAAGTTTGGTGGAGTGGGAGGATCATGAGGGAACGGTTCAACGCTGGAAAAAGGAGGAATAAGTTCATCAAGATTAGAGGAATCATGAAACGGTGAGGAAGTATGGGTGGTGGAAGAGGAAAATGGGAAAATGTTCTCATGAAAAACAACATCTCGGGAGACGAACACTTTTCCAGTTGATAAAGCATAAACTCTATAACCCTTTTGAGCATATGGATAGCCTAAGAAAATGCAGCGGGTAGCTCTAGAATCGAATTTGGTGGGACGTTGGTAATGAGTAGAGGCAAAACACAAACAACCAAAGACCCTTAGATGTTTGTACTCTGGCTGTTTGTGGGAAAGTAGTTCGAAAGGTGTCTTCCCTTGAAGAAGAAGTGTGGGAGTTCGATTTATGAGGTATGTAGCAGTTAAGATGGCATCTCCCCAAAATTTCTTGTGAAGGTTGGCTTGGAATAGTAAGGCTCGAGCAACATTGAGGAGGTGCCGATGTTTTCTTTCGGCTATTCCATTTTGTTGTGGGGTGGAAACACAACTAGTTTGATGGATGATGCCTTTCTCTAAGTAGAAATTTCGCATTAAGAATTCGGGCCCATTATCACTTCTAAGAATTTTAACTTTCAACCCAAACTGTGTTTCAATGGGACTGATGAACGTGGTGATATGTGAGCAAGTATCAGACTTATGACGCATCAAATATGTCCATGTGCACCGAGTGTAATCATCAACAATGGTAAGGAAATATTGTGCTCCTGTGATGGAATCAACATGGTAACCACCCCAAATATCAACAAGAATCAATTCAAAAGGTGCTTGAGTTTTAATGGAACTTAATGAAAAAGGTAAGCGAGTTTGTTTCGCTAGTGGACAGATAAAACAATTAGAAATATGACAGAAACTAATGTCTTTTAACTGTATGGGAAAGAGATTGAAGAGCCTGGTTGGAAGGTGGCCAAGATGTTGGTGCCAAAGTGTCGGATAGGAATTGGACGATGTGGTGATGACATTACATTTGCTTCGTTGCTGAGTATCAAGGTAGTAAAGTCCTCCTCGTTCAGTTCCCGTCCCAATCATCTTCCCCGATCGTTGGTCCTGCAACAGACAAGTATGATTGGTGAATGTAGCAAGGTAATGTGAATTATGCATAAGCTTGCTAATGGAAATCAAATTTAGCTTGAAAGAAGGAACGCATAACACATTATTTAAAGTAAAATTAGGAAAACAGATACTGCCTATATGTGTGACAGTGGCAGTTGCTCCATTTGGTAGGTGTACTTTTCGATTGGTTGTGCTGGATTTCGTTGTTAATAGATCAGCAGAGTAAACCATGTGGTATGTAGCTCCTGTGTCAAGTATCCAATGCACTTGTTCACTAATGGCAGGAGCACAAAGAATCATACCTGATAGATCACTTAATGCAGACGCACTTCCAACATGGTTGACCAAGGATTTGGACTTATTGTCATGGAGTAGTGCCATGAGGTGTTGGTATTGGTCTGCTGTCAAGGTGAATGATGAAGAGGCTGGAGATGCGTTGGCTTCCACATAATGAGCTTTAGAATTAAAATTCTTCCAGTGTGGATGTTGTTTTGGTTTATTCCCTATAGAGTTCGTTCTTTGTAGCTTTCGACAGACATCAATGGTGTGACCTTGCCATCCACAATATTCACATTTAAGATGGGATCGACAAGTCTCTGAAGTGTGGCCAGGTTTGTGACAAGTTTCACATTGAAGGTGTGGATTCTTTGTTGGGAAATGTTTTTGAGAATTATTCTTCACAACAAAGGCTGATGGTTCAGTTGTTGGTGTTCCTCCATGTGATATTCCGCGCTGTTTTTCCTCTTGAATAACAAGAGAGTGGACTTTGTTTATGGTAGGAAGGGGATCTAAAAGCAAAATTTGTCCTCGAATGGTCGCATAAACCTCATTAAGACCCATGAGAAATTTCATGTTCTTTTGGTTTTGTTGGAACTGTAAAATATCTTTCTTGGCAGTGCATGAACATTGGGGTAGCGTGTATAATGCATCACGTTCATCCCATAGGCCTTTGAGTTTGGTATAATAAGCCCCAACATTCAAGTTGTCTTGTTTGCAATTGTGTATAGCTTCTTCCACTTGAAAGAGATGGACACTGTTCGTACGTGAGAATCGATCCTTCAAATCGGCCCAGATTTCATGAGCACTTTCATTGTAGATTATACCTGCAGCGATGTCATGTGTGATTGAGTTGTAAAGCCATGCCTTTACAAGGTTATTGCAGCGCCTCCATTGTTGAAGTTCTGCAAGGTGAGTTTATGATGGTTGTGTGATAGAACCATCAATAAATCCCTCTTTGTTTTTGATATTTAGGGCCATGAGCATGGCACGGCTCCAAGTACCATAATTTTCCCCGTTCAATGATTGTGTGACGAGTACTAATCCTGGTTGGTCAGAATAATGAAGATAGAGGCGGTCGTGGGGGTTATCAAATTTGTCTACCCATATTCGTTGGCCAGAAAACAAAAAATATGTATGATGAAGGTGGGATGTTGAAAGTGAGAAAGTGATGGGGATCGTGTCCCGCTCTGATACTATGTAAAAATAAGGGAATGGAGGAAAATTCTTATCTCATATCTTGATAATCATTGGAAGTTATATACAACAAAATAATAATCTAAATCATAAAGTGATATACGTATACCTTAAATATAATGATATATTTCTATACAAAGCAAACTATAATAAGCAACTAAATAATGTCTCGGATTCTCTTGGATCATATGCAATCATTTGATTGATATTCCTTAACAGATATAGTCGTGTTATGAGAATGCCTTCATGAACCGCTAATAATTATGTTGTTTGAGACAAGAATATTTCCGGAATTTGTTTGGCGTGTGCTAACAACACAAAGTCCTTGGTCATCTGATTTTTAATTAAAAGGGTACATTCACTTGTCTGACGAGTTGTAGCATATTCCATAACATGGTTTACCTTATCGGTATCGGACCGGCCGTTCTGGAACCGGAACGCAGCTCTCCGGTCCGAAGTTCCAGTTTGTACAGGAACAGTTGCTGATGCTGATCTTGTCCTGAAGTGGAGGCCCGTGCGTCTGTCCATGCTAGCCCCTTTACTTCTGGATGTGTGGGACGAGTGCAAAAGTTTGGTGTTGACTGGATTAATCGACGTGGCCGTGAAAAATAAATGTAGAGTGGTAGACGATTGAGGATGACAGAAGAAAGAGAAAGGAAATTGTGTCCTGAGTTTAGCCCAATTCTTTTCACCTTTTTTTTAAAAACCCTATGGGTTTAGTCCAGTTTGTTTTTTATTGGGACAATCTCAGAATTTTCAATCTCTTCCTTTCATCACTTTTCAAGCTCTTCCCTTCACCACTGCGATTCAAATCTCCTCGTAAATCTCTCTTACCAGTTACGATTTCTTACAGTTGGTTTTTCTCTTTATCTCTTCGATTTTCCGTTCCATCAATTAGTTCCATTTTTTTTCAAATTCTGTTATGTGTTTGTGTGTTTGTGTGTGTGTGAGTGTATATATATACTGTTTATTGCATTTTGAGGTTTTTTAGTTATGATTCATTGACGTACGTGCTTCTTTGCTCATTCTCAGAACTTACAGCTTGAAATTTGCAACGAAGAAGATGACCCAAAGAAAAATTAATTGGCGCATGAAAATTATAAAAAATAACTGATGCACGAAAATTATAAAAAATAACTGATGCACGAAAATTATCAACAATAATTGGTGCACGAAAGATTGAAAATCATTAACCGCTGCACGAAAAATGAAAATCAGTAACTGATGCATGGAAATTAAATCAGTAACTGAAGCACGGAAATTGAAAATCCGTAATTGATGCAAGAAAATTAAAATCAGTCACTGATGCACCAAACATAGAAAAAATATATGATGCACGAACCATAATCCCAAGTGGGTGATGCACGAACCATTTAATTTCGTGCACTCGTTATTTTATTTCGTGCTCAGTTCATTTTTTGTACATTTTGTGCATCAACACAAAGTTCGTGCATCAATGTTGTATTTTCATTCATCGGTGTTATATTTTCGTGCACCAATGTTATATTTTCGTTCACCGGTTACTTTTTATAATTTTTCGTGCACCAAAGTTATATTTTCGTACACCAAGGTTATATTTTCGTGCACCAGTTATTTTTTATAATTTTTCGTGCACCAAAAAGATTCCATATGTTACGAAAATTTAGCTGCTTCGTTTCAAACAGATTTCATGTAAAAATATATAGCAAATAATTTTAGGGATGAGGCGACGAGATGATGAAGAAAATAATGATCTGAGAATTGCCGGAAAATTTTAGCAGAAAATTTAAGGTGTTGGCGACGGGATGGGGAAGAAAAGAAAGATCTGAAATTAGGTTTATGGTATTTTCAATTGAAGGGTATTTTGGTAATTAAAAAAACACCTTTTCAAATCAATAGTTAAAAAAATAGGACTTATGTGAATATATTTTTCTCCTAAGTGTATTTTTTTGTAAGAAGTTTTTTTTTACAGATTTATTTATAATAATTTTCTGTAACGTATTTGCAATTTCCCCTTTTTATTTTATAACCCAAACCTACTCTATCTCCCTTTAAACTTAGCCCCATATTTTTATCAAGTTTTTTTGAATTTTTTTAACCATTGCTTATATTTAAAAATTACTTATTAATTCCTGAATTTATTATTAATTTACCTTTTCTATTAATTCTTACGCTACAACATCCATAATAATAATAATTATTATTATTATTATTTTATATAGTATTAATTTGGTTCGTTTTTCTTTTGATTTTCATATTTATATTTATTATTATCTATTATATCTTATTTAATATTTAATTTGTTGAAAATGTTAAATATTGATGGATTTTATATTCCATTAATGTGAAAATATAGTACATGAATTATTGTTAAGGTATGATATTTATTATGTCTTTTTTAAATCCGCGACGTGACCGTTTCGTAAAATATTATTGGAATTGGTCCAAAATATCAAATTTTAGAATTAATCAAATATAGTTAAAAAGAAATTATGTTTACTAAAAAATAGTCGTACACAAATATTTTTAACAAATTTAGTCCAAAAACTTTATTTTTAACAAAACCGATAACATAAATGAATATGAGGATTTGATACCACTTTTGATAATAAAAAAAACAGTTTAAAGTTATATTAAATTTGTTAAGACATATGTGAGACTGTTTTTTATTAAAATAATTCAGTACGATTATATTTGATTATTATTAAAAGTTTGGGACCATGTTTTAAATTTGTCATTTTTTAATAGCTTATTACTTTTTTTATATTTTGTAATTTATTTTCGGAATGTATAGTGTCTAAGGTCTTAAAAAAAAAAAAAAAATAAGAGGTTGAGATATTTGGATCAAGTAAGGTAATTGAGCTTTAAAATATTTATATACTTATTATAAGAAAATACATTCTAAAACGACGGCAATACAATATCATTGACACCGACTAGTTCACCTATTTCATATCGGCTCGCTGTTGCAATATAATCATATTATCTTTAAAAAATTATTTAAATATTATTTCAAAAATATTTTTAAAAGTGCTAAAACTTTTCATTAAATGATTGAATACCATAGTAAATAAATTGTGCATTTTATTTTTTTTAGTTATCGACATCATTATCATCATCTAGCGTACATTTCTAAAGATATCAATCGAACACTTTTTTACATCAATATTTTCTTTTTGGTTCTTTTCCCCTAATTTTTTTTCTTTGTTTTAACTAAAAGCTGAGCCACAAATACTGTTAAATAATCAAGTATTCAATTTTGAGTTTCAAAACAAACGTTTGACAAATATTAAACATATGTTTTGTATCTAGTCAATATTAATGGAGTTGCTTATGTAAGTTATGATGTAATTAATTTTGTTACTTTGTCTAACATCCACCTATAAATACCCACACATTTTTCATTTGAAAATCATCCCAAAAATACAAATCTTTTCTTTTTCTACAAATAAAAGTGTCGAGAGAAAAGTGTGATTGAGTGTTAGAACTTCTTAAGGAGATTTTTATCCTTGGAAGGAATAGGATTAGTGAAGAGAAAGTGAACATTAAAATCAAAGTGTTCTGAATACTTTGTATCTCAATTCTCTTGTCTTCTTTGTTATCAATAAAGAAGTAATCTCCTTGAGGGTTCTTGAGTGGACGTAGCTGGGGTAAACTACTATAAATCTTAGTGTTCATCTTGTTCAATTGTTGAGTATATGCTTGTGATATCCACCGCATTATTACCTCAATTACATGTTGATTTTCCTGATACCACAACAACTGGTATCATAGCCAGATTCTCAAATACTATAGGGAATCCTCGTATACTCTTTGGTTGTAGCTTATTTGAATTTTACATCAGAAAAGGCTTTCTAGACAGTATTAGAAAAGTAGTTTCTTTTGTGTTCAGACTTTAACGATTAATTCGTTGGTAGTATACACAAAAGATGGAGGTATGTACAAGTAAGATGATTAGCTTTAACAGCTCGAATTATCAACTTGGAAGAGTAAGATGAAAGATCTCATGTTTGTCACCAAGATGCACCTATCGGTGAGTGAAACAAAACTAGAAGAGAAATCAGATGCCGATGGACCTTTGAGCACGAGCAGGTCTGCGGGTACATCCGACAATTTGTCGATGACAACGTGTATTAATCACATCTGCAACTAGACACATGCTCGTACACTGTGGATGAAGTTGGAGATACTATATGCCTCCAAAAGTGGCAACAACAAACTCTTCTACCTGATCAAGCTAGTTCAAGTTTGGTACAAAGAAGGAACTCTGGTAGCAGATCATTTGAATGAGATTCAAGGAATCGTACAGCAGTTATTGAGTATGGGCATAAATCTTAATGATGAGGGGATTGCCCTGATTGTGCTGCTTCATTACCAGAGTCTTTGGGAGATTCTGAAGATATCACTCACAAATACAGCCCCAGGAAGAGTCGTGAGTGTGGACTTCATCAAGAGCGGCATCTTGAACGAAGAGATGATGTGGAGATCCCAGGGTGCTTATACATCGCAGTCAGAGGTCTTGTGTAAGGACCCTAATCCTTAAATGCGGAACAAAGGCATAATAGAGCTAAATAAATGATCAGAGTGAGAAATAACGTGTTGAGTTTATGAGCTTAAGCATTACATGCCAAAAATAAGGACTTCCAAACATGGATTAATTACATTCCCCATCAAATGAATGTTATCAACTAGTTTTACACTACTCCTAGAGCAGACACTAGGCAAAATAATCATGTCCTTCAATTCACAAAAGCATCCTCAAGCTCACTGTCTCAACCCGTCTAGCCCTTCTATCATGCCAAACGTGTACCTACAAGGACAACCCCCAAACATGAGCAATAATAATCATTCATATTCAACACAATATGAAGATAAAGCGTAAATGCATAATCATAATAAAACACTTCCTGTTTTCCTCATGCATTTCAAACGCTTCCCGTTTGGTTGTCCCTGCACCATAACTCATGAGTATAATCAACAGATTATTTTTAATGGTCAAAACATGTCATGACATATGCCATCTCATCAATACCAAATACTGATCACCAATCCCTAGTCTGTCCATCACAATGTATTTTAATGCCCCTCGCTTATTTACATATAGGCGGCATAGGATAACCTCGCTTCAATGGACATGCGGGACTCCCACCCCTCGCCTCTCATTGAGCGGCAAATACCCTTTCCTCGCCCTATATGATAACCACGCTCAAATGTGACATGCGGTGCTCCCACCCCTCGCTTCACATTTAGCGGAACCAAAACAAATAGCGGCAAGCATTAAAATCATCAAGGGATGACCACGACTCATGGGATGTGCACCAATAATCATATGCATCTATAAACATCATGCATAACATGTATTTGCATCCACAATGCAATACCATATATATACTCGCATCCACAATGCATAAACAATGAGTATATAAGATACATGTACCGTTGGGTGCCCGTACGTCCACTACGTACCTTTCCAAAAGTGGATTTGATATGGCTTCAGTTCCTCGGTTGCGTTGCTACCTGGGATGGTTCTACACAATCACACAACCCCATATTAGAAGCCAAATAATAGCCAAATACCAAAAATTTGACAAAAGAAAGCATTTCTCAAAAATCCACTGGCGGCGATCGATCGCTTCACCCAGGCGATCGGTCGCCTCAAAATTTTCACTGCGGCGATCGGTCGCCTCAAAATTTTCACTGCGGCGATCGGTCGCCCCAAACACGGCTATCGATCGCCTCGCACAGACATGCGATTTTCACCATTTTTGCTCCCAAAAACCTTCCAATCCATACCAACACTTAACCCAACAAATCAACAACATCAAATACAACATAAACCACCAAAATATACTTCAAAACAAGTATAAACTCAACATATAACCAAACCCACAACAACCCAACAAAAACCCATTTTAAAACCATTCAAAATCATACCAAACTCAAACAAAACCTTACAAAATTAACCATGAGGTATCCATACCTCTTGGGGACCTCAAATCACCCAACAATCTCCACAAATCAAGATTTTTGAAAGGTTCCTCTTCACCCCAAAGCTTGAGTTCGAAAATGGAAGGAAGAAGGGTTTGTGGATTTGATTTTGGTAAAGTGTGGGTGTTGGTAAAGGTGGGGGGTTATAAGTTAAAATAGGGTGCATACAATACCACGGTGTATAAAACACCCCAACATGATATTTTCCAAAGCATTAAACCAATGCACCAAAATATCAATTAAATGCATGATTTCTTAATTAATTGCTAACCATGGCAAATAAATCATGCTTCCAACAATAATTCCCAACATACCCAACAAGCACCCTGAAATGCTATCCCGGGTCACCCTATCACGTGACTAAGCATTTCCACATAATAATTCCAACACATAATTAATTACCACCATAATTAATCATATAAACACAATTAATGCACCAAATAGCAATTAATCATTTCGGGGATATCACAATACTCCCCTACTTATAAGATTTCGTCCTCGAAATCACATGCACTTACCCCAACAGGAAACTAAACATAAACACATACCAGAGAATAGTTCCGGGTAGTGCTGCACCATATGCCGCTCCGTCTCCCACGTAGCCTCCTCGACACCCCTGCGATCCCACTGAACCTTGATCATAGGTATCACTTTGTTCCGAAGTCTACGGTCTGCTCGATCCAGAATTCTGACAGGCCGTTCCACATAAGACACATCGGATTCTAACTGAACTTCGGAAGGCTGTAAAACATGCGACGGATCCGGCTCATACTTCCGCAGCATCGACACATGAAACACATCATGTATACCAGATAAAGAAGGCGGCAAAGCCAGTCGGTAAGCTAAGGTGCCAATGCGCTGCAAAATCTCGTACGGTCCAACATACATCGGAGACAGTTTCCCGCGCATCCCAAATCGCACAACGCCCCTGAAAGGCGAGATCTTCAAAAAGACCTTATCTCCCAACTGAAATTCCAACGGTCTCCGCCGTTTATTTGCATAAGCTGCCTGTCTGTCCTGGGCCGCTTTCATTTTCTGCCTTATCGTCTTTATCTTTTCTTCCATCTCCCGAATCAACTCCGGTCCTCCGACCGATTTGCGGTCCAAATCATCCCAACACAAGGGTGATCTACACCGTCTGCCATAAAGAGCTTCAAACGGAGCCATCTGAATACTCGCCTGGTAGCTATTGTTATAAGAAAACTCTACCAAAGGCACTGAATCCTGCCAAGAAGCATCGAACTCCAAAACACAAGCTCTCAGCATGTCCTCGAGCGTCTAAATTGTTCGCTCGGTCTGGCCATCCGTCTGAGGATGATAAGCAGTGCTCAATCTGACTTCAGTTCCCAAGGCTGACTGAAGGCCTTCCCAGAAATGAGATGTGAATCGCGGATCTCGATCTGACACTATGGAAATGGGGATCCCATGCAATCTCACCACATCTCTAATATACAACTGCGCCATCCTCAAAAAGGTGAAAGTCATACTATAGGGGATAAAATGAGCTACCTTAGTCAATCTGTCCACAATCACCCAAATAGCATCAAAGCCTGAAGTGCTCCTCGGTAAGTGAGTCACGAAGTCCATGAAAATGTGCTCCCACTTCCACTTCGGTATCTCCAAGCTTCTCAACTCGCCGCCAGGTCTCTGTCTCTCTACCTTAACCTGCTGGCAAATCAAACACCTCTTAACAAAAGCGACGAGTTCAGATTTCATCATTTTCCACCAAAACTGACCACGCAGATCTTTATACATCTTCTTCCCGCCTGGGTGGATGCTAAGTCTGCTACTATGAGCTCGCTCCAAGATTCCTTTACGCAACTCCGGCGTACTCGGAACCACCCAACGGCCACCCAATCTCAAAGACCCGTCATCGGTCACTCTGAATTTCGTTGGCTGACCAAGATGTACTAAAGATAACCACCTCTGAACCTCATCGTCTGACCTCTGAGCTCTCCTGATGTTCTCATAGATATCTGGCTCAGCTAACAAAGTCGATACATACACAGGCGATGCATCTACGTCAAAATCATAGCCCAGATGGCAATAGGAGGTCATCATAGCAGACAAATGGATGACATCCTCAGCAGAACTCCTCACTTTCCGGCTCAAAGCGTCTGCTGTCAAATTGGCTTTCCCCGGATGGTACTCTATCTCACAATCATAGTCCTTGAGTAGGTCCATCCATCTCCTCTGCCTCATGTTCAGCTCTGCCTGAGTGAATAAAAACTTGAGGCTCTTGTGATCCGTGTAAATGGTAAACGAAGTACCATACAAGTAATGCCTCCAAATCTTCAGGGCGAAAATGATAGCCGCCAATTCCAAGTCATGAACTGGATATCTGGTCTCATGCGGCTTCAACTGCCTCGATGCATAAGCTACCACATGCTTATCTTGCATCAGAACACACCCAAGGCCCTGAAGTGATGCGTCAGTATACAGAACAAATCTGGAGTTCTCCGTAGGGATCACTAACACTGGCGCCCTCGTCAACCGGTGCTTTAACTCCTGGAAGCTCTCCTCACAAGCTTCTGACCAAAAGAAAGGCACTCCTTTCTGGGTCAACTGTGTCAAAGGCTTGGTAATCTTCGAAAAGCCATCGACAAAGCGTCGATAATACCCGGCCAAACCAAGAAAACTCCGGATCTCAGGCACAGAAGTGGGGGCAGCCCACTCCATCACAGCCTCAATCTTCTTGGGATCTACAGATATCCCACTGCTCGATATGACATGCCCCAGAAACACTACACTGCTCAGCCAAAATTCACACTTACTGAGCTTAGCATACAACTGATGCTCTCTGAGAATCTGAAGCACTGTCCTCAAGTGTTTCACATGCTCTTCCTCACTCCGGGAGTAGATGAGAATGCTGTCTATGAACACGATGACGAACTGATCAAGATACGGCTGAAACACTCTGTTCATCAGACTCATAAAGACAGCCGGAGCATTCGTCACGCCGAACGGCATCACTAGGAACTCATAATGTCCATATCGGGTCCGGAATGCTGTCTTCTGCACATCTTCCTCTCTGACCCGAATCTGATGATACCCGGATCTCAAATCAATCTTGCTATACACCCTGGTACCTTGCAACTGATCAAACAAGTCATCTATCCTTGGGAGAGGATACTTGTTCTTCACCGTAGCCTTATTCAGTTGTCGGTAATCGATGCACAACCGCATCGAGCCATCATTCTTCTTCACAAAGAGAACCGGTGCGCCCCATGGCGACACGCTCGGGCGTATTATCCCTTGTCAAGGAGATCCTGCAACTGTTCTTTCAACTCTCTCAACTCAGTCAGTGCCATCCTATAAGGTGCACGAGAGATAGCGGATGTCCCTGGCAACAGCTCGATCCCAAACTCAACTTCCCTAGCCGGTGGGAATCCTGGGATCTCTTCTGGGAATACATCAGTAAACTCTGCTACCACTGGCACATCCTCAACTCTCGATTCTTTACTCTTCCCAGACGTGTCCACGGCATAAATAAGATAACCCGTGTGTCCACGTTCCAACAACTGAGTCATCTTGATCGCTGAAATCAACGGAATCTTCGCACGAGAACCGTTGCCATAGAAAGTCCACTGACTGCCCAACTCAGGTCTGAACTTCACTGTCCTCTGCCGGCAATCTACCACTGCCTGATATCTGTTCAGAACATCAATACCCAAGATGTAGTCGAAGTCTGACATGCCCAACACAATCAAGTCTGACCTCAATTCGTTGCCCTCAAAATAAATGAGGCAGTCTGCCATGAACTGATCAGCAACGACATTTCTTCCAGTGGGTGTCGAGACCAAAAGAGGCGTGGGTAAAGAAGACGTGCGCATATGGTGTCTTTCCACAAAACCCACCGATACAAAAGAGTGGGAGGCACCTGTATCGATCAAAATAAAAGCAGGGTACGTAAATAAATGACACGTACCGGCGATCACCTCCTCTGGGGCTGCCTGGGCCTGCTCCCTAGTCAGTGCATACACCTGCCCCTGGGGCGATCCCACTGTCTGACCTCCCGATGGTCGAGGCCTAAACTGCTGCCTCTGATGCACTGTCCTATCCTCAAACCTCGGCCTGTTGCCCTGAAACTCTGACTGTCCTCCCCGGGTGGGGCAATACCGAGCGATGTGGCCCATCTTGCCACAGATATAGCAGGCAGGACATTTGGCCGAAGAATGTGGCCCTCCACAGTTGTCACACCTCGGCTCTCCCGACCTATTCCCTTGTGAAGACCCTCGATTTGCGGACCAATTGCCCTTCTTGCCCTCCTGTTTCTGACCAAAGTACTTCTTCCCACCAAGCCGTGAAGATGAAGAGGCACCACGAGGCTTAAATGGTTCTCCCCGGGGCCTCAAACTGTCATAAGTCTGCCTCTGTTGCGGTACTGGTGGTGGCATAGCACTAGGATAAGCTCCCACCCCAAGCTCGGCAAGCTCCGCCCTTGTGAGAGCATCATCAAAAGAAGTTGGGTTATTGGTGATAACCCGGTCATAGAGCTCCGGTCGCAACCCCTTCATAAAGTTCCTCATCTTTGCGTGCTCATTGGTGGCAATGTGGGGAAGTACCTCAGCAACGAAGAGTACCGTGTGGCATAGTCTGCCACTGTCATGTTCCCCTGCTTCAAACTTGTAAATTCATCCTCCTTTGTCTGTCTCGCCGCTGCGGAGAAGTACCGGTTCAGAAACCTAGTCTTGAAGAGTGTCCAATCAATCACAGCACCCAGTGCTCTTAGCTCCATCACCGTGCTCCTCCACCACAATAGAGGTTTCTTTGCTAACTGAAACTCTGCCAGCCTCAGCCAAGCTGTAACAGCACAAGGAGCCGATACAAAGATCTGTTCAAGTCTTTCCAGCCACTCTTCAGCCTCTTCTCCGGACTCTGTCCCCTCAAACCGGGGCGGATGGTAAGACAGAAATTGCGTCAAACTGATCTCACCCGGTAGTAATAACTGAGCTACGGGTTCCATGCCTACGGCCGGTGGAGGTAGAGGGTTCACTTGTCCAACGCTTGCGTTCACACTACCAACATCTCCAACCTCCTCATTAGCAGCCATGCTGTAACACAAATGTTAACAACAATTCCAAAGCAATATATATGTTATGCCGTTAGATAACAGGAATGAGAATAAGCACGTTAGTATAACAGGATATACATTAATATGCACCACATGCATAAACATGCTTCAAATGTAAGCACCTAGCCAATCATGCTAAGGCTACCCTTCACTCGTTCCCGGGTTCTCTAACCTGGCTCTGATACCACTAATGTAAGGACCCTAATCCTTAAATGCGGAGGCATAATAGAGCTAAATAAATGATCAGAGTGAGAAATAACGTGTTGAGTTTATGAGCTTAAGCATTACATGCCAAAAATAAGGACTTCCAAACATGGATTAATTACATTCCCCATCAAATGAATGTTATCAACTAGTTTTACACTACTCCTAGCGCAGACACTAGGCAAAATAATCCTGTCCTTCAATTCACAAAAGCATCCTCAAGCTCACTGTCTCAACCCGTCTAGCCCTTCTATCATGCCAAACGTGTACCTACAAGGACAACCCCCAAACATGAGCAATAATAATCATTCATATTCAACACAATATGAAGATAAAGCGTAAATGCATAATCATAATAAAACACTTCCTGTTTTCCTCATGCATTTCAAACGCTTCCCGTTTGGTTGTCCCTGTACCATAACTCATGAGTATAATCAACAGATTATTTTTAATGGTCTAAACATGTCATGACAAATGCCATCTCATCAATACCAAATACTGATCACCAATCCCTAGTTTGTCCATCACAATGTATTTTAATGCCCCTCGCTTATTTACATATAGGCGGCATAGGATAACTCGCTTCAATGGACATGCGGGACTCCCACCCCTCGCCTCTCATTGAGCGGCAAATACCCTTTCCTCGCCCTATATGATAACCACGCTCAAATGTGACATGCGGCGCTCCCACCCCTCGCTTCACATTTAGCGGAACCAAAACAAATAGCGGCAAGCATTAAAATCATCAAGGGATGACCACGACTCATGGGATGTGCACCAATAATCATATGCATCTATAAACATCATGCATAACATGTATTTGCATCCACAATGCAATACCATATATATACTCGCATCCACAATGCATAAACAATGAGTATATAAGATACATGTACCGTTGGGTGCCCGTACGTCCACTACGTACCTTTCCAAAAGTGGATTTGATATGGCTTCAGTTCCTCGGTTGCGTTGCTACCTGAGATGGTTCTACACAATCACACAACCCCATATTAGAAGCCAAATAATAGCCAAATACCAAAAATTTGACAAAAGAAAGCATTTCTCAAAAATCCACTGGCGGCGATCGATCGCTTCACCCAGGCGATCGTTCGCCTCAAAATTTTCACTGCGGCGATCGGTCGCCCCAAACATGGCGATCGATCGCCATTCCTTTGATTTGGCTACTGCCTCTCGGCGATCGGTCGCCTCATTTTAGGCGATCGATCGCCTAACCCGCAAAAATGCCACTGACCCTTGGCGATCGGTCGCCTCTTTTCAGGCGATCGATCGCCTCGCACAGACATGCGCTTTTCACCATTTTTGCTCCCAAAAACCTTCCAATCCATACCAACACTTAACCCAACAAATCAACAACATCAAATACAACATAAACCACCAAAATATACTTCAAAACAAGTATAAACTCAACATATAACCAAACCCACAACAACCCAACAAAAACCCATTTTAAAACCATTCAAAATCATACCAAACTCAAACAAAACCTTACAAAATTAACCATGAGGTATCCATACCTCTTGGGGACCTCAAATCACCCAAAAATCTCCACAAATCAAGATTTTTGAAAGGTTCCTCTTCACCCCAAAGCTTGAGTTCGAAAATGGAAGGAAGAAGGGTTTGATTTGATTTTGGTAAAGTGTGGGTGTTGGTAAAGGTGGGGGGTTATAAGTTAAAATAGGGTGCATACAATACCACGGTGTATAAAACACCCCAACATGATATTTTCCAAAGCATTAAACCAAATGCACCAAAATATCAATTAAATGCATGATTTCTTAATTAATTGCTAACCATGGCAAATAAATCATGCTTCCAACAATAATTCCCAACATACCCAACAAGCACCCTGAAATGCTATCCCGGGTCACCCTATCACGTGACTAAGCATTTCCACATAATAATTCCAACACATAATTAATTACCACCATAATTAATCATATAAACACAATTAATGCACCAAATAGCAATTAATCGTTTCGGGGATATCACATCTTGGCTACCGAGTCAAGGGGGAGAAGCAAGAACAAGGGAAGCACACATCAGAAACTGAGGAAAGCAAATCCTCTGGGAGATATACCAATGTAAGGTGTCATCAATGTGGCAAAAAGGGACATATAAAGAAATATTGCCGAGAGCTGAAGGAAAAGGCAAGCTTGAATCCGGTGATGAGCAAACAAACAACATTGACGAGTTCAATGCCATTCACGAGCAAGATCAAGAGTCGAAAAAATTAACGATTCAAGGAACCAGTTGGGTGATCGATAATGGGGCAACAATCCACGTCACATCGCAGGGAAGACTTCATATCCTATACACCCAAGGACTTTGGGGTGGTTAGGATGTACAATGAATGACTATCCAAGATTGTCGGAAAAGGAGATGTGAGCTTGACTACCATGGGGGGATCGACACTAGTCTTGAAAGACGTCAGGCATGTACCTGACATGCGTCTGAGTCTAATTTCAATCGAAATACTAGATGAGGAAGGTGGTGTGCGCTTATCGTGTAAGCCAAAATTAACCCACTCAATATAATACTAATGTAGTAGTGTAAGTAAGGATTGATCCCACGAGGAAGGATAATCTCTTTTGTTAATGGAAGACATAATAAAGCAATAAAAATTAGGGGGTTTTGCGATTTTTAACTATAACTAATTAGACTATGGAAAGCAAAATTACTAGATTATCAATATTAAAAAGCAATTCTTGGTTTTCTGTCAACTTTACCTTTGATTATTCACTTGATCATCGATTAACAAAATATTCGATTTTTATTCAATTATCATCAATTGGAAATTTAGTTCCTCTCTCACCTTAATCATAGTCAAACAGAAAACAACATTCACATTCAACTCTTATCAAATCGTTAACCAAAACTACAGCCGTTAAGATTAACTCAACGATAGCTTCAAAAACTAGTAAGTTTGATTAATCTAATCAATAAAACTGCAGGCATTAAAATCAATTATCCAATCGTTTCCCCTAAGAATTTAATAACACCAACAACATATAATTATTAATCTTAGTTGTTTCTTAATTAGCCTTAGAATGTGTAGATGATTACTAGGTGATGAATCTATCAATCGAACACAACAATAATATCAACCATAATCTGAAAAACAAATTGAAATTGAATTAAAATCAAGCAATCAAACCAAAATTCTCACAAGTGTTTAAATCGAAAGGCAAGTATCTCTCACCAAAGAATTAAAAAGCCACTCATGACTAAATCAAAAACATCACCAAAGAATTAAAAAGCCACTCATGACTAAATCAAAAACAATAAAAACAAGTTTAGAAAACATTAAGCTAAAGCAAAAGGAAGAATTACTAGAAGATAGCACGATTCCGACTCGTCAATTCCATCTTCGTTCTTGAATACTCCAAATTGTTCTTCAAAAGTTGAGGGCAAATAAATTTATTCTAGGTTTAAAGTCTGAATCCTCTTTTGTTTTGAGGCTGATTTTCGAGATATAATATATGAGGTGTGCTAGGATAGGTCAAAATCTCCCAAAGATGGTAAAAAAACCAAGGTTCCTTTTTTTCTCGGACTCCTCTGGCGATCGATCGCCAACTTCTTTTTTTTTTTCAACCAGTAACTTTTGGCGATCGATCGCGGATAGCTGGCGATCGATCGCTAGCCTTCACTTCTTTTTAATTTTTTTTTCCAGTATGTCTAGGCGATCTATCGCGGCTATCTATCGATCGGTATCCGAGTCTTTATTTTTGTTGGCTCTTTTCCTCCTTTGTTAGCCCGATTTCTTCGATTCCACATACATTTACACAAATATACGATTAGGTAGCATATGCATCAATTTATCCATATACCAAATCGTAGACAATTAAATGCAATAGATGTGTGTATTTCTAGTCACATCAAACTCCCCCATACTTAATCTTTACCCGACCTCGAGTAATTCAGACAAAACTACAATATATTTGTTGGCTCATAGCATCATAACAAACTAACTTATCATCACTTTGGTACCTCAACAATTTTAAACATGCATAATACTGAAAGGCAGTGAAAAGTTAACAGTGGAACAAGTTCAATCCCTAGACATATCATACTCAACAAAGCAGTGAACATGTGTGTGTGGTTATAAACATGTATCATGTACAAATTATAGATCCATTAAATATAAACTCACAATAGTTCAAGTTGTACACCAACACAAGTATAAGCTCACTTGCACACTCTTCTCCACTATCTTAGCCACTTGCAAACATAAATCTTAGGTCTTTATTAGTTTGTAGCTTGGCCTAGGTATTGGCTTATGAAAGAAAGGGTAAGGTGGATCAAACAAGAGAGTATAATGATGTGCGCCATAGAAAACTTCTCTCATTGCATGATTTTTTTTTCAAACCTTGTTCATTTTGTAAGGTTTTGTGAGGGCCCAATCCTAATAATGTGATTAATTATCACACAATGATAATTATAGCGTAAACAGTGGAAGATTTGTTTAATATTTATTAACATGTGGCCCTAAAAATTTCGGCATGACCTCATCGCACGGGGAACATACCACCAACACAAAACAACATATACTGAAAATATATATATATAAATATAAAATTTGTATTAAAATGATAGATTTCATTTTGTGATTGAAGTAGGGACACGAAGTCAGGTGTGAACTGTACATGCAATGTACATGCACCAGTACACCGGTGGCATCCCGGTGTTCATAATTAATATATATCGGTGTAGGACGTAAAACATATAGCAAAAAGTGTAAAAACACACAGAGATCGCGGAAAATGCACTAAAACGTTCGAAAATACAGTTTCAGCGCGACCACAGACCACCGCGTGTACATCAGCTCCGTTCCGACCACCTCTTGACAAGCCCGACCTACCATCGTGTTCCTAACTCAGAGGCAAAACTTTCCATACCAGATAATTGAATTTTGGTGTGCGAAAAGTGCTTCAATTTTGACCTGGAACGGACGAACTCGCACAGACTAGGTTTGAGCATTTTTGGTTCAATTTCTTCGGTTCTACAACAAATTGGATGAAGCCATACACCAAATCTCTTCCCCTCACCTGGAAGAAGGTTTCTACACCTGCCAAAGCCTCTACCGCCACCGGAGCTCGCTGGAATCGTACGAAATGCGTGCGTGAATTGTGTGCGAAATTGGGTAAAACTCGATGCTCAATTTTCCTACTTTGCTTCGATAATTACCAGTTAATTTGGACTCTAATTGTTGAATAATAATTTGAATTGGTGAAAAATAATTTAGCAAAGTAAATTGTGATGTAATTGCATCAATTTAATTACCCTAAATTGGTTAAGCTGTGACTAAAATTATAACCAATTTTTAATGATTAATTTAGTGAATTGTAAATTTAATTGTTATACATTGAATACATCGACTCTACAAGCTCAAGTCGACCCTCAGATATCGAGAAATAAAGGTATGTTGCGATCAGGTAACATACAACATGTATATGTATCAATTGGTATATGATTTGATGACTTATGTGACTTACTTGATTTTACGTGGCTACGTGATTTTATTTAAATTATGTGGCATTCATGGCATTGATAAGTGCATATCGATGTATGAAAATAAATGTTTTGTTAAAACACATCAGTTTTTATACATACATCGATGCATGACATACATGTTGAGCTACGATTCTTTGATACCTATTATTTTGGTTTTGATCAATCATAAGGGTTGTACACGGTGCTATGGCTGGCATTAAGTGGCCTGAAAGGCATAGGGATTCGTGGCCCTTATGATTGCTATGATTTGTTGATATGGGGATTGGTGGCGTTTGCCGACGTCATCCTATGGATTATCCCTATTTGTTGAGATTGTTGTGGATGGCGCCTTGCTGATGTCATCTGTATGATATGATATGATGTCAAGAGCTGGGATGTGGTGACGCTTTGACGACGCACCATATAGACATTCCTTTGCTTGACATGCTCGAGCAATTTAGCTATGTAGTATTTGGACTTTCATTTATTGGCTCCGAGATACCCATCGGATGGGTGTATGATACCAACATGACATGACATGCATTGTATTTCTTTTTATATATCAATTTATAGATACATGATGTATATTCTATGATCGTTACATATTAGGCTTTTTGCTCACCCCCAAGGGGGACTGTTGTCGTCTTTGTATGTGGACAATGGCTGGCAGTACAGGTGGTCAGGATCCCAGAGAAGGTATATCCGGTGGGAGCCAAACTTGAGAGGTTTATTTTCCTCCTTATCCCAGTTGTATAGTACCAGGGGTGTGTCCGAGTGTGAGGAGTTTATATCTATTTAGTTTATTTGTAGCTCATTATGGATATGCGTTTTCTACTTTGATATGTGTATGCTGGTTTATGTTGATAGATATGAACTGATGATATATATATATTTTCAGTATATGTTGTTTTGTGTTGGTTGTATGTTCTTCGTGTAATGAGGTCATGCCAAAATTTTTAGGGCCACATGTTAATAAATGTTAAACTAATCTTCCGATGTTTACGCTATAATTATCGTTGTGTGATAATTAATCACATTATTAGGATTGGGCCCTCACAGGTTTAATCAATTATTTTCCCTTTTTTGTGCCTTGGCTCCCATTGGAGTCGTGTTTTTAGCAATTGTCTCAAAGATAACTCGAAGTTAGGTTGATCCTCTAGAGCCACCTTTATATTCAATTGTTCCTTTTCCTCGTGTTGGACATCTTCGTAGTAATGTTTCATTCTGTGACCATTCACCTTGAATGTCTTGGTGGTGTCCAAACTTTGTATTTCAACTGCACCATGGGGATAGTCATTAGTAATAACAAAAGGTCCATTCCATTTAGAACGAAGCTTATCTGGAAATAGGCGAAGACGTGAATGGTAGAGGAGAACTTTTTGACCAACTTCAAAGCTTCTCCTTGATAGCATATTGTCATGGAAGTCTTTCGTCTTTTCTTTGTAAATCAGTGCACTTTCATATGCCTCGTTCTTTATCTATTCTAATTCTTGCAATTGTAACTTTCTACGAACTCCACTCTCATCATACGCCATGTTGAAATTCTTCACAGCCCAATATGCTCTATGCTCCAACTCTACAGGAAGATGGCAAGGTTTACCAAAAAATAGTCGATATGGGGACATACATATTGGAGTTTTGTATGCAGTCATGTAGGCCCAAAGTGCATCATCCAATCTCAAGCTACAATCCTTCCTTGTTGGATTGACAGTTTTCTCCAAGATGGCCTTGATTTCTGGATTAGAGACCTCGACTTGTCCACTTGTTTGAGGATGGTAGGCGGTGGAGACTTTGTGTGTCACATGATATTTCTTTAGCAAACTTTCCACCGTCCTATTGCAAAAGTGCGTACCTCTATCACTGGTTATGGCCCTCGGGATTCCAAACCTAGAGAAAATATTATGTGTGATAAAAACCGCAACAACCTTAAAATCGTCAGTTGAGGTGGCAATAGCTTCCACCTACTTCGAGACATAATCAACAGTAAGTAATATATAAATATGACCATACGATAAAGGAAATGGTCCCATAAAGTTGATGCCCCATACATAAAAAATTTCACAAATAAGAATGGGTGTTGATGCATCTCCTTTCTTTATATGTTACCGGTCATTTGGCATTGATCACAATTCTTGTAGAAATAGTAGGCATCACGAAAAAGGGTGGGCCAAAAGAAACCACACTCAAGTACCTTCCTAGATGTCATCTTTGCTCCAAAATGTCCACCACAAGCATATGAATGACAAAACATAAGAATTTCCTCATTCTCGGGGATGCATCTTCTAATAATTTGATCTGCGCAGTTCTTCCATAGATAAGGGTCATCCCAGACATAGTGCTTGGCATAACTCCTTATCTTCGCTCTTTGAGACCTAGACAATTCATAAGGTAATACATTAGAAGCTAAATAATTCACAAGATGAGCATACCATGGTAAATTGTTGCCTATGGAGAATAGTTGCTCATCCGGGAATTCCTCCTTCAAACAAAGCTTGTCATCCGCATGAGCTAGACGGCTTAGGTGATCCGCTACTTTATTCTCGCTGCCCTTCTTGTCCTTGATTTGTATGTCAAACTCACTCAAGAGCAAAATCCATCTTATAAGCCTCGGTCTTGCCTCTTTCTTCGTCATCAAGTAGCGAAGGGCTGCATGATCAGAATAAACAATGACTTTAGTACCAAGTAAATAAGATCAAAAAATTTCAAGGGCAAAGACAACTGCTAAAAGTTCATTCTCAGTAGTGGAATAGTTTTGTTGGGCATCATTCAAAGTCTTGGATGCGTAGTAGATGGCATGTGAAGCATTCCCCACTCTTTGGCCTAAAACAACGCCAACCGCAAAGTCACTAGCATCGCACATGATCTCAAAAGGCTTACTCCAGTCGGGAGGTTGGATAATGGGGGTAGAGGTCAATGACTCCTTCAATCTATCAAAAGCTATCTTGATTGCTTCGTCCATCTCGAAAGCGACATCTTTTTGTAGTAGCTTGCACAAAGGCGTAGCTATCTTAGCGAAATCGTTGATGTACCTTCTATAAAAACCTGCATGTCCAAGAAAAGAACGTACATCCCGAACACAAGTAGGATAAGATAAATCATCAATTTTAGCTTTGTCTACCTCTATACCATTAGCAGAAACGACATGACCCAATACTATACCTTGTTCTACCATAAAGTGACATCTTTCAGAATTTAGAACAAGGTTAGTCTCACTGCATCTTTTCAACATAAGTGTAAGGCTAGCTAGACAATCCTTGAATGAATTACATAAACGGTAATCATCCATGAATACCTCTAAAATATGCTCAATAAAATCAGAAAATA
Organism: Haberlea rhodopensis; assembly: GCA_907163345.1. Taxonomy (NCBI): domain Eukaryota; kingdom Viridiplantae; phylum Streptophyta; class Magnoliopsida; order Lamiales; family Gesneriaceae; genus Haberlea; species Haberlea rhodopensis. The sequence continues at coordinate 16,993 of CAJQUN010000469.1, read as the reverse complement.
TATTAACCATACACCGTTGAAATGTGGTTGGGGCATTACATAGTTCAAAGGGCATGTGTCGGCAGGCGAATGTACCAAAAGGGCATGTGAAAGTGGTCTTTTCTTGGTCCTCCGGTGCAATTGCAATCTGAAAATAACCAGAATACCCATAAAAAAAATCAATAGCAGGATTGACAAGCTAACCTCTCAAGCATTTGGTCATTCAAGGGTAGAGGAAAGTGGTCCTTTCTAGTCACAGCGTTTAGCTTCCTATGGTCGATACAAACTCTCCACCCATTCTGAATACGAGTGGGAACTAGCTCATCATCTATGTTCTTGATCACATTGATGCCAGTCTTCTTTTCCACAACTTGAACTGGAATGACCCATTGATTGTCTGAGATGGGGTAGATTACCCCAACTGCTAAAAGCTTTAAAATCTCCTCCTCCACTACATCCATCATGGGTGGGTTAAGCTTCCTTTGCGGCTGGCGTGTTGGGCTCCCTCATTCTACAAGTAGAATGCGATGCATGCATGTGGAGGGACTGATTCTCTTGATGTCATTAATGGTCCACTTGTGCTCCTTGAGCACATGTATAAGTTTTTCCTCTTGATCATCCCCCCAACTTGCTAGAGATGATTACTGGCAATGTGTCTCACTCACCATGGAATACATACTTGAGATGGCTAGGCAGTGGCTTCAACTCAATGGTGGGTGCCTGCAAAACAGATGGAAGTAATAGTGTTAGAAATAGGCAGTGACACAAAAGACGCATTACGTGACTGAGATAGCTCAGGTGTATCATCCAAGGCAGCTATGGTGTTTTGCAATTCATCAAAGAAAGACAACTCTTCATTTTCCTTTTCCATAGCCATAGTAAGAGTGACTTCTAGTTCATCATTCCCTACAATCTCAAAAACCTCCTGTGACAAATAATCAATGACACCAATAGAATACACAGTGTCATCATTATTGCAATGATATTTCATGGCATCATAAATATTAAAAGTAACAATTTAACCATCAAATTCCATATTAAGGGTACCACTATGAACATCTATCTTGGTCTTAGAAGTTTTTAGAAATGGCCTTCCTAACAAAATGAGACTACTCTTGTCACCATTCTCAATATCAAGCACATAGAAATCAGCAGGAAATACTATCTCATTCATTACACAAGTACATCTTCAATAACACCCCTAGGAGATGCATTAGACCTATCCGCTAATTGAATAACTACTTCAGTAGCGTTCAAATGACCAAGTTGAAAAGAAGCATACATAGAATATGACATGACATTAATCGATGCTCCTAAATCTAACATGGCCATTTCAAGACGAGTGTTACCAATTGTGCATGGGATAGAGAACATACCTAGATCCTTATACTTTGTAGGGATCTTTCTTTGGATGACAGCGGATGCATTTTCACCCAATTCAATCTTATTAGATCCCTTCAACCTATGACTTCTTTCCGCAGTGCATAAATCTTTAAAATTTTTGCATAACGAGGTACTTGTTGAATAGCATCAAGCAAAGAATGTTTACCACACATCGTCGAAAAGTTTCATACAATCCTTTCAGTCCCGCTTCTTTCCTATTATCTTTCAATGCATGGGGAAAAAGGGGTGGAACTTTATATTCAAAAAAAGGGAGAAAACTTACCTTTTGGTACCTCATTTTCCACGGTGCCTTTGTTTCCAACTTCAGCTTCCTTATCCTCATCATCCTTGAGCGGGTTTGGCTCCTTCTTCTCCGGTATCTCCAATTCTTTACCACTCCTCAGTGTGACTGCACTTGCATGCTCCCTTGGATTCACCACTTTTTGGGAGGGTAGGGTGTTCGATCCATGAGCTTCCACACGATTGAGTGCGGTGGCTAGTTGACTGATCGATATTATTTTAAACAGTATTTTCCAGTGTATCGATTATGTACCGCAAGTGCACGGTGTAAAGTTTTAGTATAATGATATGAAAAGTAGGGATTGTCGATCCCACGAGGACTAGAAAATAATTACCAAACTCCACTAGTTTAACTATATTTAGTCTACGATAACTGGTTGTGATTATTAAACTAGCGTGACAAATTAACTCAATAACTAACCCAAGCAAACAGTGATGAGTAAGAATAAGAATCAAAAGACACAACTATCAAGACTTTCGGTTCACCTATGTAATCTCCCATAATTCACCTATTAGTTAATAATTGAATTCAAACAATCTAAGGTGACGAGTTTTCCTAAAGTACTTATTATACCTTGGTCCGGCTGTAACAAATCTAATACTAACGTTGCAATAAGCTACTCATGTATCCTTATTGAACAATTAATAGTAAATTGATCTATGAAAACTTCTAGCTTTCGATTACTAGATATCTATAGCTATCACACGTGTATTTGACTTCATCTCTAGATATCAGTCTGAAATCCACGGCATAAATCACTATATCGAATCACAATTTTATCTCTCGCTCTCAATTGTAATTTACTATCATTAAAGGATGGCCAAACCCTTAAAAGCATGAAGAACAATGATCTATGCACTTAAATATATAAGAATCAATCAAAACATTCAATTTAAATCATGGGTTCATACAAAGGATCCCCTAAGTCTTGATAACAAACCTAGCCAACAATCTCCATCAAATAACAATACATATGTTTTGCAACATTCCGAACATTAAAATCTAATGAAAATAGAGAACTATAGTTATAAATACGAAAATAACGAGAGGTGTTGACTCCTTGCGTTGCTCCGTCGTCCCGTCCCGTCTCTTCCGATGCATCTCTTCTTCAATGGTTATGGTGTATGGATGGTTGGGGTGAAGGAGAATGATGGAGGCCGCTTGTTGGAGGAGTTTCAAGTAAGTTGGACACAAAATAACCAAGATGCAAACAAAATCCTGAAATTTCCGAGTCGGGGCGATCGATCGCTACAAATGAAGCGATCGATCACATTTTGCTACTGCCTCGAGGCGATCTATCGCCTCATTTTAAGCGATAGATCGCTTCCACTGGTTTTCAGCAAATTACAATTTCGTCATCCTTTTCCATGTTTGCTCGGTTTGGTTCTTTTTCATCATTTTAAGCCTATTTCCTCCACTTTTATGCATTTGGACCTAGATTCCTGAAATATACAAATATATACCAAAACGCGTAATATTTTCCAGAAATCAATACAAAAACGCCCCTGATTTTATATCAAATTAAGTGTAAAAATCACACTTATCAACTCCCCCAAACTTAAATTTGATCGTCTCGAGCAAGAAATAAGATCACACAGTAGAGTTCAATATTGAAGATTCAAACGCAATCAATCATGTAACTCAGATATTTCACCTACAGACGAACAAAAATAAATCAGAAAGTTTAACAAGTTGTGTTTTCTCCTAGATCAAGCAACATGTCTCCAAATCAGAACGTGTGTGTGTGCTATTGTCACTTTCAAGTTTCATGCAGTTTTCATAGATCTAGGTAATGAAAGTTAAGATTATCCTTGAGCACCCTATAGTCCTATTTTCAAACACTTCTCCACTAATGTAGTCACTCCCTCAACTTGGATCAATAGGTCTTTTTAAGCTTGTAATGTTGGGCCTAGGTGTTGGCTTCAAAGAAAAGATAGGATAGCAGAAAGAAGAGAGTATAAGCATGTAATGTTCATATTTTAGCACAAAATTGAGCTTCTCTTCTTTTTCTTTTAGCCTTGGCCACTTTGGGTCTTATTTAGTCATTTTTTTCACAAGGCTTTATCTCTATCGTTTTCTTTTCTCATTCATCAATTTTTTTCAATAATAAGATCACCCAAATGTAGCAATTCAAGTGCATCTAATGAGAATCATTATACTCTTAGGGTAAGGATAATTTTTTTTCAATTTAAGCTCAAAAGTAGGTGGTGGATAAATGATATGCCAAAGAAATTTGTTGAATGGGGGCTAATAACATGTTAAACATACTCCATTATTTTTCAATTAGGCTCAAAATGGGACACTAGAGATTGATATATATCATGGTAAGTTTGAAAGCCTCAAACGGTCCAAAGATTGCCTAGATCATCTCCTAATCAAGTTCATGACTATAAAATTTCGCCTTGAAGTGTCATCATCAAATAAGTTCTAAGGTACTCTAAGATGCTCAAAACAATTCATCAAGTTCACAAATATTTTCACTACTACAAATGCAATTCACAAGATTATGACTCAAATGGGCTTTATAAATTCCTCATCTTAGACATGCTACTCAAAACAAGATATTCACAAACAAGTCTTACAGTCATCAAAGCTCAAGTTGACATGCATAGTGAGACTACTATCATAATGCAATAGAGACCACTACTATGATTCATTCTTATCTTACTGATTGAACTCATTTTCTAGAATTTTTTTTTGTTGGTGCTCAAAAAACGATACAATTCCAAAGAAAAAACATGACACAGTAATGCACTCCCCCAAACTTAATTCATGCAATGTAATAGGCATGGAAAATAAGACAAAGCATTTACCTTTGACAACGATCGTGAGTGATCGTTGTCCAATTCCTCGTCAGCTCATGGGGCAACGTGTTGGAACACGACAACACGCATGGAGTCTCACCAAAATCAAAAACAAAAACAAAAACAAACCAAAACAAAGCCAAGGGATGAGAAAAGTTCTTGATTTATAGACCCAAGCTGGACTTTTTACCATGTAGGCTCAATTGCCGCAAGGGCCAGTGAGGGAAGACTTTTCGTCAACGATGTGGTAACGTTGTAACCACTTTTATTTCATACTGAATAGTGCCCCATGGTCATCTCTCAAAGGTATTGAATGGTAGAACATCGACAACTTTGAACGGTCCAGCCCATGGTGTGTCAGACTTCCATGGAAATAGTCGCATCTTTTTTCCTATTCAGTTGAACTGAGTCACCTTCACGGAATTTGCCTCCTCTTTGATGGGACTTCGGTGTGAACTCCACATTCTTCTCGCTCTTAATCTCGCATCAACAGACAGTATATCAATTATATTGATTGTTAGTTCCGGATTTTAAAGATGACAAAACAGACCAGACCGATCGAGCCATGACAAATCAGATCAGACCGATATAGTCTATCTCAAACAGAACAGATCGATGTAAACCATACTGACAAGATCGAAGCACATCTAGATTGATCAACAAAGATCAGACCAGACCAGCTCGATAAAGATCAGATCAGAGCAGTCGAAGTTTAATAAGCTTCGTTCTTCAGTCCGAATAATCAACGGCTATTTATTGATGCATTTAATGATGCATTTAATGCTGAAAAAGACAAGGACTGAATATTACCTTAAATGGTAAAAAGACAAAGGAGAGTCTACCTGACAAGCGCCGAAAGAACAGACCAGAAGGGAAAGTCCCTAAAGAAGAAGGCTAAAGGTTGTTCAGACATTGACCTAAGTGATGAGTTGCACAAAAAATGAAATATTGTCGTTGGTATAAACGACTATATAAGGATGCAACTAAAATGCTCAAATGAGAGATTTTACTGATCAATCAAGAGACTGAATTACACAAGCTTACAAGTAAAAACATTCATTCTTGAGCAGAACCATCGCAGAAAGATTTTATCTTACCAGTCTGCTCAAAGTTTTTAAAGCACATCTTATTGTAATATTTGATCATTTTATAGGATCAATTGTGCATAGATTAATTCACTTTATCTTCTGTATTTGTGCTAAGTGAGATTTGATTGTAACTGTCAGACGGATCGTGTCTGAACAGATTGACACACTAGAAGTTTCAGTCTGGTAGTGGGGTAAATCCAGCTGAATCGGGGTTGTACAAATTGTTGTATTACTCAAACTCTTCTACTGAATCCTTCATTGATTGGAAGAAGGGGAGACGTAGAAGGATTTGCCTTCGAACTTCCAGAAACATATATTGTCTACTTACATTTCGCACTACTTTGCATTTCATAGCCATCAACCGTTCTTACTAGCTAAGAACAGACCGCTTCCACACTTTCATTTCAGTGGTCTGTTCTGCTTAAGTATTGATTAAGAAACAGATTTCACTCACTAATTCCAGTGAAATCAATAAGAATTAAACTTTAGAGGAGTGTTCATTCACCCCCCTCTAAACACTCCCGTCCGATCCTAACAAGTGGTATCAGAGCAGACATTCTTAATCTATAGAATACCTGGACTGATGGCATCCTTCAACAAGATCCCTATGTTCTCAAAAGAAGATTATGATGATTGGAGAATCAGAATGCAAGCTCACCTGGAAGCACATGATGACGATATGTGGTACGTCATTACAGGCGGACCAATGAAAATATTAAAAGTGAATCCTGCACTAGGAAGATTAAGTGACGAACCTCAAATGATCGAGAAAAAGGGCTACCTGGACAAATGAAGAAAGAAAGAAAGCCAATCTAGACAACGTAGTCAAGGACATCTTGTTCAAGACGTTGGACAAGAACATGTTCAGCAAGATTAAGATGTGCTCCACTGCCAAATAAATTTGGGAGAGGATTGCATAGCTATGTGAAGGGAACGACCAGACAAAGGAAAACAAGCTGACTGTAGCTCTACAAAAAATTGAGAGCATAAAGGTGAAGCTTGGAGAAACTCTAAACGAGTTTGATGAAAGAGTTACTGGCATCATCAATGAACTGAACGGTCTGGGCAAGGACCATTCCAACAGAGAGATTGCTCTGAAGGTGATGAGAGCATTGCCAAAGGAATGGGACGTCAAGACGATTGCAATGAGGGAGTCTAAAGATCTGAACAAGGTCGAACTCCATGACTTGTTCGCAGATCTTAAGGCATACGAGTTTGAGCTGATCACCAGAGGTGAAGCAGAGCCATCCACCTCTCAGCCAAACAAGGCACTTGCGGCCATTCCAGACCAGTCCACCCCTTCAACAGACCGATCTATCAAACAGATAAGTAATGATGCTATGTCATTATTCATCGAAAAATTTGGTAAAGTCATGTCTAAGAATAAAAGGAATTTTAAACATTCTCATCATTATAAATCAAGAAAAGATGATAATGTTAACGATCAGGCTTGCTACAATTGTAGTAAGACCGGACATTTTATTACATATTGCACCAGACCGAAGAAAGATGAAAGAAAAGAAAGGTATCGTGATGACAAGAAAAAAGAAGCATTACAAAGATCGAAAAAGTCATCATGGTAAGGCACAAAAGGTTCTGGTAGCAGAGGAAGGTAACAACAAGTGGGCTCAGACTGACTCAGAATCAGAGAGCTCGGAATGTTCATCAAGTGAAAGTAAGGAGGAAATCCAATGCCTAATGGCAGACGAGGAGACGAGTCAGATATACGAGGTATTCGATTTTGACTCAAATGAAATCACACGAGAAGAGCTCATGTCTGCACTACAAGACATGGCTAATGATTACAAAATATTAGCTAAATCGATTGAGAAAACTAAAGCTGAAGCCAAAGATCAAACAGACAAGCATATCAAACCAAGCTGTTCTAAGCTAAGTGAATGCAACAGTCTGAAGATCGAGCTGGATAAGCTGAAAATCTCTTACGAACAGCTCCATGAAGAAAATCAGAGAATTAGCACACAAAATGCTAAACTTTCTCACATTTTCAAAACATGGACAAAATCAAGAGCCTCATTAAAAGAGTTGCAAGAGGTACAAAGAAGTGTCGGTGACATCACCAGCATAGGCTTTGGCACCAATGAAAGAACCAAAGACGAATCTGAGTTGTTGCTGGAAAGGAACAAAATCAAACGAATGACATTTGTTGGATCCAGCACAATATATGACGCCTACAATTCAAACGGGAACCTTCTTCAAGGATAAAGGTTTGAGAAAGGGCATTGGGTATGTTGACCAAGCCAAAGAAAAGCATCAGCGAGCTTTGTGTCTATCAGACCAAACCCAAAGGTGTAAAATCTAGGGCAAGGAAGACCACCCAACTACCACAACTCACAACGGTTCAACGACGATATAGGTTACCTAACAGGAATCAAAGGCCTCCATATCACACACATTATCACACAAAACACCAAAATAGATCAGCACACACCACACCAGACACACACAAGTCATTAAAGCTGATTCAGGTATGGGTTCCCAAAGGGCTAATCCGTTCCACCCAAGTAGAATTGTGTACCAACAGTAATTTTGTTTGATGACAGGTACTGCAGAAGCAAGTGTCTGACTGGTACTTAGACAACGGATGTTCTCGACACATGACGGGAAACATCGAGCTGCTGTCTGAAATCACAGAATGCACTGGTCCTAAGATTACTTTCGGGGATAACTCAAATGGTAAGACCGTGGGCAAGGGTAAGATTGTCCATGGTAACATTACTATAAATGATGTACTCTTAGTTGAAAATTTTATGCTATAATCTGATTAGTATAAGTCAATTATGTGATAATGGTTATACTGTAGAATTTCACAAACACACTTGCACTGTCAAATCATCAGATGGTATAACCATGCTTGTAGGAATCAGAAATTGGAATATTTATAAGATTAACTGAAATTATGTTCAACCTGATAATCCTACTTGCTTCATCGCAAAAAATGATAATAAACATTGGCTATGGCATAAACGCTTGAATCATCTTAACTTCAAGACTATTTCTAGCCTGTGTAAACATGATTTAGTTATCGGTCTGCCCAAGATCGACTTTGCTAAGGATAAGATCTGTGAAGCTTGCCAAATGGGCAAACAGATCAGATCATCCTTCAAGAAAAAGAATGCCAAATCCTCCTCACGTTGCTTAGAATTATTGCATATGGACTTGTTTGGTCCTATGCCAATAACAAGTTTAAGGGGAATGCAGTACACTCTTGTTGTTATTGATGATTACTCATGCTTTACATGGACTATATTTTTGAGCAGTAAAGATCAGACCGGCCCGAAATTATCAAGCTGTGAAGCGCGTTCAAAACGAAAGATCATCTGGTATAGACAGGATTCGAAGTGACAAGGGCACTGCATTTTCAAATCTGAATTTTCAATCCTTTCTAGAAGACCAAGGAATTAAGCATGAATCCTCAGCAGCTCGAACTCCTCAACAAAATGGAGTTGTAGAACGACGGAACAGAACGCTTAAGGAAGCAGCAAGAATAATGCTTGCTGACTCTGGTATTTCCCAAAAGTTCTGGGCAGAGGCTATAAATACTGCATGCTATACACAAAATCTGTCCATGATTAACAAGAAGCTAAACTTAACACCATATGAAGTATGGACAGGTAACAGACCGACTATCACTTACTTTCATGTATTCGGCTGCAAATGTTACGTCCATAACAATGGTAAGAATCATCTTACAGCATTCGAAGATAAGTCAGATAATGTAATATTCTTAGGATATTCATCTGTTAGTAAAGAATTTCGTGTCTTCAATAATCGAACTTTAACTGTAGAAGAGTCATTTCATGTAGTTTTTGATGAATCTTTGTGTATTAAGTAGCACAAGGAATTAATTCAAAATCATATGGAAAATATACATCTTGAAGCTAACAGTGATGATGAGATTGCAGTTAACAGATCAAGAGACAATCCACCGGAACCTGAAGTACCAGACAGACCGGTTCAAGGCACTGAAGTCATACCAGATCGAGCTGATATCGATGATCCGGAGGGCATGAACTATAATATTAAGACCGATGCTGACAATGTCAATACTGCTTCTCCATCAGGGCCAGATGTTCTCGAACCAAACTACCACTGGACTAAGAGACATGCCCCTGATCTAGTGATTGGAAGTCCATCTGCACCTATAAGAACCAGAGGACAGATGATGGATGAGTTCACTCATGCTGCTTTCATATCTAATATGGAACCCAAACAGATTAACGAAGCGTTGACTGATTATAACTGGATAGAGGCCATGCAAGAAGAGCTCAACCAGTTTGAACAAAATCAAGTATGGATCTTAATTCCCAGACCAAGTGATCTGCCTGTTATTGGAACCAGATGGGTCTTCAGAAACAAGCTAGATGCAGATGGTGTGGTAGTTAGGAACAAGGCTAGGCTGGTTGCACAGGGCTTCAGACAAGAAGAAGGAATCGACTTCGATGAATCCTCTGCACCAGTCGCCAGACTTGTAGCCATCTGAATATTTCTTGCATTTGCCGCCTTTAAAGACTTCAAAGTATATCAAATGGACTTGAAGAGTGCATTTCTTAATGGTAAACTTCAGGAGGAAGTGTACATCGAGCAACCTCAAGAGCCTGGTATGACACTCTGTCTCAATTTCTTCTGGATCATGATTTTCGGATCGGATCAGTAGATAAAACTTTATTTAAATTTATTAAGGGGGGAACATACTTTGTTAGTTCAAATATATGTTGATGATATTATCTTTGGGTCAACTAACCCAAAGCTTTGCGAGAAGTTCTCTAAGTTAATGCATGGACAGTTTGAGATGAGTATGATGGGAGAATTGTCATTCTTCTTGGGTCTCCAAGTCAAACAGCTCAGCAAGGGTATATTCATCAATCAAACCAAGTATACCAAGGAGCTACTCAAAAGATTCGGAATGGAGACTTGCTCAACTGCTTCAACTCCAATGAGTCCATCAATCAAGCTAGATAAAGACGAAGGGGGAACGACAGTTGGGGTAAAAATGTATCGAGGTCTGATCGGATCGCTGTTATATCTTACAGCGAGCCGACCTGATATTATGTTTTCAGTCTGCATGTGTGCTAGATTTCAATCTGATCCTAAGCAATCCCATTTTATTGCTGCTAAGCGTATTCTTAAATAGTTGAAAGGATCTTAGAATGTTGGTCTCTGGTATCCCAAAGATCCAAATTTTAACTTAATTGGATATTCAGACGCTGACTATGCAGGGTGTAAGATCGATCGCAAGAGCACCAGTGGAACTTGTCAATTCCTAGGTGAAATATTGATCTCGTGGTTTAGCAAGAAGCAAACATCGATTGCCACATCTACAGCTGAGGCAGAATATCTTGCCGCTGGAAGCTGTTGCGCTCAAATGCTCTGGGTTCAACATCAGCTCAGAGACTATGGCATTCAAGCTGCTAAGTCTCCAATCTTCTGTGACAACACAAGTGCAATTGCTATAACGTACAATCCTGTCTTGCACTCTCGAACGAAGCATATTGACATCAGACATCATTTTATTCTAGATCATGTTGGCAAAAAGGAGATTTGGATCGAGTACATTTCAACAGACCAGCAAGCTGCAGACATCTTAACTAAACCACTCCCTGAGGCTAAGTTTAATTATTTTCGTCAAATTCTTGGTTTAATAGATTTATCTTAATGTATTTGATGATTGCTTAATTTTGTTTTTAAAGAATTAGTGTTAGCACATATCGATAATACAATGGTCAGAAAGATACAGATCGGTCCGGACTTTCAGACTGATCTCTATCGATCTGATATTATCATATGATCTGTTTCAAAACACTATCAGTCTTTAACATAGTAACATTTTACAGCCCGGACTGATCAAAATTTAATCGCCTTACTATTCTCTCATCTTGACCGTTAAAATTCAAATTTTAAAATGTCAGTCATCGAGATACAGACGCGTGTCTACTATCTCCTATTTATCAAGCTGTACATTTCATTTAGCTTTTTCACTTTTCACATTTACTGCTGTATGATTATTTCTCTTCAAAATCTTTCCATCTTTCCTACTTGCATTACATTCACTCAAATGGTAACTATCACTCACAACTCTCTGTCTGTTGAGTTTGATACGATTTACAGGGACGAAGACCCAGATATGGCGTCCATGTTCAAATCTTTGGAATCTTTAGGATCAAGGAGATTTCTGGAATGTGGTACGGTGATATACGAATTGGAAATTAGAGAGCTTTTCTCCAACGCCGTTTCCCACAAGACGTACATCTCTTCCTCCATCAAAGGCAAATCCATTGAAATCTCTCAGACGACGCTTTCAAAGACCTTTTGGCTTCCTACCACCGGAATGTTCGACTTTGGTCATATATCTCAGGCCACCCTTGAAAACTTCCAGGGCCGAGTATCCATATTTGGATAGAATCTGCAGCCATCATTCAAAAAGAAAGAGACGCTGTTCCATTTTCAGGTTCTGTGTGATATTGTTGCCAAACCCTTGCTAGAAAAGCTGGCAGCTTTGATGCAGTCACCTCTGAAAAGTTCAGAGCAATGGCTGCTATCCATTCCAGAATGAAGGTGAACTGGTCCGCTATTCTATTTGGAGTGTTGGAGACGGTTATTTCAGCAAAACAGGCTGTCTGCTTTGCTGTTCTACTCAGCAAGCATTTGGAGTCAATAAACATCGAGCTGGGGAAGCCGTCAGCACTCAATCCCTTCAAAATCCTTAATCCCAAGGGATTGGCTTTACTCAAGTCAAAGAGTGCTCCCCCAACTCCTTATGATCTGTTGGCCGTAAAGATGGAAGTTGGACATGATCAGGCTGCTGGAAAGAAGACAAGGGTCAAGCGCAAGCTGACAGTCCAGACTGACTCAGATGAAACTCAGTCTGCCTCCACTGCTTCATCCCCAGCCAAACTTCTTCCAAAGAAACCATGAACCCAAATCACCAAACCACTGTCAACCTTAAATCCTAAACCCATATCCATCTTTCCTTCAGCCAAAGTCACCACTGTAACCCAAGCTCCACCCCCAACGGGATCAAGCCCTCGTCTGATGTTAGAAAGGGCAAATCTTTAATGACTGAGTCTGCCCCTTCCAAGCCCAAATCAGCTGCTCAAACAGCCATTGACATTTGTTGGAATCGAAGAGGGGGGGGGGGGGGGGGTGAATGAGGTTCCTTGGCTACTTTAGCGTTTTAAAATGAATTTGCAAAATAAACGAGTTTGCGCTGCGGAAGACCCCAAGTCAATCGATAAATAAATAAAATGAAGAAGTAAATAAATGCGTAATTTAAATATAGATAAAGAACACGAGAATTTGTTATAGAAGCTCGGTGATGAATCGCCTACGTCTCCTCTTCCCGGTTAAAAAACCTTTAACCGAGGTTCCACTAGAACGAAAAAGATCTTGGCCTTAAAGGCTCCAAGTTAGCCACTACACACTCTTCCCGAGTATAAAAAGCTCTTCACGAGCACAACACTCTTCACGAGTCTTCTTGGCCTTAAGGGCTCCAAGGATAGCCACACAAAACTCTTCCCGAGTTACCAACACTCTTCACGAGTTTTCTTGGCCGTAAGGGCTCCAAGGATAGCCACAACACATGCACCAACTTTACTTGGTGATGACTTTTACAATTTCCAACTTGCGTCGGTGTTAGAGGACCTTACAAATAAATCAACAACACCTTCACGGTGTAACAACACGAAGAACACAAGACTCTCACACAAGAAATGGTACTTCAACACAACACAAATGTATGAAGTTTGCAATGCTAGATAAAATTTGAATAAGCAAAGCTTTCTTGAAGTTTGTAGGCTTGTTTCTTGTCTTCAAAATGCTCCAAAACATCCATATTTATAGTGTAGGAGGCCCCCAAGGCTCCTACTACCTGTTGCTACACTCAAGGCTTGAATCACTCCGAGATCGCCTAGGACATGTCCTCGGGCGATCACCATCGTCACGCCCCAATGGTCACCATAATGCAGGCATCGCCTCAAGCGATCAATACCACAAATCAGTGTCGTAGCCTCGGTTGATCAAAATCTTTCATCACCTCAGGCGAAGCATCCATCGCTTCAGGTGTTCAGGCCATCGCCTCAGACGTTCAGGCCATCACCTCAGGCGATCAAGACATCGCCTCAGGTGAACTCCCCCTGCGCGCGAGCCTTGGCGTCACCTCTGTCGATGTGCGTGGCGAAGTCCTCCTGGCTGCCATCGCCTGGGGCGATCCAACCAGATTATGCACATTTGATTTTCTCCAATCAATCCACTTTCCAACCAATAAACATGTACACTAAGTAGACACATTAGTATAACAAACACAAGTTTTGTTGATCATCAAAACTCAAAAATAATCTGGGGATAATTAAGCATTAAACTCAACCATGCGTTTAAGGCTCAACAATCTCTCCTTTTTTTATGATCACAAAACTTGATAAACTTGAATATGAAATATGCATGAAATGTGAGTAAACATGACTCCCCCTTAACAATTGCATAGCACATACAAGACAGCCAAGTAAAGCATAAAGCAAACAACTCTCCCCCTCAAACCATGCATATAAAAACTCTCCCCATCAAACTATGCATATAATAAACTTCAAGTTTATCACAAAATTCTCCCCCTTTTTGTGATAATCAAAAAGTACAAAATTTAATTAATCATATCACAAGTATATGTTGACACACAGACCATATATTAACAATTTACACATGTTCCTCATCAAGCATGTAATAAGCATAAGATTTAAATCATTGAGAGGGAAAAACATGCGTTTAAGGCATTCAACAATGAATTCTAGATATTGCAAAGTGTGCATATGTTCATGTCCTCATGCCCAATAGACATTAAAAATCTCAAAGCATCATAAGATAAGATAATAAAATTATTAAGGTCATGATTATATCAAAGATTTAGTATCCAAACACTTATATCATGCTTAATCACATAAATTCACATTTTCACATAGCATTATTCAAATTTGAACTCAAGGCATATCAAGATATTTACTATAAAGAGATAAGCATAAATCATGCATCAAAACAATTTATATGTGCACATGCTAAGGGAAAATGCTTTTTACTATCAATGAATATTGAGCTCCATTATTTATTGGTCACAATTAATTTGTGCCAATGAAATTTTGAAGTGCTCTTTTAAAATGCACAAAATAAATTTACCTTTGATGACAAGAGTACGTTCTTGTCATGGGTCCTATACCTCGCGCTTCTTCTATTGTGGTGCATACTATGATTTCCTCCTTTGAGGTGCTAGTCCCTTCATCATCCATCCCTTTGTTGTCCGTACAAAACAAATTAACAATTGGAGGATCTTTGATACCCATTTGATTTTTGGGTCCTTGTGGGTTAGCTTTCATCAATGCCTTTGGGATCCATTTCCACATTTTGTTAGGTTGGTATTGGATTTTAGCAAACCTACATTTATTCTTTGTATGACTATCTTTACAACAATAAGTGCAAGTATGAGAATTATGCTTAGCTTTAGCCAACAAGCTTGAAAAAGTTTTAGTTTTGCTTGAGAAGCCTAGTCCGGCTTTATCGAAGCTACAACGTTGTATGCCAAGCAATTCATTCATCTTTAGACTACTATCAATAAATTTGCAAAATGATTTCTTCAAAGAACTTAATTCATTTTTCAATGAATTGTTTTCTTCATCTCTCTTGGCTACCTCAAGTTTGAGTAATTTGTTACTCATCTTGGTTTTGCCAAGAACATCAATAAGCTCATGATAAGAATCTAGTAATTCATCAAAAGATGGTACCTCATCATCGCTTTCATATTCTTTATCATTTGCGTCATCTTTGGCCATGAGACAAAGGTTTGTTCCTTCTTCATCGGAGTCACTATCACACCATGTGGCTATGAGAGCTTTCTTCTTCCCTTTGTCCTCATTCTTCTTCCTAGGACATTTATTAGCATAATGACCTTTATCTTGACAATTATAGCAAGTTACCTCTTGTTTTGAATCATGTTTGGTAGCATCGGAGGTCTTTGGCTTGTTGTGTTTGTTGAAGAATTTCTTGAACTTTCTAGTGAACAAGATCATCTCTTCATCATCATCATCTTCATTATCGGATTGATCTTTCCTTCCAACCAAGGCTATTCCCTTTCTTATGGATCTTTCATCCTCCTTTATTCCCTTCCTTGTTGACACTTCAAGCTAATGGGTCACCGAGGTATCATGAAGTTCATCAAGGTTATATGATGCTCTTTCTCCTTTGTTGGATTCGATGATGGCCGTCCTCTTTGCATCCCATTCCTTTGGCAAGACTCTTAGTGCTCTTCTCCATATTTGCTTTGGAGGATACTTCTCTCCAAGTTGGGCAAGCTCATTTATGATTTGGTGAGCCTTCTAAACATCGAGCCAACGTCTTCTCCAAATTCCATCTCAAATGTCTCATACTTGAGTTGTAGTAGATCTATCTTAGTCTCATTCACTTGATTTGTGCCCTCATGACAAATTTGCAATTTGTCCCATATTTCCTTTGCGGTTGAGCACATAGAGATCGGTTGTACTCCTCATATCTAAAGCACAATGTAAAATATTAATAGCTTTGCATTTTGCGAAATTAAAATCATATCGCTCTGTAAAATCGTCCATTTATTTGGGAATACTTATTCCCTCAACTTCCTTTAAAGGAATGTGTGTGTGGACCTTTTAAAAATTTTCCATAGGTCATAATCTACGGATTGGATGTATAGAGAAATTTATTCTTCCAATAACCGTAGTTATCCCGTGAAAAGTGAGGGCGATTGGTCGATTGACCTTGAGCAAACTCATTTGCTAGATTAGCCATAGAAATTTTTGATTTAAAACAAAAATCAAATGGCTCTGATAACCACTCTTGGAACCAAAGAAGGGGGGGGGGGGGGGGGGGGTAAATGAGGTTCATTGGCTACTTTAGCGTTTTATTTAAATGAAATTGCAAATAAACGAGTTTGTGCTGCGGAAGACCCAAGTCAATCAATAAATAAATAAATGAAGAAGTAAATAAATGCGTAATTTAAATAAAGATAAAGAAACACGAGAATTTGTTATAGAAGTGGCGGCGATGAATCGCCTACGTCTCCTCTTCCCGGTTAGAAAACCTTTAACCGAGGTTCCACTGGAACGAAAAAGATCTTGGCCTTAAGGGCTTCAAGGTTAGCCAGTACACACTCTTCACGAGCACAACACTCTTCACGAGTCTTTTTGGTCTTAAGGGCTCCAAGGATAGCCACACAAAAATTTTCCCGAGTTACCAAACACTCTTCACAAGTCTTCTTGGCCTTAGGGCTCCAAGGATAGCCACAACACATGCACCAACTTTACTTGTTGATGACTTTTACAATTCCAAACTTGCGTCGGTGTGGAGGACGTTATAAATAAATCAACAATACCTTCACGGCGTAACAACACGAATAACACAAGACTCTCACA